>CM053169.1:30340729-30414431 GCA_012977825.3 Pteromalus puparum | reverse complement strand
AACGAAGGTTGCCTTTTAGCCAGCTGTTGACGGGGACGCATAGCTTTTTGTACGGGAGCCCAATATGGGCAGATGCAACGAAAGGTGAAAAGCTACGCGCGGAGCATATCAGCAGTGTACCGAGAAGTGCACTAAGGTCTGCGTCTGTTATCGTAGGTATCGGACGAGGCGCATGCATATTTCAGGCATGCAGCCATTGACATCTAGTGTGAAAGGAAGGAGACCTACGAGGTTCATCGAAAATAGAACATGACGCCACACAGTCTACTTAGGGTCGGTAGGAGGACGGAGAGGATTTCTGCCTTCTGTTGGAAGTTAAAGCTAACAGTAGCGACGGGTTTTGTGTAAGAGTCGCCACACAGGTGGTACCAGTCGGTGCCATATCGTCCATAATGGATTTGCCTTTAACCTCTCTCTCTATAAAGGAATTAAAAAACATACATACATCAGCAGGCTACGTCTTTCTAAGATTTTCCCTTAATACCTTGTTCTCAACGAGAGAGAGAGAGGAGATTTTAGATTTAGATTTAGATCTTAATTGTTTTGTTGCTGTAGCAATTGTGTTATACATATACAGATTACAGTAATTATAAATAGAGTATAAAAATTTTTGTAAGGGTGCTAGTGCGATTGATAGATATGAAATGGAATGAAATGAAATGAGATGAATATGAATGTGTGTATGTTTGTGTGATGTTTATGTATTTTCCATGCATGTAAGAAGTAATTTTTTAGCGAATTGTTTTAAATGTGGTTTGATGATTGGTATTAGTGTAAATCTGCGAAGGTTGGGATGGAAGGCTATTCCAGAGGGGTAGGTTTACGGTCGGCTGGACTGAAAAAATAATTCGTCTGCAGCGTTTTTCTCACGTCTCGGAAGAGTCGGCGATGACGTCCAGTGGAGATGTACACCCATCACCCCTCTCAGGCCTGAGCAAGCTTGGAGTCATACCGCTAAAGTTCTGTTTTATTTTTCTCCGGGTTACGCCAGATACAATGAGTTAAACCTGGAAATCAAAATAGGCTAATAGATAGACAGGTATTAGAGTGGTTAAAAATTTTCTGAGAAAACAGGCCATGAAATACTTCCTACGTCCGGGCGGTGGTAAGCATTGCAGGCTGCACGCTCTGTAAAGAAGGAGATGTGCTCGTCCTCCTTACAGCGTAGATATAGACGACGTGTATGGTCTGTCCTCGCGCCGTATTCTGCACCGCCAAAGAGACACTCATATTGCATATGTGTTTGGTAAAGTTCAGCAACACCTTCTTGAAGTACACAGAGTCCCGGACAGTAAGGCAAGTGGGCAGTAATCGTTGCAGAGAAGAACGAAGAGTGCCTTTGAAGTTTAGAGCGTTTCGGCCTAAAACCATTTCGCCATCCGCAACAAACTGGCATTAGATATCTTCGCCACGCGAAACTCGGATTTCAACTAAAATACTTTTCGTCCAGTGGAGTCTTTTTGCCAGAAGGACATTTCGCCAGGGAGGGACATTCGCAGCAGGGACATTTCGAAAAGTAGGACAATCCTGACTCAGTAAAATGACGGTTCTCAGCGGCTAGTTATGGTACAATTCGCCAGTAGGAGACAATATACGCGACCAAACATGCGCACAGTTTTGGCCACAAATGCCTCTTTCTGTATTGCTTGAAACATACTAAAGATAGTTTTATAAGAGGAATTACTAAAGCAACATACAGCCAGTCCTCCCGCAGAGCACCTAACGGTGATACGAGGAGAGGCAGGGAAAATATGTAGCAGAGGCGTTATGAATGCGTCACGTATAAAGAATTCTCCTATGAGAATCTACTCTCTTTATATGTTAAGCAATACAGCAGAGAGCATTTGTGGCAAAAACTTGATCGCAGGGTGGGCGAAATGACTCCGCTCTTACTTTTGGGCGAAAGATGTCCTATGCCATTCCTCTGGAAAGGTCTTAACATGCGATTTGTCCCTATACAGGAAGCTGGCGAGATAATTTGTTTATCTTCTCTATTGGTCTGTGCCGTAATTTTTTTCGCAAACTGTCCCTCCTGTGCGAAACTGTCCTGCCTGACAAAAAGACTTCCATAGCGGAAGAAAAGTACTTTTAGAGATTGCAATGATTAGGCGAGTATCTATGTCTGAAATGGTTTTAGACGGCTTAAACTCAGCACTCTTGTTTCCCACTGCTCAAACCGTAGCCCGCACTTGCTTAAGTACGTGCGACCAGCCTGAACTCAACGACTCAAGAACTGGACTTAAAACTGCAGAGGCTTGTCAATACGGGGATCCGTTATATCTACGGTGTAAGGAGGGACGAGCACATCTCTTCTTACAGGCGTGAGCTGCAATGGCTTACCACCGCCGGACGTAGGAAGTATTTCATGGCCTGTTTTCTCAGAAAAATTTTTAACACCTCTATACCTGTCTATCTATTAGCCTATTTTGATTTCCACGTCGCGCTCAGGCCTGTGAGGGGTGAGGTGACTCCACTGGACATCCCGACCTTCAAGACGGAGACGCTGAGGAATTCATTTTTCATCAGCGCCTCCTACCTCTGGAATAGCCTTCCATCTCAACTTCGCAATACACTATCCATATCACACTTTAAACAATTAGCTAAAAATTACTTCTTCAATCTGGAAAATACATAAACATCACACAAACATACACACATTCACATTCATCTCATTTCATTTCATTCCATTTCATACTCTTCAATCGCACTAGCACCCTTACACAAAATTTTTATACTCTATTTATAATTTACTGTAATTGTATATGTATAACACAATGTACAGCAACAAAAACAATTAAATCTAAATCTAAATCTAAATCTCTCTCTCTCTCTCTTGGAGAACAAGGTATTAGGGAAAGTCTTAGAAAGACCGTAGCCTGACTGATGTATGTATGTTTTTTATTCCTTTATAGAGAGAGAGGTTAAAGGCAAATCCATTATGGACGATATGGCACCGACTGGTACCACCTGTGTGGGACTCTTACCCACAAAACCCGTCGCTACTGTTAGCTTTTAACTTCCAACAGAAGCAGAATCCTCTCCGTCCTCCTTACCGACCCTAAGTAGACTGTGTGGCGTCATTTCTTATTTTCGATGCCTCGTAGGTCTCCTTCCTTTCCACCACTAGGATGTCAATGGGCTGCATGCCTGAAATAATGCATGCCGCCTCGTCCGATACCGTACGATAAGCAGACGCAACCCTTAGTGCACTTCTCCGGTACACTGCTGATATGCTCCGCGCGTAGCTTTTCACCTTCGTTGCATCTGCCCATATTGGGGCTCCGTACAAAACTATTGACGTCGTCACACTGGCTAAAAGCAACCTTCGTTTTTGAGTTGGCCCTCCTACATTTGGCATCAGTCGCGATAAAGCAGCGCCAACATTTGCTGCATTATCGCTCACTGCTTCTAGATGCTGCTTGAAAGTAAGTCTCGCATCGATGGTTATATCCAGATATTTGATCGTTGGCTAAGAAACTATCCCATGCCCATTAACTGTCAGTGTTATCGACTCTAGCTTCTTTCTAGAGGAAATAAGGATAGCTTCGGTCTTGTGACTGGCTAGCTCCAGGCCTGTTTCTTTTAGCCATTCGTGTAATAAACGAATTGCCTCATCCGCTATTTCTTTAACATCTTCTATGTGTTTTGCTACAACTACTACTGCTATATCGTTCGCGAATCCTATAACCGTTGCCCCTTGGGGTAGTAGTAGGCTTAGTACTCCATCGTACATGATGTTCCAAAGCGGTGGGCCAAGTACCGAGCCTTGGGGGATACCCCCTGATCCACCTTTTCCTTCTATAAAATGATCCATTCTGACGCAGATTATGAATTCCAAGATCTTACCCGGGGTATCCAACATTCAGAGCGGGCTGTATGATGCGGCCTCCTGGGGTGGCTTCTTTCCTTTTGGTAAAAGTACGAGTCGCTGTTTCTTCCAGTTTGTGGGGAATGTTCCCTCTTCTAAACATGCATTGTACAAATCTCTATGTGCATGTAATGCCGATATAATAAGAGAAAAGTAGTATGGAGGCCACTACTTTTTGTGTAAATATAGGTTAATTTTTAGTTTTTAAGTTATTTTTATATTTTTTTTGTATTGTATAATTATAATGCCAGTGCGATCAGATAACCTGTTTATCTTTGCGGGAATGCGGAGTATATTATAATATCTCTGTATTTTTCCTTTCTGGCTAAATAAATAAATAAATAAATAAAAATAAATTGTACAAGTCTACGAAGACCTCTGGGTGAGCGTAAATGGCATGTTTCAATGCAATATTGGGAATGCCATCCAGCCCTGGAGCCCTGTTGTTTCCAACCCTTCTGCAGGCGGCAAACAGTTTCTCAATCGTGATCGGTGGAATAGCCTCTTCATTCACACCTCTTTTGATGACACTTGGCTCTTCCAGTTGCCTGGGGAACAGTGTGGTCACCACCCGGTGTAGTAGTTCTGGGCATTTTGGAGGGAGCACGTAGCTTCCTTTAATCTTCTTCATTACTATTTTATACGGTCGACCCCAAGGGTCCTGTTCGACCTCGTCCTGTAGTTCCTTAAGGCACCGTCGTTTGTTTTCGCGGATTTTCCTTTTGAGACTCCTTTTAGCGTCCTTCATTTCTTGTCCACGGACATCTACTATTTTCTGGCCTATACCAGTTTTATAGTATTTCTTCCTTGCCCGATGTTCCTGTCTTCTGGTCCGGTAACATTCGTACACTGGTGGTCGTTTATTGTTGGGCACTCTTCTTGGCATAGCGGCATCACAGGCTCGGGTAATACTCTCCATTGCCTGTTCAGCCTGGTTGTTCGCCGTCTCAGAGAGTTGCATTTCTTCCAGTACCAACAAAAACATTTCCTTATCGTACTCCTTCGATAAGGAGATGTTTTTGTTGGGCGTTTTCCATGCGTTAAAATCACCTGCGATAATTACTGGTTTTCTGCCCGCAACATCTTGCACTAGTCGATCTAAAAGTCGTTCGAACTGTTCGGTAGGTGCGTTAGGCGAAGCATAGCAGCTGTATACGTGTATACCTGCTACATTTGCGCGAACAAAACCTTCCTCACGAGTCATCATTTTTTCTTGGAAAGCAGCGTTCCCACACGCCCAGATCGCCGCTTTGCCAGTAGCGTCCGTTTCCCATGTTGGCTCGTCTAGGTCTCTGTATTGCTCACATATGATGGCTACATCGATCTTCTCCTCACGGACGAACTGGTTAGCATCATGGTAGCTATGATGACTTCTGCCGACGGATGGAGCACAATAAGCAATTTTGCTGCAAACATCCTTTAGTAAGTCTGAAAAGATGAAGAAGGAAGAAGAAGAAGACGTGAGATGCTGCAGGAAAATACGACCGGACGATGCAATAAGAAGTAGACGGCAGACGCCGAGGAGATAAATGACGAAAGATTGTCTAAGTAACGCAAACGGAAGATCCAAGAGATGACGACCACATCGAAAGACAAGGGCATTAGCCCAAAATTCTCCTCGCGAAGCAATACTTAACGGTGTTACCGCGGGAAGGACGTACCGGAGAAAGAGCTAGGCCCAACTTACTTAGGGTCGGTAAGAAGGACGGAGAGGATTCTGTTGCTGTTATAAAGTTCAGTTAAAAGCTAACAGTAGCAAAAAGCACACACACACGCGCGCGCGCGCGACTCGTACTTCTGCCAAAAGGAAAGAAGCCACCCCAGGAGGCCTCATCATATAGACCGCTCTGCATGTTAGATACCACGGGAAAGATCTGGGAACGCATAATCTGCGTCAGAATAGATCATTCTATAGAAGAAAAAGGTGGATTAGCAGAACATCAATACGACTTTAGGAAAAATCGTTCAACCCTGGATGCAGTTAGCCTAGTGATTGACACGCGCAAACAGCGATAGGGGGGAAAAGATGGGAGCGAGGAAAAAAGAAATACTGCGCCATAGTAACATTGGATGTCAAAAATCCATTCAATTTGGCCAAATGGAGTAAAATACACGAAGCACTCCGGAATGTAACGGAAACAGCCGAGTAAAATATGCAATATGAAGACCACTGAGCCGTAAAGACGAAATGCTCCTCAGACCGATGCAGAGGAACGTAGGTAACTGAGTTGGAGCCCAGACTCCCTCACCCGATGCAGGGGAACGTAGGTGTCGGGGTTGAGTCTGTCCAGAGGATGACCGGACGATGCTGCAAGAAGCAGAAAGAAGAAGACGAGTTTCATCCTGAACCCCTAATCACTTTGGTGGATTTGGTGGGTGTATGGAAATGGCAAACTCTAGAGAAGAAGCCAATTAGGGTAATTAACGGGCCCCACGGAAGCATTGTTTAACAATGGTGCCTGTGGGGTATCGGTGTCAGAGGGCCACTTGTGCAGAGCTTGCTCTGCCTACGCCACATAAAAAAAAACACACACGCAGTGTCTTTACAATTACAATTAATTATTTGTGATTGGTCTTTGTGAGTTCTGATATTAAGTTACATTAAGTTTTGCGTAGAACAGACTGAGTGTTATCACATCATTAAATAATATCCGCTGTTTGCCAAGAATTCATATTTAATAATAATAATAGTGGCATCTTACAAAGGAGCAGAGGGGTGGATAATACGGTGCATGGGCAAGCATAGAGTTTCTTATTTTCAAACATTATATTCAACTAAACTCAAACTCAATCAAACCACATAAATTGTCAACATTCTATGTACAGAGAATCGTCTAACTATTATTACTAACTATGTCATTTTCAAATAATTACATTTGTAAGTAAGTGTCATATGAATATTTAAGAAAAGTTGAACTACATTTAATTTTCATTTATATTAATTATAATTCACTAAATAAAAATAGTGAACAGAATTAAAAAAATAATTCTCTATAAATATTTAAATATCACTTCAAAACTGTATAAGCGTCGCCATCTATATCAGGGGGCAGGGAACTACCTCACCCTCTCCCCTGAAAATTTTGGATAGAGTAGGAGGTCTTTGAACCCATACGTAGGTGGAGTCCTCTCCTATTGAGAAATCCTTCAAAAATCTGCATCTCTATTAAATTACCCGACGCGTTCCAAATGTTATTTCGTCAATAAGCATCATCGCTAACGCTGTGCGAGTTCAACGGCTGGCCACCCACCAATCATCATCTTATGAAAAAGTAATTAAACTCTATCAATTTCTATGTCTAACTATCTTCTCCTTGCATCTACCACTGTGTAGAGTAAAGCCATTTCTTCCGCTTCGAGTAGAGTCAAGTGCTGGTTGGCTATAAATTAAAATCTTGTAGTGTTGCGTTTACTTAACAACATATGTAGTACTATATTCACACTGCCGATCAGGATTCACATCCAGTTTATCATAGTGCTGAATATAATACTCAACCTGGAAAAATCGTACCAAATCTGCCTAACAAAAATACTTTCTTTGGCAGTGACTGTCCAGGACTTGGGCTTGTTAAGCAGTCACTCCAAAGCAAAGTGAAACATATAATAAACTAAAATATAAATTATTTGATCGAGAAAATTTAGAGTTTGGAATATTTTTTTATCAAAAAATTATACTTTTTTAATAAACTTCCAATAAATTCCGTTTCGAACGGTAAGATCATCCGCACCTATTTGTCGGAAACGCAAGGATAGAAAAAAAGCTGATTCTGACGTAACACCACTGTTCGTCGGTTCGCTGGCTCGAATCGCTCTGACAAAAGTCGCGGTGCAGAAGGGCATCGCTGGTCCTCTCCTACATACGTTACGGCATTGTCGACGCTTGTCTCACTCATTAGACTTACGGGCACGAGGTGCAGCCTTGGTAGTACTCATGAATTTAATACCAGGGAGAGGAAAAGTGCTTGATAATTTAAAATTTTCGGTCATTTGATATTTTATTGACCTCGAATTCTAAAGCCACTTTTTTATGCGACAAAGTTTTTAGATTTAATGTATGATAATAATTTTTTTGTTAAAAGTAAAACTTCGTCACATAACATCATTATGTTTCTGTTGTTGAAGTTATTGTTATTGTTTTTATTCTGTAGGTTAGCTATTCTTTTGTGAATATATTTATTTATGAAGTATTTGAGGTAGTCATTGGCCAGGAGGAATTTGTTTGTAATGTTAATGTTTTCGTGGTGATATGAAGGGTCCGAAAGTGAAAGGCATTTGTCAACCAAAGTTTTTATGGTCATTTTTTGTGAGTTAGGGTGTAGGGAGTTAAAGTTTATGTATCTGCCAGATGTTGTCTCCTTTTTATGACAATTAGTGAGAGCGTGACAATCTATTTTCCTCATAATCGAGACATCAAGAATGCTGATCAAATTGTTGTGTTCTTCCCGCACAAAAAAAATGAGCAGAGATTTATACAGAAACATTTGCAGAGATCTATGCACAGATCTCTACACATTATTTTCGTGACGGTCTTTTTATTATCAACTGTAGACTTTTATGGAAATTGTTAAAGGGGTCCAATGGTTCTTATTAAAATATATATAATGTTTAAATGAACAATATTTATAATAAATATATATATAGTAAAAATTTTTATTAACAGGTAAAGTAAATATTCGATCGGTACCGTCAGATTATCCAAGCATATTTAAGTCCAAATTTGAAGATCTTGAAAAGCGTGTAAGTCAGTTTATATCATATATTTTCTTATATTATATAATTTTAAACCCCATACCCCGCGACCCCCCCCCCCAATTTTATTGTTGTTTTTTAAAAAAATCTAAGAGCCCCCCTTCACATTGAATATGAACCTGAAAAAGTATAAAATTACCTATGCGAAGATATTAGATCGTTCATCGCTCCTTTGTTATACACCAAAAAGTGCAATTTTTACAAACCATTACAACTTGAGGACTGAACTGCAAAACTTCTAAAAATAAATCATGCTGTTTAGTCACGGCAAAAACTACTTTTTGTATAAATATCACGATATTCCACGAATTATTTCCTGAGAAAATTTGGTTGATGGAAAAACCCGTTTTGACAAAACGTAATAACTTAAGAAAAAGGCATGGATCATGCTCAAAACTTGGTTACTGAGAGCTAGTTGAGATGGGTGAAACGAAGGTAATTGTGTACCCAGGATTATAAGGCCATACATAGCTTCAAAGTTTTTACAAATATTTTAGTTTTTGACTTATGATTTTCAATATTGTTGATTTTCGAATAGACATTCATATAAATTTTAACATGTATTCTCTTATTGCAACAAAATAATTAAAAATTCTTTTTTATTCCGTAAGATTACAAAAAATTATCTTTTTATAGTACTTGAATTCAAATTATACACGCGAAATTTCATAAGGTGGCCAAATTCGGAACTATCCTATTGGTGGAAAATACATTGATTTATATGTAAGCTGTGACTGTGACGTCACGCTTAACTAACCGAATTCCATCCCGTTCCTAAAGTCGTGAATTTTGTGCAAAGATAGTTTATTACATAATTTGAACAGAAAAAGTATTAGTTTTATTATCAGCTAAGCAAAGCCGAACAGCTGTTCGTTGGCTCTGTCGAAGCGAGGCAGCGAGCTCGACCACTGCGAATACATTGTGCGCATCGATCTGGCGACCGGTTGGCGACATGCCCATGCAGCCGTCTGCCGTGTGTGTTTTGTCGTTTTAAAGCTGCCTCCCGGCCTCCGCTAACCGCAATGTTTTGTTCTCTTTAACTTTTCGGCGATATAAGTGAGTGCGTAGTGAAAAAACGGAAACGACGATGCGATGCGGCAATGTTATATGTAGTTTCAAAATCAGAACAGAAGTGCTGCTATGGTGCCTATACGTGTTTACAAGCAGCATCTGCTCACCGCGATCCCACTCGCGGATCAGCTGCTCGCGGTTGTTGCTTTGTAAGACAGTGCAAAAGTGATGCACCCGGAATGGCACCGACGATGCGATGTGTGAGCAGTGTGTGTGTGTCAGTTCATGAAGGAGTGCTGCAGTATAGGAAGACATGTAGCTCCAACAAGAAACTTGAGTTTTTGCTTGGAGGTTATCCTTTGTTTTTTGGATTGGAGTACTCCTGCGAATGCTGCTCCTGCTCATTCTATTGATGTGCTGTTACATTCTTCTTGCAAGATGCTACTTGGATGAAGATTCACTATCGCATAAGATCTACGACTGGTTTTCCTTTGTTCTATTTCCTGTGTTCATTATGTTTATAACAGATATCTATTGTGTTATGTGCAGTATAATCAGTGTAATTTTGTGATCTGTTTTTTAGAGTTGTAATTCCGATGCCTCCCAAGATCACCCTGGACTGGATTCAATATCTCTCTCTCTCTCTCTGGTGGTGCTGGTTGGCGTTTCTAGGTACTTCAACAGCCTCAATACGACTCTGGAGCTGGATTTATGGTATCTGATCGTGTTGCTTCGCATCTCTGGCTGATGTCATCACCAGGAGACAACCTTAGAATTACATTTGAACTTTCTGCAATTGCTGGTTGACGTTTCTAGCTGGCTCAACCACCTGCGAATGATCCTGGAGCTCTATTTCTACTATCCGGCAGTCCTGTTTGGCGTTGCCAGCTGATTGGACCACCTTGAGACGATCTTGCAACTGAATTGATGCTGTCTTGGAGTTTTGGTTGGCGTTCTTGGATACTTTAGCTATTTTAATACAAATCTGGATTTGGATTGATACAATCTGAGAAGTTAATTTTTAAAATATTAGAATAAACTTCAACTGTATGTTGAATTTATATTGTATCTTCAATAAGTTTTAACTTGAAACGCTTTGTCCCCTATGACAAGTTCAGTAAACACAATGTCTAAGAGCTTGCGGATACCTTTTCAGTGTTCATGATGATAATCTTCTGTTTGTAAATGTGAACTATGTGACTGAAACATATGGTTTGACGGTATTCATACTTAAAAGCTGCCTTGTTTCAAATTTTTATGCAGAGATCAGTGGTCTGAATCTCTCAATAATTATTTATGAGTTTGATTTTGTAATATTTTTCTGTATGCCTAGGTGTATAAAAACTTCTGCATTTGTTGGATTATCGTCTACTGCGTTTACCGGAGTCAACCTAAGGATACTGATGGTGTTGATAACTGAGCTATCAAAATCTTGGAGTTGGAACGTAACTTCATTCAAGACTATGGCACTACTATACTTCTACTATACGTATCTATAATCATGTATTTTAGAGGCTGGTTTTTCTTTAATAGTTAATTAAATTATACAGTCATTGTTTTCTAGTTTTATTAATTTAATTCTTTTGCTTCCTTCCTAAGGAAGCCTTGTAATAGTAATTTTTGGAGTTTGTGTCAAAACATGTGGGAAGTGTGTTTTGATGAATTTTTAGTCGAAAAATGGTGTTTTTAGAAAATGTCCGTACGGATGTGTGTGTGTGTGTGTGTGTGTGTACGCCTGTTTCTCAGCTTCTACTTGGTGGATTTTAACCCACCAAGTCTCATTTTCTTTGTTTTTGCTAGAAGATAGTGGGACGAAAGTCCGTTTATACAATTTATATACGCGTTTTTTTTTATAGTGATTTTTTAGTTTTGAGATTTCAGTTTTTGCCAACAAAGTTATCGGAAAAGTTAATAAAAGTAAATTGCTTAATATGTACCTGAAAGAGAATAAAATTGCCTATGTTTTTACCGTGAGAAATTTATATTATCGTTCGTCGTTCTTTTATTATACACCATACAGTGCAATTTTTTTAAATCGTTATAACTCAAAAACTAAATAGCGAATCATTCTAAAAAAATATATGATTATTGAAGGTAATTAGAACTATATACCACTTAAATTTTAAGTCATTTCATGGGGCAGATCCTGAGAAAAACATCAAAAACTGAAAAAAATCGTTTTTCTACGTGACGCGATAACTGGAGTAAAAAGGCAATAATCAAGTTCAAATTTTGGATTTAGTTAGCATTATATAGCACAATGATCCCTTTCTTTGGGATTTTTATAAAACCAGTTAGTTTCAAAGATATTGAGCTTCAAACTTTTGTTTTTTCACCCTGTATACTATGAGTCGTTTTTTCTACGTGATGCGATAACTGGAGTAAAAAGGCAATAATCAATTTAAAATTTTGGATTTAGTTAGCATTATATAGCACCTTTATCTCTTTCTTTGGGTTGTTTATGATACCAGTTAGTTTTAAAGATATTAAGCTTCAAAATTTTGTTTTCTTACCCTGTATACTCTATATAACTGAAAACTGTATCGCTTCGATCTCAGTTTCCATTAATGGATTTTAATCTATACTTAGACTCGTTTTTTGCTGTTTTTGTTTTATTAATTCGTTAAAAATAAGATTTTCAGTTACGCATGTGCGTATATTCATGGCGATTTTTCGATCACTGGTGATTTTAGATACGTTCCGCGAACTATATCCTTATCATTATATCTCGGAAACTAAATTTTGAACTTTTCGTTAAAACATCATGATTATCGAATGTTATTCTATAGACTACTTTAATTTTAAGTAGTCTACGGCAATTAAAAATTTTGAAATTTTTTAAAATTTTCAAAATTTTGAAATTTTTTAAAATTTTCAAAATTTTCAAAATTTTTGAAAATATGCTATGCGTCAAAGAGTTCTCAATTTCCTACTCCTTTTGCATGCTTAAAAAAGGGTCTATTCATGCACGTATCATAACAAGTACGGTGTTCAACAAGGGGGGAGTGGCTTTTTCAGACTCGGGTGATATTTTGAGCACTCGTGTCCGACTCGGGCGCCTACGGCGCCCTCGACTCCCACTCGTGCTCAAAATATCACCTTCGCTAGAAAAAGCCAATTTTCCCCCCTAGTTGCAATATACAATATACTATTTTATAAATAGTAAATTGCATATAAATTTTAACGCAACCAAATTGTACAAACAATATTTTCAGTTACGCATTGATTATGTAATATAATTATTTCGAAATAATTTTATCCATCGAATAGAATTATATATGAAGTAAAAACAATTTAGATATTAAAGCGATACATAAGGTTGAAGGAAGCTACGTGCCAAAGAATTGGCAGCGGTTTTTTCTTGTAGGTGGAAAAACACAATTAACATGGAAGGACTCAAGTGGATTTTCAAGAGGATTTTAAAGACAGTTAACAGAAGATTCAAGATTTTATCAAAATTTGATTTAGTTTAATATTTTAACATTTTTATGTAAGACGTAAATCCGCAAAGTTTTATGGCAAATAATTGGTTTTTTAGCTGTAAAAAATCGATTTTGGGCTGTTAACTCGAGTTCTAAGCATTTTCATGATTTTATGTAAACGGAAAAAAGTTGTATTTTTCAAATATCTACAACTTTTCTATTTAACTTTTTTTTGCAGAATGCTTAGAATTCGAGTTAGAGCCAAAAAACCGTTTTTAGCGATTTTTGGAGGTGGCCGCATTCTGCGTACACATGCGGGATGAAGCTGAAAATAGAACAATCAGGTTCTGGTAGTAAGGGGAGTTTGCACACAAAGTTTTAGCCTGATCGACTAAAGTTTCTCAGAGATAATCGTGTAACACCAAAATTTGTATGTAAAAATACGCGTAAAAATCGAACAAATTGTGCTCGCATTTCAAAATTACGTACAGGATCGGGATAAAAAAAAATTGTTTTTTAGGTTTTGCGAGAGGAAACTCCTCCTAAAATTTCAGCCCGATCGGTCGAAAACTGCGTGAGATATCGCATCTTACACATTTTTTGCACACAAAACTATAAGGCACTTCCGTGTCGCGGTCGTGCCTAAAAATCAGGAAAAAAGCAGAATCTACGATGAAAAACCGCTGCCAAATTAACCAGTAATTAATCATTAACAGTATGCTTTCCTTAAGTGATGTAATGATTAAAAGAATCGTTTTTCTTTTATTGAATGATTGAAAGCTTTTTATTAAGAATATTTAAAACTTGGCACATAAATTTTAGAATGCGTGAATCGACACACGATGCAAAGATAACCACTAAACAATTTCGAAACCTATATATATATATATATGGGTGGTTCTTTGTTAAATCGAAGATAGCAATTTTGTTGGTCCACACTCTATATATCAGTGGCCTACAGGCAAAACGACATAAGTCCAATGTTCGCGAAAATCGAGATAAATGTGGATTTCATATCTTCAAGTAGTCCTTTTTCATGTAAAAATGTCGGGGTTCCCAAAAGGTTGCCCTAATGCTAAGATACACTCAATAAATAAGTCCATAACTGCAGTTTTCCGATTTTGTTTTCGACAAAACGACATAAGTTCACTTCCAAATGATTTTCTTTATGTAGAGGTCGCTTCTCTGGGACTTGGTTTCGTAGATTTGCAACAAAACATTGCTTTTCAACCCGTTTTAAGGCATTCCAAAGGTTATTTCGAATCAGTAAATATTAGGGGAAGAAAACCAATAATGGGCTTATGTCACTTAGTTTTGCAGTTATGGACTTATAGACTGGAAGTAGAATTGTGGAATTGTTTTAAGAAATTATTCGAGTAACGTTGTATGTCTGGCGTGCCGA
Organism: Pteromalus puparum; assembly: GCA_012977825.3. NCBI lineage: Eukaryota > Metazoa > Arthropoda > Insecta > Hymenoptera > Pteromalidae > Pteromalus > Pteromalus puparum. The sequence continues at coordinate 30,399,979 of CM053169.1, read as the reverse complement.
TTGCCTCGCAATAAGTCTTGAAATGCGTGTTTTGCGGGCGAGAACCGCAGTGTGTATAAGTCTAGAGCTCCCGACATAACGACATAACTCTATCCTTTTGTGACATTGCACGAAGCAGCAAAGGTTTAATCCGGTCATACTGGCGCGTGGATATGTACACTGAATGTGTGAACTAACCTGTACCGTATCGCGCCCCACCTCGTTTGTTCCTATCTTACATATAAGTCTGAACATTAAAACCGCTTTTTCTCAAAAACACGAAAAGTGGACTTATGTCATTTTGCCTGTCGGCCACAGATATATGTTCTATTGGATGCCCCAGACTCCCAAAAAATTTTTCAGCGCGATCCTTTTACTTGGCTTTGAGTTATATCTAATCAAAGTTGGTGTTTTAGCTCATAATGAATGCATTGTTAACTAAAACTACCCTGACACTTTCTTTATTAAATTTTCTGAATTTCTCAATAAAAATACTTTTAAAGTCATATCGTCGCTTCTAACGAAAAGTAGTACATTTGAGATTTGTCACAAAGACCAGTACATTTTATTTTTGCCGCGAGGACTAGTATATTTCAAATATTTCTTACACGAAACAATCCAATTGTTTTGGAAAAAAACAAATAGTTACTTTGGTTAAAACTAATAAAATTACAATATTTTTAAAGTTGCCGAAAAATTTTCGAAAAATTTAGAAATTTAAAAAGTTCTTATTAGATTTAATGTTAATTTTTTTAAGTGAATACTTTTAAAGGCTCACTAGGTACACATTTTTGCTAGGGAGTGAATCAAGAAAAAAACGAGCGTCAAATTCCGAACGGAAGTGGCGGCAGTCTCCCTCTCTCTCTCTCTCTCTCTCTCCGCTTACCACACTCTCTTCGCCGCGAAAAGCGTACGCCACTCACAAAAAAAGACAAAAGTGCGATAAATAGAGATTTCCGATGAAAATATTGGATGAAACTTGTTGACTATCATGTAAAATCTTCGGTAGATCACAAATTACGCCATGAAAAATCTGTGAATGTTATGTATAAATAACTACAAGCGTTTGACGTTGCGAAATTAGCACTATTTTTTAGTTTTCTTTGGATATCTCGGTTGGGTCGCGTCCTGGTAAAATCATAAAAATACAAAAGCTCTTCCTTATAATTATTCTCTGAAAAAAATCAGTGTAGAGAACTTCGTAGCTGCAATAGTTTGTTTACAAAATCAATGCAAAGTAGGTATTTATACAGTATACATATTTTGCATTCATTTTTTAAACAAACTATTGCAGTTAGAACTGGCTTACAATGGCTTTTTTATGGATATTAAAAGAGTAATTCAATAAGGAACAACTTTTGTCTTTAACTTTTCTTACCACGGTGTGATCCGACCGAGACATACAAAGAAAACTACAAACAATGGCTAATTTTGCAACTTAAAATGCTCATAGTTTTTAAAACGTAACATTTACAGCTCTTTTATGGCAAAATTCGTGATCTACGGACAATTTTACATGAAAGTTAACAAGTTTAAGCAAACATTTTCATCGGAAATCTTTAACCGCCCTTTTGTCTTTGTTTTTGTGTTTTTCGCGCTGTCTCTTAGTCTACAGCAAACCCTTTTAAGTATTCCCTTCTATCGGCTGTCCTCGAGATAGCCACATTTCTTTAAAAGTAAAGTTTTTAATATAAATGTTTGCTTCCTCCTAGAGGAAGCTTGATAATAGTAAAATTTTCAGTTTCGCTACAACTTCGTAGAAACGCATTTGGAAGTGTTTGAAGTTCGAATAATGCGTTTTTAGAAAATGTCCGTGCGGATGGCTGTGTGTGTGTGAGTGTATGTATACCGCAATATTTTTGAATCGAGGCTATGAATGTCTACAAAATTTAACATGTATATCTGTTTTCGAATTCTGAATTGGGGAGAAGAAGTTATTTTTAATTTTGCCAGCTAGTTTTTGTTTTATGTTCATTTTCTGAATTTTTCAAAATTATTTTTGGCGTTTTTTGTATCATTTTATTGTGACTTTTTTATTTTTACTTTTCTCATTTGGCACTCGTCAACAGATACGTTAAAAATGATTTACTATGAATTTTTCCACAGCATAAACAAAAAAACTATTTTTTGTATCCCGATCCTCTACGTCCTTTTAAAATGCGGGCATGAATTGTTCGATTTTTACGCGTATTTTTGAATAAAAATTTTCTACTTACTCGATTATCTTTGAGAAACTTTAATCAATCGGGCTCAAAATTTGTGTGCGAACTCCCCTCATAACAGTAAGGTGCCAAATTCATTTTGGGCTTGATCCTGCGCGTATACGCAGAATGCGGTCACCTCCAAAAATCGCTAAAACGATTTTTTGGCTGTAAATCAAATTCTAGGCATTCGGCAAAAAAAAGTTAAATGGGAAAGTTGTAGATCTTTAAAAAATACAACTTTTTTACGTTAACATAAAATCATGAAAATGCTTATAACTCGAGTTAACAGCCCAAAATCGATTTTTTACAGCTAAAAAACCAATTATTTGCCATAAAACTTTTCGGATTTACGTTTTACATAAAAATGTTAAATATAAAAGTTGTAAACAATTTTAAAATACAACTTTTTACCGTGGCAAAGATATTTTTTAACACTTTCTGACATACAACATTCCTAGAAGCGATATTTTGATACATAAATTCAATAATAACTTCGCTGAAACATGCCCCATCTGACCGGGTGCGAAAAATGTGTGAGAGACGATATCTCAGCCTGCTCTGGGAAGCCTGATACTTCCCTCTAAACTATGCTATTACAATTCACTTTCTGAATGAAACCCGATTNCTTCTGTTAACTATCTTTAAAATCCTTTTGAAAATCCTCTTGAGTTCTTCCATGTTAAATTGTTTTTTTTTCACCTACAAGAAAAATAGAATTTAATTAATAAAACTAGAAAACAATGACTGTATAATTTAATTAACTGTTAAAGAAAAACCAGCCTCTAAAATACATGATTATAGATACGTATAGTAGAAGTATAATAGTGCCAGAGTCTTGAATGAAGTTACATTCCAACTCTAAGATTTTGATAGCTCAGATATCAATACCATCAGTATCCTTAGGTTAACTCCGGTAAACGCAGTAGACCATAATCCAACAAATGCAGAAGTTTTTATACACCTAGGCATACAGAAAAATATTACAAAATCAAACTCATAAATAATTATTGGGAGATTCAGACCACTGATCTCTGCATAAAAATTTGAAACAAGGCAGCTTTTAAGTATGAATACCGTCAAACCATATGTTTCAGTCACATAGTTCACATTTACAAACAGAAGATTATCATCATGAACACTGAAAAGGTATCCGCGAGCCATTAGACATCTGTTTACTGAACTTATCATAGGGGACAAAGCGTTTCAAGTTAAAACTTATTGAAGATACAATATAAATTCAACATACAGTTGAAGTTTATTCTAATATTTTAAAAATTAACTTCTCAGATTGTATCAATCCAAATCCAGATTTGTATTAAAATAGCTAAAGTATCCAAGAACGCCAACCAAAACTCCAAGACAGCATCAATTCAGTTGCAAGATCGTCTCAAGGTGGTCCAATCAGCTGGCAACGCCAAACAGGACTGCCGGATAGTAGAAATAGAGCTCCAGGATCATTCGCAGGTGGTAGAGCCAGCTAGAAACGCCAACCAGCACTTGTGGAAAGTTCAACTGTAGTTCTAAGGTTGTCTCCACCACCAGAGAGAGAGAGAGAGAGAGAGAGAGAGAGAGAGAGAGAGAGAGAGAGAGAGAGAGAGAGAGAGAGAGAGAGAGATTAGATTAAATTGTCTTTATTACTGTACATTATGTTGTACAAATTAAATTTATCGAAAAATGATAATTAATCAGTATATATATAGGCATTTTTTGTTTTGTTGTTTAAGTGTGTGAGAGATTATGTTTAGTATGAGCGCGATGAGATTTGGTGAGATGAGGGATGAAGACGGAGTCTGAGGTGACGTTAACTGCGGTGTGTTTTCGAGGTTGAAGAATTGTTGTTTTTCTAACTGTTTAAAGTGTGAGATGGATCGTATATTGCGTATATGTGATGGTAGAGAATTCCAAAGGTATGAGGCGCTTACATGGAATGAATTCCTCAGCGACTACGTCGTGAAGGCCGGAATACCCAAGGGTGTCACCTCCCCCCTGACAGGCCTGAGTGCGACGTGGAAGTCAAAAAAGGCCATGATATAAGAGGGCACAGCTGTGTTAAACAATTTTCTTAAAAAGCAGGCCGCGAAGTACCTCCTACGTCCAGCGGTGGTAAGCCATTGCAACTCACGCCTGTAAGGAGAGATGTGCTCGTCCCTCCTTACACCATAGATGTAACGTATTCCAGTGTTTACTAGTCTCTGCAGTTTAGTGTCAAGTTCCTGTGTTAGGTTGCAGTATACGAGTGAGCAGTAGTCTATAATTGGAAATAGGAGCGTTTACACGAGATACTTGCGCAGCCTGAGATTGGTGCTCTTCCTAAAGAAATATATCCTGTACATTAATGAGTGAGCACGCTTACATAGTTGTGTAACATGCTCTTTCCACGTTAGTTTGGAATCAAGCACCAATCTCAGATTGCGCACAGATGATTCCAAATCGACCCGGGCTCCCCCTATGTTGATAAAGGTGTTAGCTACAGTTGGTAAAGTATTGATATAGTAGGGTGAGCCCAAGACGATTGCCTTAGTTTTGAGGACATTAAGTTTGAGGTCATTTTGCGCAGCCCAGCCTATTATCCTGTCGGCGTTAGCACTCATCTTGGCAGAACAAGAATCCAGCTCCTCCAGGTGGCATTGGCTGTATATTTGCAAGTTATCCGCATAGATTAGATGGGATACATCAGAATCTAGGCAGAAGCCGAAGTCATTGATGTACAACGCGAACAACAATGGACCTACAACAGATCCTTATGGCACACCGATGTTAAGGGGGCGAAAAGTGGAGGGTTCGTTGTTGTCACCAATGACGGCCTGTTCTCTTCCAGCGAAATAAAAGGCGAGTCAGCGAATGACTTGCTTGAAAAAGTCGAAGGAGGATAGCTTTCTGAGGAGCCTGACGCGACACACAGTGTCAAAGAGAGAGAGAGAGAGAGAGAGAGAGAGAGAGAGATAGCGAATCCAGTCCAGGGTGATCTTGGGAGGCATCGGAATTACAACACTGATTTAACTCTAAAAAACAGATCACAAAATTACACTGATTATACTGCACATAACACAATAGATATCTGTTATGAACATAATGAACACAAAAACAAAGGAAAACCAGTCGTAGATCTTATGCGATAGTGAATCTTCATCCAGGCAGCATTTGCAAAAAGAATGTATCGGCACATCAATAGAATATGTAGGAGCAGCATTTGCAGAAGTACTCCAATTCAAAAAACCGCTGCCAAGTCATTGGCACTTAGCTTCCTCCTATTCTGCTAGTGGAATATATTACATGGGACAATCAACTCATGCCTTGATTTAAATATTTCGCTCTATTCTACTATGATATTTAGGAAGACACTTGTAGTGGAGGGTCAGGGAGTGGGTTAAGGTCGGATATCACAAGCATAGAGGCATCCGGTGACATCTAAAATAACTTACATATATCGTTATAAAAATTACCAGTAATTGTGAATCTTTATACATTAACAACTTGCCAAATTCAACTTGCAGTGCTTCTTTTTTGATTATATTTTTCACGATTCTACATACCCAATCAGCCGCCTTTCGACCCTTTGACGTTTTTCTATTAATCTCCCATAATCCCTTTAAATTAACGCTCATTTCCTACTCCGGTTGCCTTTAGAGACCCTGCGCTAAATTTTCTGTATATTCATAGCTCCTGGGAAAGGTCTCGCCAGAGATCCCTCGGGACTGAACCCGAAGCTCTCTTAGACGGTAGCAGTCTTTATTACACATGTTGATATATATTAATAATCAATCATATAAGCCAAATATTTTTCCAAAAATCTAAAAAAGGCCATGAAATGTCTAAATAGTTAATCTTTAAAACAAATTTACTCGTAGATCAGAATCAAAACTATATGCACGTCCAATCTTATACGCTTCGATCAAGTTCCAGAATTTCATAACCAGTTATCACGTACGCATGCACACACAACCCAGACAAAACATGCACGGACATTTTATATAAGGCCATGAAAACTCTCAAAACTACTAACGTTTTAATATCAATATATAGTTTAACAATAATAAATAATGTTCCTCAACAGATTACTACAGCGGTGATGAGCTTGACGATTATGTAATCCTTATATCTTTAAGCTTAAAGGTTTATAAGCTAACGAAAAGAACCTACCGAAGCGATCGACAGCATCAATCATTTCCTAAAGAATCTTCAACCAATTTTAAACTTTTTACTCACGTTAATGCCTTACACATAAAACCCATTTTTTTAGTTTTGATTTTTATCTCAAAAACTATGCCGCCAAATTCTTAAAATTGTACTAGTAGATACCGTTTTTTTATCGTCATTATTTGTTTTAAACATTAACTATTTATTTTTGATATCTATATGTTTTCGAAAATACTTTTATATTATAAAAATGAACACGATCAGTCAATCTAGATAACTTGCGGGAAAAAGTAGAATTTATAGTTACTTAGTACACTATTGCTGAATATATGTGTAACATCATATCATCTATAAAAACCAAAATATGTTTATTCCAAAAATAGAAATGGCGAGTATATTATGCACAATTAAAATGGTCAGATCATAAAAAAAATGACCCTAACAATATCAGAATTAGAAAAACTATAGAATCAAAAATTTATTACATCCATGCGCATGGTTCCAAAATTTAGCCATACGTAATCACCACACACTGGGACAATCAACTCATGCCTTGATTTAAATATTTCGCTCTATTCTACTATGATATTTAGGAAGACACTTGTAGTGGAGGGTCAGGGAGTGGGTTAAGGTCGGATATCACAAGCATAGAGGCATCCGGTGACATCTAAAATAACTTACATATATCGTTATAAAAATTACCAGTAATTGTGAATCTTTATACATTAACAACTTGCCAAATTCAACTTGCAGTGCTTCTTTTTTGATTATATTTTTCACGATTCTACATACCCAATCAGCCGCCTTTCGACCCTTTGACGTTTTTCTATTAATCTCCCATAATCCCTTTAAATTAACGCTCATTTCCTACTCCGGTTGCCTTTAGAGACCCTGCGCTAAATTTTCTGTATATTCATAGCTCCTGGGAAAGGTCTCGCCAGAGATCCCTCGGGACTGAACCCGAAGCTCTCTTAGACGGTAGCAGTCTTTATTACACATGTTGATATATATTAATAATCAATCATATAAGCCAAATATTTTTCCAAAAATCTAAAAAAGGCCATGAAATGTCTAAATAGTTAATCTTTAAAACAAATTTACTCGTAGATCAGAATCAAAACTATATGCACGTCCAATCTTATACGCTTCGATCAAGTTCCAGAATTTCATAACCAGTTATCACGTACGCATGCACACACAACCCAGACAAAACATGCACGGACATTTTATATAAGGCCATGAAAACTCTCAAAACTACTAACGTTTTAATATCAATATATAGTTTAACAATAATAAATAATGTTCCTCAACAGATTACTACAGCGGTGATGAGCTTGACGATTATGTAATCCTTATATCTTTAAGCTTAAAGGTTTATAAGCTAACGAAAAGAACCTACCGAAGCGATCGACAGCATCAATCATTTCCTAAAGAATCTTCAACCAATTTTAAACTTTTTACTCACGTTAATGCCTTACACATAAAACCCATTTTTTTAGTTTTGATTTTTATCTCAAAAACTATGCCGCCAAATTCTTAAAATTGTACTAGTAGATACCGTTTTTTTATCGTCATTATTTGTTTTAAACATTAACTATTTATTTTTGATATCTATATGTTTTCGAAAATACTTTTATATTATAAAAATGAACACGATCAGTCAATCTAGATAACTTGCGGGAAAAAGTAGAATTTATAGTTACTTAGTACACTATTGCTGAATATATGTGTAACATCATATCATCTATAAAAACCAAAATATGTTTATTCCAAAAATAGAAATGGCGAGTATATTATGCACAATTAAAATGGTCAGATCATAAAAAAAATGACCCTAACAATATCAGAATTAGAAAAACTATAGAATCAAAAATTTATTACATCCATGCGCATGGTTCCAAAATTTAGCCATACGTAATCACCACACACCACACACACACACACACACACACACACACACACACACACACAGCCATCCGCACGGACATTTTCTAAAAACGTATGATTCGTACTCCAAACACCTCCAAATGCGTTTCCACGAAGTATTAGCAAAACTGAAAATTTTACTATTACAAAGCTTCCTCTTGAGGAGGAAGCAAAACTAAGGATAACCTCCAAGCAAAAACTCAAGTTTCTTGTTGGAGCTACATGTCTTCCTAGACTTCAGCACTCCTTCATGAACTGACACTCACACTGCTCACAGATCGCATCGTCGGTGCCATTCCGGGTGCATCACTTTTGAATACCTTTTGCATTGTCTTACAAAGCAACAACCGCGAGCAGCTGATCCGCGAGTCGGATCGCGGTGAGCAGATGTTGCTTGTAAACACATATAGGCACCATAGCAGCACTTCTGTTCTGATTTTATAACTACATATAACACTGCTGCATCGCGTCGTTGTTTTCGATTTTTCACTACGCACTCACTTATATCGCCGAAAAGTTAAACAGAGCAAAACATTGCAGTTAGCGGAGGCCGAGAGGCAGCTTCAAAACGTCAAAACACACACACGGCAGACGGCTGCATGGGCATATCGCCAACCGGTCGTCAGATCGATGCGCACAATCCGCCATATTGTCCCCAATATGACGGAAGTACGCAAGCCTCCTAATAAGCGTCCCGCTTTTCTTGCGTGTCATCCAGTGGAAGAAGTTGATAGAGCAGTGTGCATCATCTGTGATGAGGCTTTTCACATCAACTGTCTCAACTAGTTATCAGGCTCCTTTAAATACCTGGGGAAAAATCTTATAATCTGCCCCGAGCACAGTGTTAAAAACATAACCTCAAAAATTGAGGAGAAAAGTCTGACTGACCAGAGTACATTTTCTGCTCTCTTGTTTGAAAAAAAATTATTTTTATAGACCACGTGGGTGAATTTATGTTTTTTGGGTCACTGAATCCGAATCCGGGGTCCGCGTGTCTCTATCACGTCAGGGTCAAGGTCATTTAGAGGTCAAATTGACGAAAGTCCGTAAAAAAATCTGAAAAAACGCATGTGTATGTTTTTTGGGTCGCTGAATCCGCATCCGGGGTCCGCTTGTCCCTATCACGTCAGGGTCAAGGTCATTTAGAGGTCAAATTGAGGAGTCCGTAAAATTAAAAAAAAATGCAGAGACTAACGGACCCCACATTTGGATTTAGCGACTTAAAAAACATATCGATCTTCCACAGGGTCTATGTGAATTCAGTTTATTATTTTGTATCCCTCTGTAATTTTTTCAAAATAATCCCGCAAATCGATAGAGCAGTTATTTTTAAGCAAAAATCGTTATGCACAATTTTTTTATAAACCAATACTTTTTGAATTGTTTGCGATTGAAATATATTAATATTACTTTATATTACAATATTTAATATTACATTATATTATAATATTTAATTTTACATTATATTACAATATTTAATATTACATTATATTACAATATTTAATATTACATTATATTACAATATTTAATATTACATTATTTATTTATATTTTATTTATTTTATTTATTTAGCCAGAAAAGAAAAATACAGAGATATTATAATACACTCCGCATTCCCGCAAAGATAAACAAGGTTATCTGATCGCACTGGCATTATAATTATACAAAAAAAAAATATAAAAATAACTTAAAACTAAAACTTAACCTATACTTACACAAAAAATAGTAGCCTCCATTCTACTTTTCTCTTATTATTATCGGCATTACATGCACATAAAGATTTTTATATTCAACAAATTAAATACAGCAATATTTCCATATATAAACTATTTTAAATATCAACAATTTGATTTAATCCACTCCTTAATTCTTTTTAATTGACTGAGTTTGCCTGTATCTAGTACTTTCAAATCGTTTAGCAGTGAATTAAACGTTGAGATAGCTTTTATATAACTATTTTTATCGCTTACTCTCTTTTTATTTATAGGTACAATGATGCTCTTATTTCTAGTAATACTCTTTGAGTTATGGTATTGTGTTTTGAGATCATGATAGTAGAGTTTTAAAGCCTCTAGAGTAAACAGTTGTTCAAGATTTAGAGGGTTATTTTGCGTGACAAAATTGTTTTTATTTATAATTTAAAAAATTTTTTTCTGTATTCTTTGTAACAAATCTCTATAATTTTTATACGCACCTCCCCACGCTATGATACCATAGCTTATAATGCTGTGGAAAAAAGCATAATATATTATCATCAAAGTCTCCGTTGGCATTGATTTAGCAATTTTGTAAAAGATATACACTAGATATTTAGTTTTCTTAATAATATGTAGCATATGCATTTCCCACTTCAAATTATAATCAATAACTATTCCCAGATATTTGTGGTTTCCTACTCTAGTTAATTTTTTGTCCTGTATCCTTACGTCTAAATGATCTGGAACACTGTCGACGTAGCTCCCGAAGGTCATACACACAGATTTATCTACATTTAAAGATAGCTTATTTACCGCAAGCCATTTGTGTATGCGCAACAAAAAGTTATTCATGTTATCTTGAGCTTCCAACCAACTGTCCCCAGATGCAATTATTGCAGTATCATCGGCGTATGACAGAATAGCTTGCTGAGGTATCTCTTGAAGAATATCATTTATGTACAGAATAAATAACAGTGGCCCAAGTATCGTGCCTTGCCGTACCCCGGTATTTATTAGTAAGTAGTCACCAGTACTACCATCAATTCTAACTCTTTGATATCTATTACTAAGATAACTAGAGAGTAGCAACAAAGCCTGCCCCCTAATTCCTATGCAGTATAGTTTATCAAGTAGGATACTATGGTCCACTGTATCGAAGGCCTTGGCCAGGTCGAGAAAAGTTACAATAGTCGGGATGCTCTTATCAACATTATTGTACAATATGTTTGTTAAATAGTTTAGTGCATCTTTTGTACCTATTTTCTTAACAAAACCAAATTGATGTTCGGAGATTATATTAGTTTTAGTAACAAAATCATACAGTCTATTATGTATTATTTTCTCGAAAATTTTTGCTGCATTAGATATTAGCGAAATAGGCCGATAGTTTGTGATTTTATGTTTTTCACCTGATTTGAAAACTGACACAATTTCTGCATTCTTGAGTGCATTAGGCCAAATACCTTTCTGAATGCATAAGTAAATAATATAGGTTAGTGCTTCAGCTTAGTTTATATAGCTTCCTATTAATTTCAGGGTCTTGGAGTTTATCAAGTCAATTCCACCACTTCTAATTTTTAAAGCATTGATTACTGATATTTCCTCACTCATGCTCGTTGGGTTAATAAAAATCGAATTTGGGTTCATGTGTGGTAATATGAGTTCCGCATTATCTGGTTTAACAATTTTTTCACTCAACTCTCGACCTATTTCGCTGAAAAAGCTGTTCATATTGTTGGCTATTTCTGTTTTATCAGTTACTTTCCTGTCATTAATTTTTATATGATTTATGGCTTCCTTGGATTTTTTATTGCCTATTTTACAATTAATAATTTCCCACAGCTTTTTTGGATTGTTCGTATTGCTTTGGACTAGGTTTTTATCATATTTGACTTTAGCATCTTTAATAACTTTATCTAAAATTTTAGAATATTTTTTATACTGAGATTTGAGTTGGTGATTGCTTATATCCAGTTGCCATAAATTATACATAAATTCTTTAGTTTCACATGATTTTATGATTGCACTTGTGATCCAGCTTTTTCTTCCGCCTTGTTTACTCTTTCTTTTTCTGGTGGTAGCTATATTTATACAATTTTTAATCTCGTTCAGCAGCTTATCCGTCGCCAAGTTAGGATCCTCCATCGACAATATCTCACTCCAGTTTTTAATATTTGCGATATTTATTAGTTTTTTGTAATTTAAAAAGGTTTCTGTTTGTTTTTTTTCTTTCTTAATCCTATTTATTGCAATAAATATTGGGTAGTGGTCTGTTATTGAAAGTTTTATTTTATATGTAGTTGTTGTTAAATTGTTTGTTTTGATGAAGATATTGTCGATACAGGAACCCTTAGCGAGTCCCACTGGCGGCTTGGTGATACCAACAAAACCAGGGATGTACCCTTTCTCGTAAAAATTACATAGGAATTCCTGACTAAGATTATCACATTCTAATAGATCAATGTTAAAATCACCTATTACTAGATGATTTTTGACATTGTTCTTCTCAATTAAAAATTTATTTAAGTTTAAAATAAATTCAGATTTAGGAATCCCATGTGACCTATAAACTGCTGACACCTCAAGTTTGTTTTTATCATTAAGTTTAATAATCGTATTTATAACTTTAATCCTCCCAGTTTCAACCACTTCAGTTGTTTGCTCTAAATTTATATTTACAAAGATCATTACGCCATCATTTTTGTTTATCGAACTATGGTTATAGTAACACTTATATTCATAGTCAGATCCTTTTAATTCGTATATTTTAAAATTAAACTGTTGAAAAGTTTCCGTGCAGACAACAATAGATGGTTTTATAGCTAAACTTTCAATTAGTATTTTTACTTTATCAAAATTAGCATTCATGCTTCTGACATTTATATGCATGATCGTATCATTTTTACTACTACTGATTTTATTAAAACTATCAACACTACTACATGTTTTTTCCTTTTGAAAAGAATCATTTTGGATTATATCTAAGTAATCAAAAGTAGCCATTAAAACCTATTTATTGTTATCTTTGACTTTCTTATCTTTGCGAGCCGCCGGTGGAGTAGTGTACTGGTCCGGTTGTTGCTTCTGTTTTTGGAGTGCTTGTTGGTTTCTTGTGACAACCCTCACAATCGGAGGTTTGTCTAGTTTCAGTTGCTGTGGAGTATTTTGTTTTTCATTCGGATTCATCTTGCTTGGTTCTTCTAGTTCCTTGTTACCCTTGTTATCATCCGCCGGTACCTGCTGTTTTGTAGATTTCCTCCTATTGTACATGTCTAATGATGGTAATGAAGGGCTCATCGGATAGTCCGTTGAGTCAATGAACTTACCAATTTTCTTTTTCAGAATAGAGCAAAGGTTAGTGTCATATGCAGTATGTTTTGTTTCAAGTTTTGTGGAATACTTATCATTACTAAATGCACAGTTTGTACACTTAACGGTTTCACTTGTACACTCACTTGTATTATGACTGTCAGCAAATTTCAAGCATACGGTTTCATTGCGGCACTTCTTTTCACTGTGTTCAAACCTGCCACACTTATTGCATGGTCCAATGTTTATCAAATCGTAGACTTTACAATTTTGATAGCCTACATACACTCTATTTCTATTGTCTCTTACATATTTATATACTTCAGCAGGCACTTCCATCAACACAGTGCACTGTTTACTGAATTTACTGGTGTACATGTGCAGCACTTTACCTTTCCTTGTGAAGTCATTGAAATTTCTGGTGTTGATATCTTCTTCTATTTCTTCCAAATCCATATTAGTGTGGTTGTCTATACCTATAATTTTTATCTTCGGATTATGAAGTTCATGCTTTTTTACATTTCACAGACCTTTCAATTTTTCTTTAAGTACACTTTCAGTTAGTGCGACACTATCTCCACTCGTACAACTAATAATAACTTCATCTCTCTTATTTATAAATATGTTCTTTGTTTGTATACACTTTTGTGCTGTTAAACAATCTATTACCGATTTACCTATTTCTTTAATATATCAACTTCACTGTTTTCACTTTTCTGAACTGTGATTTTCGGTACTTTTTTATTCAGCGGTTTTTGTTGTTATTGTCTTACTGCATCTCTGTACGTGAATGTCTTGAGAGTAGCCTGATTTGTGTTTCTTTGTAGTTTTTCTTTTAGTAGATCATTTTTCTCCGTAAGTTCAGCAACCAGAGTTCTTAGTAGTTTAACCTCTGTTTTCACAAACTCCATCTCAGTGTCACTTATACTTGATTCTAAACTGTATAGATCGGTAGTCTTAGATTCAATCACAGACAGTATTTCTCTTCTTATTTCTTCTGTGGTCTTCGATTTTATCTGTGCAATTAGTACTCTTTCTGTTTCAGTCAGGCTTTTCTCCTCGATTTTAGAGGTTATGTTCTTCTCTGTGTGCTCGGGGCAGATTATAAGGTGTTTCCCCAGGTGTTTATAATTGTCCGATATCTTTGAGACAGTTGACGTGGAAAGCCTCATCACAGATGATGCACACCACTGTTTCCACTTTTTGTTCCGTATGACAAGCAAAAAATGCGGGACGCTTATCAGGAGGCTTGCGTCCTGGCGCCATGTTGCGACGATGTGCGTCGCAGCCGCTTGGGATTTCACGTGGAAATCTAGAGCGGCAACACCGTTTCCAAGTGAGCGCGAATACCGAGAACCCTGCGTCGCCTCTCGGTGACAACAAGGGCCCGGTTTCGTGCGATGCGTGGCGCGGGCCGGAAGTGCAGCAGCCTTCTTCTTGGAAAGCCGCCAGCTCGCCGTTGCCGGTTTCAGAGAAGAGTTCCGAGGAGTCGCGTCGAGCGACGACGGGTAGGCCAATCCGCGCCTCGGCCGCTCCGCGTCATAAGTCCGCGCGGACTTATCGGCCAATCGGAGGCCTTCTTCTGCGCGATGTAGTGAGGAGAGAGAGTGGGGTTTCCGCGCGCGCGAGCCTGTTCGCGCCCGCGAAGCCCTCAGTCTTGATCTGGACCTTGAGGTGCTCGCACGTACCTCGAGCCCACGAGAAGAGAAGAGTGAGAGATCCTTATAGCAACGCCGAGGAGATTCCCCCGAGCTGCAACGAGGGCAACGACGAGGAGGACCCGCAGACGCCGAGGCTACGAGGAGAGAGAGCTGCCCTGGAGACCGGACCGCGACGTCGGCAGGAGCCACGCCGCCACCCAGACCCAGCCAGCGCGAGAGAGGAAGGAAGGAGAGAGAGAGGATCAGCCGACCCGGACCCCGAGCGCCGAGAGCAACGGATCCGAGTCAGCCTTCTTCGCGGCGTGTTCGAGGGAACGGGAAGCCTGGGTTCGACCCAATCCCGTGAGGTACAGGTGAACAGATTGAGTGTGATCGTGGGTGAGAGAGAAATAAGTGTGAGAGAGAAAGAGAGCGAGAACGTGAGTATTGTGTGCGAGAAGACGGTGTGCTCATACGTAGTGCGGTACGTCAGAGAAGTGTGCAGAGTGTAAGAGTGAGAGAGAAAGAGACAAAGAGAGATAGTTGCGTCAGCCGGCGTTAGGTGCATCAGCACCGGGACCCGGCCCGCGATAGCGTGAGCGGCCATTTGCCGCGTGGCGCCGTTAGCCGCTAGGGCTTCGGCGGTGTAGAACGTATAGGGAATAAAGAAAGCATTGTGGAGAAATTGTGTTTTCTGTGAGTTTTCCCTCATCCTCACTCGGCCCAACGTGCGCTCCCACGCGCGTGACGATCGCGGGACCTCCCCGCGGAAAAATAATAAAGCTAGAGTACGAACGTGAACTAGTGTTGCGCAGCCAGTCGACAGTGGGAGCTGCTCGCTGGCGACATCGTCGCAATGTTGGATTACGAATATTATATTACGATATATTGTACTACAGTGTAATACATTATACGATAAATAAAATATATCCTTTCAAACACAAAGAACATTATCAAAAAAAAATATTTATAATCTATTACGGTCTACATTCTCTTCGTCACTATCTTCTGAAGATTGATCATCTGTTAAGCTTTCCTGATTTGCTGTTTCACTAAAAAATAGAAGATAGGGCAACCATCAAATAACGTTTTGGTCACTACATATTTTACCCGAACATGTTTGCCGTTGCTCAATTGAAACCAATGTTTATTCAGAA
Source organism: Pteromalus puparum (assembly GCA_012977825.3). Lineage (NCBI taxonomy): Eukaryota > Metazoa > Arthropoda > Insecta > Hymenoptera > Pteromalidae > Pteromalus > Pteromalus puparum. The sequence goes on along the minus strand of CM053169.1, from coordinate 30,383,930 downwards.
ATTTTATTTCTTCGTCCAAACGTGCATTTTCTGAGATAATCGCATTATCGTCTTCTTTCTTGAAACTCATTCGTAATGGTCTCGTAAAACGCACACTTAGAGGGTTAAGCCATACACAATTATCGTCGGAGTAGCTGGCTAGTTTAATCACAGTGAAACTTGTCGTAAATAGTGATTGTTGTGCAGTTGCAAAATCTTCATGCTGTTGCTTCGATTTTTGATGTGGACTCAAGTGTCCCGCAGAGCTACCAAATCCAAGAGAGACAGACATCTCTAGATTCCGCTTGTTTTATTTAATATACTCTGCAGAGATACTCAAACCTCTGTTTCACTCATATGTGCAATCTCGCAGGAATTTCTTTTTTTGCTTCAAGTATTTCCCAATAACTGGGGTAAATTGACGAATTTTTTGATTTTGTATCCATCTGCAAACCTCTATATTGGTATTCGCTAAAATTATATTCTAAATGAAATGCTAACGCAGATTCTCTTGTGTGTATCAAATTAAATTCATTTTCAACTATTTTCGAATCACATTCATCAGGAGTTTCTGTTGCTTTTTTAGCAGCTTTTATCGCTAATTCTAATAGTTGTATATTATTATTACATTGTTTGGCCAAATCAGAAGATCTTCTCTGTAACGTTTTGTACGAAACTTGTTCATCAGGGTTAAATATATTTTTTCGTTTTCTGCCTGTATTAGTATTATTATCAATTCTTTTTTTGCGAGGCCTTCCCACGTTTTTTGACTTTCTTTCTCTTTTTTTTGCTCCACCCATAATAATTCTAAATAATAAAATATAAAAGAAATTACACATATTATCAATATGCAGTAATAATTAAGAAAATCTATTTATTTATAAATTTAACCCCGTTTCCTCGGCCGTATTTATGAGTATTTCCGCATTTCTCGCTACCGTTTCGCCATTATCCCCTACTATGTCCAAATCATCTGCATATCCTAGAATCTGCGTTTTTCTGTTCAGTGTTACGCCCAGCCCGCTAGTCTGCATTTGTCTAATAACATACTCTAGCGTTAAGTTAAAGAGTACCGTGGAGAGCCCGTCCCCTTGTTTCAAACCGTCGTGTATCATGAACGATTCAGATACATTACCGCCTACTCGTACTTTTCCCGTGCTTCCGGTCAGACATATTTGTATTAATTTCACAAGTTTTTTTGGCACGCCGAGGAGANTTCACGAGTTTTTTTGGTACTCCGAGGAGCACCAGGATTTGATACATTTTGCTTCGTTTGATAGAGTCATACGCTTTTTTAAAGTCTATAAATAACTGGTGTATTGTTTCGCAATATTCCCATTTTTTCTCTAACAGCTGTCTTATAGTAAACATTTGATCGCTCGTTGACCTGCTACACCGGAATCCACACTGATAATCTCCTATTATATCTTCCGCGAAGGGTGTGAGTCTGGCCTGTATTACGTTTGACAGAACTTTGTAGCAGGTAGCTAAAAGTGAGATTCCCCGATAGTTATTGCAGTCTGTCTTATCCTTCTTTTTAAAAATCGGTATGATCATGGATTCTTACCAGTTTTCCGGCATTGTTTCATTTTTCCAAATAGAGCGCACTAGTTCAAAAATTTTCGATGTCAGCGCAGTGCCCCCATATAAATACCCCCAAGTAGTTCCGCTGGTATAGAATCGTTTCCCGCGGCCTTATTGTTTTTTAGTTTTTTGATCGCGGCTTCTACTTCTTTGTAGGTCGGTTCTTCCATATGGAGTTCCGCAGTGTGGATTTCGTCTCCCGTTTCCTCGCAGTTTTCATGTACGTTTAGTAACTTATCAAAATATCCTTTCCACAGCTTTAGCAGTTCATTTTCGCTTGTAACGAGATTCCCGCCCTCATCTTTCATTAATTGCGATCTACTCTGGAAACCCTTCCTAATAGCGTTAATTCCTTTGTACATCTCGCGCGGGTTATTTTCCTTACTATTAGTTTCTATTTTTCTAATCTGATTCTTTTGATACTCGCGCTTTTTGTTCCTGTAAATCGCCCCCACTTGCCTTCTTATTTCGTGGTACTCTTCTACGGCCCTATCGCCTCCATTGTGTACGCTGTCTAATTTGGCCTTTTTGCGCCTTTCAAACCAGAGCTCGCACTCTTCGTCAAACCATGGTTTATTCTTTGGCTTTTTCTTTCCACCTAGCACTTTATTCGCGGCCTCTTTTATCGTTTTTTCGATATCCCCCCAAAGACTGTTCGGGTCGTCATCTACCTCCGTCGGTGCATCCGTTTCTTCGAGTACCTGAAACCGATTCCTTATTTCTACTTGATACTTAATTCGTTCTATCCCGTTCCGTAGCTTTTCAATATCGAACGTTTCTACTTTGCTCGCCCGTTTACTATTTTGCCCAGCTACTAATTTGGCTCTTAATTTGGCCACTACTAGAAAATGATCCGAGTCGCAATCCGCCCCCCTATAGGTTCTTACGTCAAGCACGTTCGTGTGGCGCCTCTTATCGATAAGAAAGTGATCGATTTGATTTTTCGTGGCTCCGTCCGGCGATGTCCACGTCACTTTGTGTGTATCCTTGTGCTTAAAGCACGTACTCTTTACTATAAGATCTTTTGCCGCTGCGAAATTTATGACTCTAATACCGTTATCGTTGCTGGTTTCGTGCAGACTTTCCTTGCCTATAGTGGGCCTAAACATTTCCTCTTTCCCTATTTTAGCGTTGAAATCCCCTACTACTATTTTGGTGTCGTAAGACGCGAATTGGTCGATTAATTGCTCCAAGGCTTCGTAATAAAGATACTTCACTTCTTCCTCTTTGTCGTCCTCCGTAGGACAATGTACGTTAATAACCACGTAATTGTAACACGCTCCTTCGAAGACGAAATACGAGAGTCTGTCGTTTACGAATTTGAAACTTATAACCGCGTGTATAATTCTTTTGTTAATCAGGAATCCGGTACCTAGGGAATTGTCCGCTCGCGCCCCCGTACATAAAGGTAAAGTTTTCGTTTCCTAACATACCGCTATCTTGCCACCGAGTTTCTTGTATAGCTACTAAGTCTAGATTGTACCCGTCAGCTTCTTTTAAGATTTCCCGGTACGCGCCTGCTTTGTATAAACTGCGCACATTTCACGTTCCAACCTTCAGGTCCCTATTGATTTTGGTTTGGTTTTGGTTTTTTTGAGCCATGATAGTAAGTGAAACCCACGCGTTTTGGATCCTATTTCCGATCGCAGGTGAATCATCCGTTCTAGAGCTGATAACTCCCATACCTCTCTAGAACTAAGTATGAGAGCTTTCCGACTTTGATGAGGACGGAGTCAGCTCATCGTCGAACACACTACGAATCACGCTCGTATCCTAACGCCCCCCTGCAAGGCAGCGCGCCTACGCTGGCTTCGTTGCCGTGTAAGACCAGGTGGCGAATCATTATACATTATCCGGTCCATCATGCATATAAAGGAATATGCTGAATTGATTTCTCGTTATTTATAATTCTTAAGTGTTAACTAGTCGTCAGTGTCAAACTGTCGCTGTTATCCGGTCATAATTTTAAAGTTGGTTTAATCAAGTTACCTAACATATATATGGTCTTTAATTAATTAAATCAGAATGTTATTTTAGAAATTATACTCAATTAGATCTCACATATCGTGTCGAATACTAGCCAGGACGATCCGTGTCGTCAGTATCCGGTCTTACAAGAATAAAAGAAAAATGCTAAGAAGATTACTCAGAATCCCCAATCCTACAGCGTTAATTTACTACCAACCTTGAAATTGTCTTTATTAATCCACCTCTGAATCTTTTCATGTCGATAGTGCACTCTATATTCCGTCAATGAGCGTTGAAGATGAATTTTAATATTTATAATATGTTGAATGACCTACTCGTCAGGTATTATATTAGTCGAATACGTCATATGTCGTAATTATCCAGTCTATCATGCATATAAAGGAATATGCTGAATTGATTACTAGAAATTCATAATTCTTAAGTGTTAACTAGTCGCCAGTGTCAAACTGTCGCTGTTATCCGGTCATAATTTAAATGTTGGTTTAATTAAGTTATTTATCATATATCTGGTCTTTAAATATTTAGATCAGAATGTTACTTGAGAAATTATACTCAATTAGATCTCACATATCGTGTAAAATACTAGCCACGACGATCCTTGTCGTCAGTATCCGGTCTTACAAGAATAAAAGAAAAATGCTAAGAAGATTACTAAAATCTCCAATCCTACAGTGCTAATTTACTACCAACCTTGAAATTGGTATTTTGTAATCCATCTCTGACTCTTTTCGTGCCGATTTTGCAGTCTATATTGCGTTAATAAGCGTTAGAGATCAATTTTAATATTTATAATATGTTGAATGAATACCTTCTCATCAGGTACTATATTAGTCGTATATATTGAAACGGTCCTAACTGCTTCCAATGAGAAACCGCGAGACCGAGAGATAAAGAAAACCCGAGTGAATCGAAATGAGGGTACATGCGCTAGAAGTCGGCCAAAGATCCGTGGTCAGCGTGTAACAGGTTGCGCTGATTCGGGATTTCCCTACTCTCATCCGACTACGAAAGCAATGTAGCCGTAAAGAGAGTGCTGAGAGTCGTGTCTACTGATCCGTAACGGGGGGCGATATTCCCCTAGATCCAAACATAGACTGCTGCAGCTAGACAGACGTCGAAGGTGTATCAGGGTGCCTTCTTAGTGTGTCTGAGACCGAGCTCACTCTAGATAGTCACGGGGGGCATATTGCCCGCTTTACTAGAGGTGATTCGGTGGGGGTGAGGAAGGAATGATTTGACACAATAAAGGTATTATGCATTCACTAATATTTATTTAGAACTTCTCTGCATATTGATTAGCAAAAGGAGGGGATGACAAACTCGAGTATCCTTCATACGTATGCTTAAGGCATATGTACATACTAAACGCTCGGGTAGTCGGAGCTCGCAGCTGAGTAGTATGATCAGCGTTGAGAGTTTCTGGAATGAGAGCCAGTCGACGAGCAGAGAAGAAGTAACTAGCTGCTGCTCGCGGAGCTCCTTATATACTCGAGTTTGCCCCTCTACGTAATACATTATGCGCGCACGCCATCTGTGTCGGGTTTACTTATTATACTGACGCTCGCGTCGTAACCGACCGCTGTCGGTAACTTATCGGTTGTCGGTCCTTTACCGTGTAGGTGGTGCGGCCGTCTCAATATCATATGTCGTAATTATCAGGTCCATCATGAATATAAAGGAATATTCTGAATTGATTACTCGAAATTCATAATTCTTAAATGTTAAGAAGTCGCCAATGTCAAAATGTCACTGTTATCCGGTCATAATTTTAAAGTTGGTTTAATCAAGTTACCTAACATATATCTGGTCTTTAAATATTTAGATCAGAATGTTATTTGAGAAATTATACTCAATTAGATCTCACATATCGTGTAAAATACTAGCCACGACGATTTGTGTCGTCAGCATCTGGTCTTACAAGATTAAAAACGAAAATGCTGAGAAGATTATTCAAAAGCCATCATCCACCAGCGTTAATCTACTGCGAAAGTCGAAATTCGTATTTAATATTCCAACTTCTAATCTTACAAGCCGATAGTGTAGTACGTATTGCGTTAGGTATCGTTAAAGATCAATTCTAATGATAATAATATGTTTAATAAATACATACTCATCAGGTACTCTATTAGTCGAAATCGTCATATGTCGTAACTATCCGGTCCGTCATGAATATAAAGGAATATGCTAAATTGATTACTCTAAATTCATAATCCTTAAATGTTAACTAGTCGGCAGTGTCAAACTGTCATTGTGATTCGGTCATAATTTTAAAATCTGTTTTATTCAGAAATGATACCTATATCTTGTCTATAATAGTTTTGATCAGAATTATATTTGAGTAATTATACTATATCATATCATAGTTATTATGTGAAATATTGGCCATGACTATCCATGTCGTTTGTGTTTGGTCCTACGCGAATAAAAGAACACAAACTTTAAATGTCGTGGTTATCCGGTAACGTATCAATAATAAGTTCTATAAGTTTTAATGTTTTCTTTATCTGGCAAAATGTCGGAACTCTATACGTTTAACTAAGGAGTTATGCGTATAGAGTTCCGACAACATTGAGGACAGTACCAAAAAACCTACGATACAGTTTTGCGTTTTTGGGGACGCGTCCTGAGAAACTACAAAAGTCCCCGAAATCTACGATACAACTATCAAATGTCCCCAATCTCTACCATACACGTACATATAGCAACTATTCCAATTATATATTTTAAATTTTAAAAATATTAAATATTACGGAGGTAGATTATATATATATATATATATATATATATATCAAAACTCGACAAAATGATATATTGCAGAGGTAAATTTTATATATATATATATATATATGTAGGTACTCCACCGGCAGGTGGCAGCACGTCCGACCACATAGAGAGAGAGAGAGAGAGAGAGAGAGAGAGAGAGAGAGAGAGAGAGCGGCTCACGCCGCGAGCGAGCGCTTCGCTCAGTACCGCTTCGACTACGACCCAGACAGTCACGCTGGAGAGATAGAGATCAGAGAATGATAAAGACAGTTCAGGATAGGCAAGAGTACTTTCTCCTCCCGACCGCGTCATCCCGACATTGGTGACCCGACGCGGACTCCTCGACAACGGCCAACAGGACATCGAGGAGCAGCACACCTCTTAAGTATCTCCGGCAGCGGCGTCGTTGTTCAGCATACTCGCTGACAAAGACAGGCTGCGATTACGTCAGAAAATGCACATCGTTTTGCTACATTCCGTGTGCACGCTGGCACGCCGGTGCACACGTGAAATTTCAGTCGGACAACCCGACTACCTCGACACACGTCTTTCACGTGTCGAGAGCGGCAGGAGCAACAAGTTCCACGAACTCGCCGCCATTTTCGAACTTCACGCGTGCAGGCACGGCGTGTGGAGTCTTGTCAACTCAACGGACAACGGATTGTGTGCGTGCTGGCACGCTGGCGCACATTTTTCCTTGAGACTTCCCAAGTCGTGCAACGAGGAAGCCTTCGCCGAGGGATTTCTTTTTGCGCGAAGCCACCGACACCGGCGCCTTTCATGGCCTTTCAGCCTGCTACAGTTCCCAACGACAGGTACGAGGAACTCTTAGCAGCAATTAAGTCTCAAAAAAACAGCAATCAGGACGGTCGCTCTAGAGCCGACGGATCGAACAACAAGTCTCGAGCCAACTCAAAAAACAACCGAGATTCGACCCCAGCGAGATCAAAATCTAGGTCGCGCTTTTCAAACAACAAAAGCCTTTGCTATTACCACCGCAAATACGGTACAGAGGCAAGGAACTGCCAACTGCCCTGCACCTGGAAGCGTGCCCCTAGTCAGGACTACAGGGTAAAGAACCCGAAGAATTCCAAAGACCAGGAAAACCAAATAATCCTGCTGTTGCGGAGACTGACAGCCGGTCACATATAGCCGCACGTCTCCATGTAAGAGATTCACTCTCTAAACAAGTCTTCCTGATAGACACTGGGGCGGACATCTCAGTAATTCCAAAATCCAGCAACTGGCAAGGCAAGGCTACTGACTTCCGACTCTATGCTCTCAACGACTCGACCATAGATGTCTTCGGCGTCAAACGTCTCGAATTAGACGTAGGCCTACCGTACAAGCTTGCTTGGAATTTCACGATCGCAGATGTCCCGCACTCCATCATAGGAGCCGAGCTCCTCAAACACTACCATTTACTACCAGATCTCAAGCTTAAGAAACTGGTTGATGGCAATCAATTCGCGCACGCGCTTGCTTTTGTCAAGACAGTGCAGCCCGTGCAAATCTCTTTCGTGGCACCGAGCCACAAATACGCTCACATCGTCAACAAATACCCTCAAGTTTTTGGTCCTGATCAGTTTAGATCGACAAAACACGAGGAGTATTTCATCATATTCTCACCAAGGGTCCACCAGTCTCACAGAGAGCTCGCCCTCTTTCACCTGCCAAGCTCAAGGCAGCCAAGAAAGAGTTCCGGAAATGGTGCGAACTGGGCATCTGTCTCCCTTCAGACAGCTCATGGTCAAGCCCTTTGTACATGGTGATGAAGAAAAACGAGGAATGGCGTCCTTGCGGTAATTATCGCAAACTTAATCTGGAGACGATCCCAGACCGTTACCCAATTCCACACATGCACGATTGCATGACCTTTTGCCACGGAAAAAAAATCTTCTCGGCGCTAGACTTACGCCAGGCCTACCACCAAATACCGGTAGCCCCCGAAGACGTCCCCAAAGCGGCAATCATCACTCCCTTCGGACTCTACGAGTTCCCAGTGATGGCATTCGGNTTTCGCAACGCTTCACAAACCTTCCAGCGCTACATCAACTCAGCGCTTGGAGATCTCGACTTTGTCTTCGTCTACTTAGACGACATCCTCATCGCCTCCACGTCGAAGGATGAACATCAGAAACACCTTGACATAGTTCTAAGTCGCCTTAACGAGTACGAGCTGCAAGTCATTCTCGAGAAATGCAGTTTCGGCGTTACCGAACTAATTTTTCTGGGCCATCTATCACTCCAGATGGTTTCAAACCCAGCCCAGAAAAAGTCAAGGCGATACAGGAATTCCNGAACTTCGAAGATTCCTCGGTCTCGTCAACAGTTACAGACGTTTGCTGGCGCACGCTGCAGACACGCAACGTCCTCTCAGCGAATTCCTAAAAGGAGCTAAAAAAAAGGACAAACGTCCAGTTCCGTGGACTCCAGAAGCCGAGGCGACCTTCCAAAAGTGCAAGGACGACCTCGTGAACCTCTCCTTTACCGCTTTTCCAAGCGAACACGCAGAGCTACGTCTGATCACAGACGCATCAGACACAGCTATGGGAGCAGCTCTCGAGCAACGCTCAGGCAACTCTTGGCTCCCCCTTGCCTTCTTCTCCCAGAAGTTCTCCCCTGCGCAGACCAAATACGCCACCTACGACCGGGAGCTAACAGCCATCTATGAAGCCATCCGACACTTCCACCACTACCTTGAAGGTGTGGAGTTCAAAATTTACACAGATCATAAACCTTTGATCTATGCTTTACAGCAAAACAATGACAAAATGCTAGCTATTCGCTCGCGCAGATTCTTACATCGCCCAGTTCAACACAGAGATTCACTATCTCCCAGGTGAAGAGAATGACGTTGCAGACGCCCTGTCTCGAATCAACGCTTTCACTTCTCCTGCACTTTTCGACTGGACGAATCCAGAACTCCTCGCTGACCCACGGGTCAGAAAAGTTCTAGCGAATATCAACGCATTCAAGCTTCCGACGCTGTTCGACGCGAAACAGCTGAGCGAAGAACAAGAGAAGGACGATCAACTCAAGGAGATTCTCAACAATGCGGACCATCCGCTCAAGCTTCGCAAGCTTACTTGGGGCTCCGCACACGCAGCGTTCTACTGCGACATCCACGAAGATATCATCCGTCCGTATCTCCCCAAGAAACTGAGGAAGACAGTTTTCGACAACTTCCACTCACAATAGCATCCTGGAGTTAAAGTCACAGCTCGACTCATACACCAAAAATACGTGTGACCTAACATGAGTCGCGACATTGCCACTTGGTGCAAAACGTGCTTAGCTTGTCAACAATCCAAAGTGACAAAGCACAACAAGTTTTTGCCCAAGCATTTTATTACTCCAGATGCAAGATTCGATCACGTCCACTTGAACCTCGTAGGACCTTTTGCCTACAGCCACGGCTACACACATCTCCTCACCATCATCGATCGCTATACGAGATGGCCTGAGGCAATTCCAATTGCTGACACCACTGCAGCAACTGTAGCTCGTGCATTTTATGACAACTGGATTTGTCGCTATGGCGCACCAACAACGATCACCACAGATCACGGTGCTCAATTCGAGTCCAGATTGTTTTCCGAACTCCTGTCAATCCTCGGAATTAACAGGATTCGCACAATGTCATACCATCCTGCCTCCAACGGCATGGTGGAGCGCCTCGACCGCGACATCAAAACAGCTCTCATGTGCCACGGAAACAGTCAGGAATGGTTCCGACTACTTCATACAGTCATGCTGGGATTGCGCACACGCATTCCTCTAGACACAGACGCCAGTCCAGCCGACTTAGTTTTTGGAAAATCAATGAGAATTCCCGGTGATTTCTCACCTCTCACCAATGAAGAACCAAACTTCGCACATTCTACAACGAATTCCGCGACTTCATGCAGCAACTGAGACCAGTTCCAGTTAATCACAAGACGGCAACCAAGCCATTCCTACATCAGGACATGAAAACCTGCTCTCACGTTTGGTTACAAGAAAAACCAATCAAGCCTGCACTGACTCGGCCTTACACTGGCCCTCACAAGGTCATCTCTCGCAACATGGAGAACCAGACATTGGTAATCAAAGTCAACGGCACACAGAAAACAGTATCTTTGCAACGCGTAAAGCCTGCGTTCACTCTACAAGAGGATCCTGACGGCACTAAGGAAAACACAACACCTGGACCGATCAAGATTCCTCAGCCAACGGAAGTCAATCGCGCTCAACCAGCACCCGGTACTTTCAAAACCACGCAGCTTCCAACAGATGTCATTCAACCTGCACCTCTTATCCCACCTACCGAAGATCCACCGGGACCGACCGTTCCGTTCCTCAACTCCGGCACCCAAACGCGTTTTAGATTCTTCCGAACATTCTTAAACGGAAAAAGTATGCTGACTCATCGTCAGTCAGGCAAACGCGCTCGTAGAACACAACTCTTTTGCGGGAAGGGGGTGGGTGCTAGTACCTAATACTACCTCCTACTTATTACACTACTTGTAATACTCTATAGAAGCGAATTTCCGCTTTCGAGAACATTTCCGCTGGATAGATAGAGATCAGAAGATCAAGAAGAATATACAGACAGAGATAGGCAAGAGTACTTTCTCCTCCGACCGCCTCATCCGACAATATAATATTATATATATATATATCTATCTAATTATATAAATTATTTTGTGTATCTCCCCCCGCACCCCCCCATACACGCCCGCAGCCCCCCCCCCCCCCGCAAAATAAGGTAAAATTCTTTCGTTTCCATGTAATTTGAATAATTTGAATGCCCCCCCCCGCAGCCCCTACGCATTCCCCCGCAGCCCCCAGCGACTTTTTTTGTAAATATAAATTTGTATTTGTTATTTGATAAATTTATATTTTTTCCACACCACCCAGGAGGAAAATATACAGCGTTTTTTTTATATTTATTGTTTAATTTTTTTTATTGTTTTCTTCAAATAAAAAAAAAATTAAACAATAAATACAGTGGTATCCCCGATAGGCTTAATCCACTTTTTCTAAAATAATAATTGACTTCAATGTACTAATAGACTCGAATTTAATAATGTGACCAAATCAACTGTAAGTATCAACGATTGTAGTATTGTTTATTTTAATTATTTTAATTAGATAATATGTAAATTGAAAACTTAATTTTTTTGATAAATTGATGTGATATACAATGTTAGCAATATTCAAAATATTTGCTACATAAGCATCAGGATCATTTATCAAAGATTTAGATATAAGATTCTTTTTTTTACGGAATTTTAAAATACGTTGAATATTTAAAGTTATATCAGTAGAAATTTCATCTAAACTTGAAAAATGTTGAACTATTTCATCATTAAAAATTTCATAAGTTTCAATCTTTGAATTTAATATATTTAATTCATTTTCATCGTATTCTTGTAGCGAAGTAATTAAATACCTTTCATAATTTATCTCATTATACTCACGTTCTGCAATTTGATTATTTACTTCCCGTAAATAATCAATATCGTCCATTTGGACCAAATTTTGAACCGGATTCCATTCCATGCTGAAATTATTTCTTTTAAAAAAGTGTAGTAACATTGAATATATTAATGTATTATTTATTTACTGTTAATGTAAAAAAATCTCGGTGCTAATGAATTCTATGAGTTTTTTATTAGTTAAAAATTTCATTCCAAACAATGTTTTCGATTTCTGAATTGTTATCGTTTTCAATTTGAATAAATAATTGATCAGGATTTTTACATCTAGATAATGCTACATATAATTGTCCATGAGAAAATAATGGTTTTTTTAAATATAATCCTACATTATCAAAACTTTGACCTTGAGATTTATTAATAGTCATTGCAAATGCTAAGACTAAAGGAAATTGTTTTCTATATACAATAATTGGTAACGAAGATGCAGATGAATTTCCAGTATTTAAAGTAATTCTAGGTATAAAAACTTTATTTCCAATTTTTTCCCCAGTTATGATTTCAGCTTCTATGTTGTACTTGAATAATTTCGTAACTTTTAATCGTGTACCATTACACAAACCTTCTGTTATACTTAAGTTTCTTATTAACATAACAATTGCACCAATTTTCAAATTAAGTTCATGAGGTGGTAATCCTTCACGAATGTTATTTAATACTTCTATTGGAAAATTTATATAAATATTATCATCAGATTTATCAACATCTGTGTATGTTGCAGTATCTATGCTATAATATATTTTTGCTTCGCCATCCATTTGTGTTAAAATTTTTTTGTTTAAAAAATACGTGTATTCATTATGAGAAGTAAGTATTACACTATTTAACGAAAAGTGAAATTTTTTACCAAAAATTTTTGAACATACGTCATTTGTTTTCCATTTATTCGGAATTTTAAATGTTGTAATTTTTCCTTCGCCAATTTTTAGTAACAATTCTGAAAATTTTTTATGACATGACCGCATGTTTATATTTAACTTAAGAATATGGAAATTTGACCAAAGATATGATGATTTAACAGTTTCCGCTATAATAATGCTTCTACTACTATTTTTCAAAACAGGGAGAATTTGTCGAAAATCCCCCCCTAATATTATCAGTTTATTTCCGAAAGGGATTTCGATATCACATAAATCACGTAATGTTTTATCAATTATTTCTAAAGCTTTTTTTGGAATCATAGAAGCTTCATCCCAAATAATTAAATCCGCTTTTCGTAATTTTTCTTTGTCAGATTCAAATTGCAAAAATGAGACTTCGATTTTGTTTAAATCTAAAGGTAAACGAAAAGTTCTATGACTGGTCATTCCTTTTGGAAGTAATATTGAAGCTATACCAGTCCATGCCATTGATAAAATGTTTTTATTTTGAGAAAGAAAATAATAAATTAATGTTTTGTATAAAAATGTTTTTCCAGAACCACCAGGACCATCTATAAAATACATTTTATGAGTTTGTTCACATAAAATTTTGAAAATATTTCTTTGATCATCATTTAATTGAACAAACATTTTTTCAAACATAAATTTGCAATATACGATTTCTTCACTATTATCAATGTTATGAAAATCGATTTTGTTTGGCATTGGCAAACGAAATGATTTGCATGATTTGTCCTCTGTTTCAAATATTTTATTAAGATGCAAAAGTGCAAGATTTTCTTTATTTTCCGTAAAATCTTCTGTAAAACTATTTTTGTATTTATTCCATACATTATCACCTTGAATATTTTCTGAAAGTAAAAACCATGCAAAAAACTGTCTTAATTGAAATGGTAACATAACAGTGCTTGCTTCTTCGAAAATATCCATAATTTGAGAATCATGTTCTAATAAACCCATTGCAATAGCAGTGTCTTTATATGTATCGTAATTTATGTTTTCATATGTTTTTAAATCTTCAAATGAAGTTACGCCTTTTATTTTATTTAATATTAATTTCAAACAAAATCTTTCGTGATCTTTAGGTGAAACTACATTCAACCTACCAATTGTAATATTTTTCATTTTATTTTTCCTCTTTTGCCATATTTTTTTTGTCTTATTAAATATATAATGTTCCGGAATATTTACGTACTTTAAAGATTTTGCAAAATCATCAATTTTATTTAATTCAAACCAAGCTGTTAATGGTGTTTGCCAATTGTTTATTGCACTTTCAATTTTACTCATTTCAAATATCTTATAATTTTTGTGTTTTTCATGTCAGGCATATTTTCCACTTTATGACTTCTGATACAAATCGGATATTTTTGAAATCGCCAAGCTGCTTCCATTGGACTAAGATATCTACCATCAACATAATTAGTGATTTCGTCAAGATTCTCTGGATTACAATCATCATTTTGAAATCTTTGAACTTTAACAAATGCTCTGTCACTACCTTTGTGAATATATTTATAGATATATTTTATGCTCTGAATAGATGAATTAACTAAAATTTCGTCCTTACTTTTTTTTTTATCTCCTGTTACCGCCGCGGCCTTTCAAGCCTAGCTGGCGGGGGCCTTCCACCACCTCTGTGTGGAAGTAGTGCCCAATCCTAATTTATCCACCACTTTTTACCTCAATGTATGTGCACCTATTATTTTTCCACCCTGAGAGACTTCTCCGGTGAGGACCATATTTTCAGACGCACACCTTGCTGGTTAAGCTAGCACTCTCTGCCCCCGAGAGGGCATCGGGTCCGTCTCTCAGTGTAGCTTTCCCCGGAGAAGGTCCCGTGTATTAGACCAGCTCCACGTCGGTAAGGCCGGCGCTCCCTGCCTAGTGCATCGGGTTGGCTACCTTTTTAATTCCTGCCTTTGCCTATGGTCCCTACCACTGTTTCGTATTCGCCCAGGCTTAACGCCTGTAAGGCAGGGAAAACCCGGAATTACACTGAAGGAAAATTCCGGGGAAAAACCTGCCTCGAAACAGCCGGTGTCTTGGGTACTTTTCCCGTTGAAAATAACTCAGAAAAAACTCCGAGTGACTTCACCGGGAATCGAACCCACGACCCCTAGAGCAGACGTGTTTCGGACGGTTAAGGCGTGCGCCTTAGCCAACTGAGCCACGGACGCTCAATTTCGTCCTTACTTTTAGTTCTATAAACATGATTTTCAGAACTATTGTCTGTTCTTTCATAAGCAGGATAACCATTTTTTGTTACGAATTTTATTTTTATTTTCTTTATTTGGAAAATATTTAATCCTTTTTTATAATCTATAATTTTTAAAATAAAAATAAAACAGAAACTGAAATGGGGGGTTGGCGAGCGGAGCGAGCAGGGGGGCGAAGCCCCACTAGTATATATATATATATATATATATATATGATATTACATATATATATATATATAGATATAGATATAGAAATTATTCAAATTATAGATATCAGAACTTGACAAAATTAATTATTACAGACATTAATTATATATCTGCGTAAACATATAAATTATTCAATATATCAAAACTTAAAAAAACGGCTGCCAAGTCATTGGCACTTAGCTTCCTCCTATTCTGCTAGTGGAAGATAATTACAAGGGACAATCAATTCATTCTTTGATTTAAATATTCGCTACAATTCGATACTAAAAGGATAGGTTAGGAAGACACTTGTAGGGGAGGGGTATCAGGGGAAGGGGGGGGGTTAAGGTGGATATCAAAAGGATAGAGCTCCGTGAACTCCTAAAATAACTTACATATATCGTAATAAAAAAAATACCAGTAATTGCGGAATCGTTAATAACATTAACAACTGCAAATTACAAAATTGCGGGTGGCTTCATTTTTTTGATTAATTATTTTTCACGATTTCTACATACCCACAGCCGCTCTTCAGACCCTTGACGTTGTTTTCTATACTCCCATAATCGCCTTTTAAAATTTTAAAGCTCATTTCAGCACTCCCACAGTCGCATTTTAGACCATCGTAATCGTTTTCTGTATTCCCACAGTCGCCTTTTTGACCTTTGCAATAGATTTCTACATACCCACAGCCGCCTTTCAGACCCTTGACGTTGTTTTCTATATTCCCATAATCGCCTATTAAAATTTAAAAGCTCATTTCAGTACTCCCGCAGTCGCCTTTTAGACCCTCGTAATAGTTTTCTGTATTCCACAGCTCCTGGGAGAGAGGTCTCACCGGAGATCCGCTCGGGACTGAAGCCCCGAGCTCTCTTAAGACGAGAGAGCGCGGGCGTCGGAGAAGGGGGAAAATATTCCAACCTTGTGGGTAGCAGTCTTTTAGGTACACTATTGTTGAATATATTGTATAAATCATATCATAATAAAAAGCAAAAATATTTTTTCAAAAATTGAAAAATGGCCATGAAATGGTCATAAAATAGTCTAAATCTTAAAAGAAAATTTACTCGAATTCAGAATCAGAAAACATATATGCACGTCCAATCTTATTACGATCGATCACGTAGTTCCAGAATTATAATAGTATACGTACGCACGTATGCACGCACGCACGCACACACACACACACACACACACACACACACACACAGCCATCCGCACGGACATTTTCTAAAAACGTATGATTTGTTATTTTATTATTACAAAGCTTCCTCTTGAGGAGGAAGCAAAAAAACTTTTAAACTAGAAAGAATAGTTGCTAATAAGCTATAGTTTGTGTACAAAATAGTTGTTTACAAAAAATTTTAATTTTGACCTTCAAATAACCTTGAAGTGACCATTTCAAAGCTAATGGGTCTAAATGGTCACCGGATGTCGATTCCACAAAACCCGATTTATTGATTTCCCTGACGTGATAGACAAGCGAACCCCGGATTCGGATTCAGCGACCCAAAAAAACATACACATGCGTTTTTTCAGATTTTTTTACGGACTTTCGTCAATTTGACCTCTAAATGACCTTGACCCTGACGTGAACGAGACAAGCGGACCCCGAATTCGGATTCAGTGACCCTAAAAACATATAAATTCACCCACGGGGTCTATAAAAACAATTTTTTTTCAAACAAGAGAGCAGAAAATGTACATTTTTATACAAATTTCTTATATTTTATTTATTTATTTATTTAGATCATATACATATGTCTTATAAAAAGACATCCTATAGAGACAAACATAGTTGTATGTACATAGGGATGGTACATAAAAAAAAAACTTAGAATCTAAACTTAAAAAAACTAAATAAGTAAGTACAGGAAGATGTCGAGCCAATCTTCCTGATAACAGTTTAAATATGAACGCAAAAGTTAAGTAACAGTACAAAATAAATCTCTCTTTGATCAATCAATATTTCTCTCTTATAAATACTTTTAGTCTCTTCTTAATCGCGACTTTGCTAATCACAAGTGCTTTCAGATCATTTGTTAGCAAGTTGAAAATATTTAACGCAACAAAGTAGCTATTTTTTTTGCTTATAGCTTTATCAATTATTGGCAATTGAAGACTCTTATTTCTAGTATTGCTTTTGCTATTTATATATTTATTTCTTAACGTAGCATAATGATAAGATATAGCTTCTAAATGGAATAATTGCTTTACTGTAAGTGGAGGGTCTTGACGCTGAAAATTATTTTTGTTTATAATTTTCAATATTTTCCTCTGAATACCCTGTATTAGATAAACACAATTATTGTACGCTCCACCCCAAGCAATTATGCCATAATTGACTAAACTTTGGTAAAAAGCATAGTATATCATAGTTAAAGTTCTATAGTCCATTATATTCCTAATTTTGGCAAAGATAAAAACTAAGTATTTTGTTTTTTTAACCAAATAATTTACATGTTTATCCCATTTCATGTTATAATCAAAAATTAGACCTAGATATTTATAACTTTCTACTCTTTTTATTGTATTATTGCCTATCTCAATATTAAGTGAGACAGGAACACTATGGCAGTAGCTACCATAAGCAATATATACAGTTTTATTAACATTTAAAGATAATTTATTTACAGTAAGCCACTTTGCGACTTCCCTAAGATATTTGTTCATTTTCTCTTGAGCTGACTCCCACGTGTTATCACTAGCAATGATAACGGTGTCGTCAGCATAAGAAACGACAGTATCATCTTGCATACCTCTCAGTAGGTCATTAACGTATAAAATAAAAAATAACGGTCCTAGTATGGTCCCTTGGGGAACTCCGATGGGTATATCTTTGTATTCACTTTTCAAATTCTTTATTTTAACGCATTGTTTCCTACCAGAGAGGTAGCTGTTTATTAAATTTAAGGCACTGCCTCTTATTCCATAACTCTCTAGTTTATCCAATAGGTTTTTGTGATCTACCGTATCAAAGGCTTTAGCTAAGTCTAAGAAAGTAGTTATAATTGGCTTCGATTTGTCGATTTTTTTATATATTATGTTTGAGATATAATTTAACGCATCCGTTGTGCCTCTATTTTTAACAAAACCAAATTGTTTTTCTGATATGATATTGCATTCCATTAGAAATAAATACAACCTATTATACAAGATTTTCTCAAATATCTTTGCTAAGTTCGATATTAGTGATATCGGCCTATAGTTAGTCATACATGACCTGTCACCAGCTTTGTAAATAGGAACTATGTCAGCTTGTTTTAGAGCAGATGGCCAGGAGGCTTGTTGTATAGACGTATTAAAAATATGTTCTAATGGTTTATCTATATAGTTAACTAGGAATTTGATCGTTTTTGCATTGATATTATCAACACCTCCAGTCTTGTTTTTCAATGAATCTATAGTTTTTCGAATCTCAACACAATTGGTAGGATATATAAAGATTGATTTGCTATTTTTATCTGGTAATGTAGGTTGATCTGTATCTGTATTAGGGATTTGTTTACTCAAGTCTAATCCTATTTTGCAAAAATAATCATTCATGTGGTTAGCTATAAATAATTCGTCTTCAATTTTTTGGCTGTTTATGACTAAGTAATCAGGTGACTTGTTTTGTTGCATATTTTTATTAAGTTTAGTATTAATAGTATTCCATAGCTGTCTTGGATTGTTACTAATTTTTTTTATTTCATTATTCTCAAATTTGTATTTCGCATCTTTAATGACTCTATTTAAAATTTTTTCGTAATTTTTATATTCATTTTTTAATTCCAAATTAGTTGGGTTCAATTTCCACAATTTATATAAATTTTCTTTAGTTTGACACGAGACTTGGATTGCTTTAGTTATCCACTTTTTTCTTGGCAGTGCTTCTTTATTTTTTTTCTTTAATTTTTTGGAATATGTAGCTAACTCAAGACAACTATGTATCATTTGAATAAGTTCATTTACTGCATCATTTGGATCCTGTTTTGTCAGTACTATCTGCCAGTCAAAATTTTCAGCTATGTTTTTTAACTTTTTATAGTTTATGCATTTGTTAACTGTTTCACTTGCTTTGTGTATCTTAATCTGATCTATATTTATGAATAACGGGTAGTGATCGTTAAACGGTGTATTTAATTTAAAAGATTCAATTTCTATATTCTTAGTTCTAGCGAAACAGTTATCAATGCACGTTCCCTTCTCATTATTTAAGGATGGCCGCGTAATTCCTCTGAAGTACGGTACATATTCACGTTCAAGATAATTAATTACAAATTCCTGACTAATTGATTTGTCGCTAGTTTCTAGATTTGCTACATTATTTTCTAGTATATCAATATTGAAATCTCCAAATATACAGTGATTTTTAACATTCCTATGTCTTACCAAGAATTTTTTTACACTATTGACAAATTCAGACTTTGGTATGTCATGACATCTGTACATAGCAGAAATTCTAATGGATTCACCTGTCATAAGTTTTATATCAGTACTTACAATACTCAATCTATCAACAACCTCAATTTTATCATTACTATATATGTTATTTTTTATATAAACTAAGACGCCATCAGCCTTATTAATTTTACTTTCATTATAACAAGTTTTGTAGCCTTGCAGTTGATAATATTGAGTGTATTGTAAGTTCCAAGTTTCAGTACATACAATTATACACGGCTTTCTTTCTAGAGACTCAATAAACACTTCTAGTTTTACAAAATTTGCATTTAAGCTTCTTATGTTTACGCATAAAATAAAGTTCTTCTTTGTCATTAATGACTTATTGAGTTCTTTTAGATTTTCGACTTCACATTCAAACTTGCCTATGTCCTCAGTGCTGATATCTTGATCCATTGTTATGTCTTACTCCTTAGTCTGTCTGCTATATTATTATTCAATGACTGAAGTGACATTGCCGAAATACCAGAAGCTTTAGCTACCATACCTTTCGCTGACGTTCCTACTTTGCCGATATATCTTGGCAAAGTAGGTTTCATCGTATAGTCGGTATAATCAATATACTTCCTTATCTTGGATTGCAGAATTCCGCATTCTTGGCTATCCATTGCCACATGTTCTATATTGTACTTTGTTTTATATTTTTCATTACTGTAAGCACAGTTTGCACATTTGACCTTATTTGCTTGACAATCTACTGTTTTATGATCACCAGCACACTTTAGGCAAACAGCTTTATTTGTACACTTCCTACCGTTGTGGCCAAATCTGCTACAGTTAAAGCATGGTTTAACATTACAATAATCATATACTCTGCAGTTCTGGTATCCTACAAAAAGTCTATTCTTGTTTTCTCTAATGTGTTGGTATAACTCAGCAGGAACTTCCAATATCACAGACTGCGATCCAGTTTTACTGTTCTCGTATGAATTCAAAACAACACATTTTTTTTTGAAAGCACCAAAGTTCCTTTCATTGATGTCAAGTTCAATACTAGCATTGTCCATTTTTTCTAGGTTATTTAATCCTACAACTTTAACTTTAGGATTTATAACTTGTTCTTTATTTACATCACATACCTCAGCAAGTTTACTTTTTAGTAATTTATGTGCTTTGGTGACACTTTCCTCATTCAATAAGTTTATGACTATTTCATCTTTTTTCTTGATAACCTTCTTCGTTTGTATTGATTTATCCTTTATCAAATAGTGAGATACCTTTTTGTTTAATTCATCAATACTCTCATCATCTTTTTTTTTTAATATAATATTAGGAACACGTTTTGTCTTTAGGATAGTTTTGGTACTTGATATAGCTTCAGCAAAAGTTTTGCTTTTAATCGTCGGTATTTCATTTCTATTCTTATCTAATAACTCCTTTAATAATTGATTTTTATCTCTTAATTCTGTATTTATCTCCTTTAAAAAGGCATTTTCAAGTTTCAAGTTGGTATCCAATGATTCACTATTACTTTCTGTTAGAACATTTTGAAAGTCTTCTAGTATCTGTTTCCTAATTTCTTGTTTTTCAAAGTGCTTTACTTGAGCAATTACAATCCTCGCATCATTACTCAGCAATTTATTATCTACTTTTGAGGTTAGGTCTAGGTCCTCGTGTTCATGACAGATTCCTAGAACTTCACTCAATAGCACTGCTTTGTCATTTCTCACAAAATCACTAGTATAGTATACTTCTTCACAAATAATACACACTACTACTTTAACTTTTTTATTAGGATGATTTTTATATGATTTGGTAGGATCACCACGCGGCAAGCCTCCGCTCGCCACGGCCATCTTGGCCCTATATTAGGGGTGAATTTTGAGGGTGTAAATGGGGTGCAGGTGAAACGCGACTAATTTTCCCTTAATCTATTATCCTTAAGCTTTCCAATTCTTTTTTTTTCATCTCTATTCTAAGAGGCGCTACTTAATTTTGTCCATGCCAAAGTCAAAATAAAACATAGCGTGGCGGATGGGGGAGTGCTCGCCGGGGCGCCAGTCCTGGAGGGTAGAGCAGAAATAAAATATGCTTCGTGGACCAGCAGGCCGCCGTGTTTGCCGTGCGGTGTTACCCGTGAGCTGCCAAAAGGAGATCCTGGATAGGGAGGCGATCCGAGGTTGCGCGCCGAAGTGACCTGAACTATCTTTGGCTTCTGCTGACGGCAAGACGGGAGGCCGGGTACCTAGCTAGTACCGGTCAATTGGCTTGAGCAAGTGCGTGCTGTCGTGTGACGCCTGACGGAAACTCTCCAGAGAGCCAACCATTTTTGTTCGGGGTGAAGGGCTCGAGAGAGCAGAGGTGGACTAGTGCGACAGCGCGTGCTATATCCTGGTATGATGTACCCAGTCTGGCACCGCCTTCGGTCAGGTACCGGGGCCATGTCAGCTGCCTCCATAGACGGGGGCATCCAGGGGGTCGGACACATGCCGGGATGAAGAACACTGTTTGCAACATGGAGAAGAAAAACGAACTCGAAGAGAAGACAAAGGAGTACCTGGAAGGGTACACACTAAAGGTGCCAAAATCGCACGATAGTGGATTTGCAATCCACAAAACATGCAGCAACATCAGTATATGCAGCGCCGTAAGTGCTGCTGATTACCAGGATGAGAGCAATAAATTGGAAGGCAAACAGCAGGTCGCAGGAAGTAGCAATATGCCAGGTGATGTGGATGAGGAAAAGAGGATGCTTGAGACCTGGAATAGAATCTGAGCAGCAGCGGATATCGAGCAAAAGCTGCTGGAGACAATCAAAGGGTACTTGGAAAGCGCATATGAAGTTGCGTACACCGCACACAATTTTCACAAGTGCGTGAAAAAGGACCTGCAACAGGTTCAGCGGAGCATGAAACGCCTTAGTAGCGTAAGAGAAGGCACAAAAAAAATGATGAATAGCTTTGGGCTGATGGTACAGAACAAGCCCAGTTCCAGGCTGCGGATAAGCGCCCAGTCACAGGATTTGCAGACATCTAGCGCAAATAGGAAAAGGAAAGAACGTTCACCTGAACAAGAGTTTTCCTTAAAAAAGAAAAAGGACGAGGAACAGAGACTTGCGTCCCAACAGGAGAGAAACACAGCGAAGTCCAGCGAGTCACAACTACTAGTGCCCAAGCCCACCACGCAGACAGGCTGGCAAACGGTGAAAACAGGGCGTACGAAGGGAAAAAAGAGAGAAAAAGAAGGCAATGCTGAAGAGGCAAGGAAAAGAAGTAAGCCACCACGGACGAGACCAACCCGACCGGATGCCCTTATCATAAAGGCTGCTCAAGGGACCTCATATGCGGAAATCTTAAAAAAGATGAAGGCAGAGCCTAGGCTGAAGATACTAGGAGACGATGTGAACAGAGTACGCAGGACGGCAGATGGTGACCTGCTTTTAGAACTCCAGCGCACTGCCGAAGGAAAGGCAACGGAACTTCGGCAAGTGGCGCAAGAAGTTCTAGAAGAAGGTACTATGATAAGAATACTGCAAGATACTGAGGTCTATGAAATAAAGGACCTCGATGTATTAACCACAAAGGAGGACATCTAAGAAGCACTGCAAAGGGAGTGCCGAGATTGCAGCGAAACTGCTGTGAACGAGACGGCAGTAAAGTCAATGTGGAAGGCATATGGCGATACGCAGACCGCGGCCATCCAAATGCCAGCACAAATGGCTAAACAGATGATAGCAAAACAAAAAATCAAGATAGGATGGGTAGTTTGTAAAATACGGGAGGTACAACGAGGGACGCGACCATGTAGGTGCTATAAATGCCTAGGCTTTGGTCATATCGCCAAGAAATGCACAGTAGCACAGAACTGAAGTAAGTGCTGCTATAGGTGTGGGAGCAGTGAGGTAGCTATACATGCCCAGTCTACCTAGCCGCATTAGAAGACCTAAAGAAACAACGAAAATGAAGATAGTGCAGTTAAACCTAAACCACTGTGAGACAACACAAGACCTACAGAACCAGTACGTCCGTAAGAAAAAGGTAGACATCGCCATTGTGTGCGAACAATATAAGCATCTAGACGAACCATCGTGGGAAATGGACATAACGGGTAAGGCAGCGATCTGAGCATGTGGAGACGTTGCTTTCCGTGGTGGTTTTTGTACTTGCTTTGTCGATATGTGCATTCTTAAGTTCTTTTGCCATTTTTAACGGTTTTGCAATTAAAATAAAAAATGTCACATTTTTAACCGCACTGTCCTTGTAGAGAATTTAATTCTGAACAACTTTTATTTCATTATTTTTTCTTCCAAAACAAATCGCACCAGAGCTATTCACGAAAAACTAAAAAAAAAAATAGTATATTGTGCATCTAGGGGGGGGGCATTGGCTTTTTCTAGCGAGGGTGATGTTTTGAGCACGAGTGGGAGTCGAGGGCGCCGTAGGCGCCCGAGACGGACACGTGTGCTCAAAACAGCACCCGAGTCTGAAAAAGCCACTCACCCCTTGTTGTACACCGTACTTTTTATAAGTGCGCGAATAGGCAACGTATCATGCATATGGAAGGAATGGGAAATTCGAGGACTTTTCAAAGTAAAACAAATTTGTATTGAACATTTAAAAAATTTTAAAAATTTCAAAAATTTTAAAAATTTCGAAAATTTTAAAAATTTCGAAAATTTTAAAAATTTTAAAAATTTCGAAAATTTTAAAAATTTTGAAAATTTTAAAAATTTCGAAATTTTAAAAATTTCGAAAATTTTGAAAATTTAAAAAATTTTGAAATCACATATTGGATAGTCTGCAGAGTGAGAAAAACTCGATTTTCCATTCATTTTACATGCATGGAAAGTGGCCTTTTTCGTGCACGTATGATGAAAATGCATTTTTGATCTGATTTTGCGATAATAATAACCTTCCTGACCTGCTTCGTATAAGCTTAGCTTCACAATAAACTTAGCCAACACACATAAAATATCTACCTTTTCCCAAACTGTCAAATGCCTTTTTACGTCCGTAATCGAAAGCTCATTTTTTTCAGTTTTTGATTTATTACTGAAAAAATAAGTAGACAAATTACTTAAAATTTTAATGGAATATAGTTTGACACGTGACCCATCAACATGATTTTGCTTTCTCCAAGAAAAAGTTTTGTGATAGTGAAAAATCGATATCAAAGATTTTGATAGATTTCGATGTTTTCGAGGTTCCTGAATCAGAAAAAGTCATTTTTGAAAAATGTACGTCCGTCTGTATGTATGTATGTATGTGCGATAACTCTTGAACGCATTTATATTTTTCGCTGAAACTTTACAGGCGTATCAAGTATGATCTAACGAAGAACTGATTAAATTTTCAAGCCATTTGACTGAAGTAAAGTGTGTTTTTTTTTAAATTCCTTTTTAAATATTAAAAATGGCAAATTTTCCCCAAAAATGGTTACCACGATAACTCTTGAACACATTTGTATTTTTCGCTGAATCTTCACAGGCCTATTGATAAGAAAAATGAGGTAAGGCAGAGGATTACCATTAATAACAATATAAATTTATTAGTCTTGTATTTACTGTCTATGTACAGCTACTATTATATATACGCCGTGTAAACCATGTGTACTGTGCGACGGCTCGAACCCAAGAGAACGATGTGCGGGACTCATATGTGGTCTCGACACCGCTTGTGGTCATGTGACTCACACGCATACCGCGAGAGGGGAAACTTACACGTGTATGTCCTCTCAAACACTCACCAGCGCGCTCACTCTTTCTCGCGCTCTACACTATACCATACTGACTGGACTTTCTGTACAGCACACTATATTTTAACACACCTCCTTGGACTGTACGGAAAGTTTACTTTACAGTACATCTAGTTTACTCCTACTCTTTTTAAATTTTTGTTTACATAGTGTTTTGGTAAAACATTTTCATTAGTATCAATATTACAGACATCAATCAAATTTTCTTTTACGCTCTCATGTACAGTATGGTAATGAATCTCAATATGCTTAGAATTTTTTGTTATCTTTCCATTTTTGGCAATATTTATAGCACCCGAATTATCCTCATAAATCTTTATCGGTTCTTTGATATTTATTCCGAATATTTTTACCAACTCTCTGAAGTATTCTAATTCGCTTAGAACTTCTGATAATGCTACATACTCTGTATACATCAACACTTTTCTTTGAATTCTGAAACTTTGAATTCTTTTCTTATTTTTGCAACAAATCAATTAATCATCCACGTATAACAGAAAATAAATAACATCATCTCCTTTTCCATAAATATACAAACAATTATCAGCATTGCTTCTTTCAAAGTTTAGTTTCGCCAAGTATTCATCAAAACACTCATACCATTTTTTCGGACTTTCTCGTAGTCCATACAACGTTTTAAACATGGAAGAATCTTATTTTTCTACCAAAATATTCTCGCGAAAAATAAGATTCGTGAGTTCGAATTAATAAATTGTTGAAGGACTTGTGGCGTAGATATTATTATTTTAGGAGTAGATAGGAGCAGTAGGTCAAATAAAGTATTACACAGATTTATGATTGACAAAAGTATTGTGGCTTGCAGCCTTTATTCACTTTATTTATTTCTCAAAACTTACTCAAGAATTTGTTAAAAGTATGAATAATCTAATATTGAACTAAGCTAAGCGTAGGAAATCGACACCTAGAAAAACTCCAAACACAACTAACAACAATTGCGGCGACTCGACATATCAAATCACTTTATAAACACGGATTATAATATTATTCGAACATGTCACAATATTGACTACTTTTGATATAAATCAAAGAGAACCTATAACGCAGGAAAAGATAGTTTATAATAATGGTTAGTAAGAATGTGGATGAATTGTTAGATGAAATGTCCTGGAATAAATGAAAATTGGTACGGAAAAGATTGATTATATATTTGAGCTATGATGTTTTGAATTTACTGTTCGGAAAAATACGCAGGGAATATTATGATTTTATTGAGTATATGTTTATAATATTAGATTACACGATTTAATTGTATATGGCAACGACCATTTCTCAGGCCAGCATAGCTACGGCCCTGAGGTATTTGACCAGGTGCTGCGCGTTGAGCATAGTATCGGTTTCTCTTTCTCGCACTTACAGGACTCCCGTAAACTTATTGATCGCGCTGAAGCCGCCGGCGCGGACTACGTACACAGTAAATGATAACGCGTTCGGTGCGCATACCCCTCTTCTCGCATCCACGAGGCGCTTGCTGCTTAGCTGAGCAGTTTCGCGTGCAGCAGCAGTTCAGTTCTACTCCTTCCGCTCAATAAATATACACTTCGCGCACTACATATTCCAGAGATGAAACCACGTGGCCAAGTGTAAGAGAGGAAGCCATTTCCAGCCAGCTACGACGCGAATTCCGAGCTGCTGTTGGGACCAGCACATCCTACGTAATTTTAATCTAATAGCTTAACAAACTAACATTTGTTCTTTTATTGTATTTCTCGCATCCGGGGATCTCTACACCAGACTGATCCGGGGAGTCTATTCCTCCGGGAAAGACTCATGCTTATATAATTCACTAACCCTGACACCGACGGGTCATAAAAGGATAGCTATATGCTATCCTACTGGGCTAGCTCAGTAGGTTCTCCCATGGTCGCATTTCGCGAATTATACGCAAAATAATCTTATCATCGTAACACCTCGTAAAACTAACCAAATAATCTATGACAATCACGAAGGTCACATATCATTTTTTTATCCTTAATGTTTAACCCTTTGCAGATCATTTACTCTACGCTCGTCAATTTCCACCACAATATTTTTTCAACAATTTCTTATATGTGTAATAATATTACTCTTTTTCGTTCATCAACCGCGTTAGTATTTTCGAGACTTATTTCCCATATAATCTATCCGTTGAAAGCCGGACACGTGTCTGGATACACGGTAATGGAAAATAAGTCATCCTATATACAATAAAATCGTGTAATATAATAGTTCAGACATATATTCGATAAAATCATAACATTCCCCGCGTATTTTCAGAACAGTAAATTCAAGACATCATAGCTCAAATATATAATCAATTTTTTCTATACCAACTTTCATTTATTCCAGGACATTTCATCTAACAAATCATCCACATTTTTACTAACCATTATTATAGACTATCTTTTCCAGCGCTATAGGTTCTCCTCGATTTATATCAAAAATAGTCAATACTGTGACATGTTCGAATAATATTATAATCCGTGTTTATAAACTGAATTAATATGCCGAGTCGCCGCAATTGTTGTTAGTTGTGTTTGGAGTTTTTCTAGGTGTCGATTTCCTACGCTTAGCTTAGTTCAATATTAGATTATTCATACTTTTGACAAATTCTTGAGCAAGTTTTGAGAAATAAATAAAGTGAATCAAGGCTGCTAGCCACAATCATTTTCTTCAACCATAAATCTGTGTAATATTTTATTCGACCTACGGCTCCTTATCTACTCCTATAAAAAACCGCTGCCAATTCTTTGGCACGTAGCTTCCTTCAACCTTATGTATCGCTTTAATATCTAAATTGTTTTTACTTCATATATAATTCTATAAAGTTTTTATGCTTTTTCGTTTGATGGATAAAATTATTTCGAAATAATTATATTACATAATCAATGCGTAACTGAAAATATTGTTTTTAACGATTTAATAAAACAAAAAACAGAAAAAAACTAGCCGATAATCATGACGTTTTAACGAAAAGTTCAAAAGTTAGTTTCCGAGATATAATGATAAGGATATAGTTCGCGGAACGTATCTAAAATCACCAGTGATCGAAAAATCGCCATGAATATACGCACATGCGTAACTGAAAATCTTATTTTTAACGAATTAATAAAACAAAAACAGCAAAAAACGAGTCTAAGTATAGATTAAAATCCATTAATGGAAACTGAGATCGAAGCGATACAGTTTTCAGTTATATAGAGTATACAGGGTAAGAAAACAAAATTTTGAAGCTTAATATCTTTAAAACTAACTGGTATCATAAACAACCCAAAGAAAGAGATAAAGGTGCTATATAATGCTAACTAAATCCAAAATTTTAAATTGATTATTGCCTTTTTACTCCAGTTATCGCATCACGTAGAAAAAACGACTCATAGTATACAGGGTGAAAAAACAAAAGTTTGAAGCTCAATATCTTTGAAACTAACTGGTTTTATAAAAATCCCAAAGAAAGGGATCATTGTGCTATATAATGCTAACTAAATCCAAAATTTGAACTTGATTATTGCCTTTTTACTCCAGTTATCGCGTCACGTAGAAAAACGATTTTTTTCAGTTTTTGATGTTTTTCTCAGGATCTGCCCCATGAAATGACTTAAAATTTAAGTGGTATATAGTTCTAATTACCTTCAATAATCATATATTTTTTTAGAATGATTCGCTATTTAGTTTTTGAGTTATAACGATTTAAAAAAATTGCACTGTATGGTGTATAATAAAAGAACGACGAACGATAATATAAATTTTTCACGGTAAAAACATAGGCAATTTTATTCTCTTTCAGGTACATATTAAGCAATTTACTTTTATTAACTTTTCCGATAACTTTGTTGGCAAAAACTGAAATCTCAAAACTAAAAAATCACTATAAAAAAACGCGTATATAAATTGTAAAAACGGACTTTCGTCCCACTATCTTCTAGCAAAAACAAAGAAAATGAGACTTGGTGGGTTAAAATCCACCAAGTAGAAGCTGAGAAACAGGCGTATACATACGCACACACACACACACACACACACACACACACACACACACACACACACACATACATCCGTACGGACATTTTCTAAAAACACCATTTTTCGTCCAAAAATTCATCAAAACACACTTCTCACATGTTTTTACACAAACTCCAAAAATTACTATTACAAGGCTTCCTTAGGAAGGAAGCACAAAATAATAATACCTGTGCCACAAGTGCTTAAACAATTTATTCTTACGAACTCACGAATCTTATTTTCCGCGAAAAATCAATAATAGAAAAATAAGATTCTTTCAATATAGTATGACTTATTTTCCATTACCGTGTATCCAGACACGTGTCCGGCTTTCAACGGATAGATTATATGGGAAATAAGTCTCGAAAATACTAACGCGGTTGATGAACGAAAAAAAAGAGTAATATTATCACACATATAAGAAATCATTGAGAAAACATATTGTGGTGGAAATTGACGAATGTAGAGTAAATGATCTGCAAAGGGTGAAACATTAAGGCTGAAAAAAAGATGATATGTGATCTTCGTGATTGTAGTAGATTATTTAGTTAGTTTTTTATTTTGCGTATAATTCGCGAAATGCGACCATGGGAGAACCTACTGAGCTAGCCCAGTAGGATAGCATATAGCTATCCTTTTATGACCCTTCGGTGGCAGGGTTAGTGAATTATATATGCTTGAGTCTTTCCCGGAGGAATAGACTCCCCGGATCAGTCTGGTGTAGAGATCCCCGGGTGCGAGAAATACAATAAAAGAACAAATGTTAGTTTGTTAAGCTATTAGATTAAAATTACGTAGGATGTGCTGGTCCCAACAGCAGCCCGGAATTCGCGTCGTAGCTGGCTGGAAATGGCTTCCTCTCTTACACTTGGCCACGTGGTTTCGTCTCTGGAATATGTAGTGTGCGAAGTGTATACCTTGTTGAGCGGAAGGAGTAGAACTGAACTGCTGCTGCACGTGAAACTGCTCAGCTACGCAGCAAGCGCCTCGTGGATGCGAGAAGAGGGGTATGCGCACCGAACGCGTTATCATTTACTGTAAGTGCGAGAGAGAGAGAGAGAGAGAGAGAGAGAGAGAGAGAGAGAGAGAGAGAGAGAGACCGATACACTGCCGTACGCTCACAGCGCCCCACCTGGTCGGATATTTCAGGGCCGTAGATATGCTGGCTGGAAAATGGTCGTTGCAAACAATTTACAAACTTTGTTCGTTCCATCATTGTAACCTTTTGGTTGATTGACATATACCTCTGAGCTTACTTTACCATTTAGAAATGCTCTAACAACATCCATCTGTTCGATAATTAAACTAAATCGACAATAATATGGAAACAAAATTTTTAATGTTTGCGTTTTTGCTACTGGAGCGTATATGTCATCAATACCATTCGTTTGTTGGAAGCCTCTTACTACTAACCTAGCTTTAAATATATCATCGGATTTTTTTGTATAAACCCATCTTACATCTAGTACTTCTTTTCCCTTTTGTTACTCAACTAGTTTCCATGTTTATTTTCAAACCAGCTACTCATTCCTTTGTCGATTGCATTTTTCCAACTCTTATATTCATCGCTATGCATCGTCTCCTCAAATCCCAAATAGCACAAAACGTTTGAGAAACGTTTCTGAAACGTTCGAATCAATACGTTGTAACGTTGTCTTCTAAATTTCTATACGTTGTGGAAACGCTTCTAAAACGTTAGGGTAGTATGAAATGAAAATTATGTTAAGTTGAGAAACGTTTTTAAAACCTAATAGAAACGTTTGAGAAACTCTATGTAAATATTGAAACTATTATACTGATGATTGTAGTATACTCTAGCATCACCAGGTGGCTTTTTGTAACCCACAAATGAAGTAGTGCTCTGGGGTCTACATAAGAAAGTGTAGCATTTAGGGTAGTAGGGCGGGGAGGTAGTAGTAGAAAGATATTATCTTTAACATTTTTTACTAAATTCAAACCTCTGAAACGTTTCAGAAACTTTCTGACAACGTATAGAAACTTACGAGACAACGTTAGAAGGTTTTAATTCAAACGTTTCAGAAACGTTTCTCAAACGTTTTGTGCTATCTGGGATGACAAGGTGTCTCAACTCTATAATAATATACGGATACCAAAAGTATACAATGAAACGAGCATGGTAAGTTACGTAGTAAGTATCTTGAGAGTTGTTTCTAAATGATCATTATATAACTTCACTTTGAGTTACGTATGGCCTTCAATGAATAAAAAGAATTTTGTTGCTTCATTATGATTAAATATAATAAACTTGACATTGTTTGATTGATCTCAGTTCTTGCGGAATATATAAAACTCGCCTATCTTTTTACTTTTTTAAAAGTTAATTTTTTAAAGAAATTTCAGTCCTTTTTAGTAAATTTTTTTGAGTATTTTATATTTGTCGTACTAAAAATAAATTATAGGCATCTTTAGCACCTTTCGACCATGGCTTTTTTGTAACATTTGTATCACTAACATGAAATCACTGATTATTCTGATACACCACCCTCAAATGATTATTATACCTAGACCTTGTCATTGGCCACCCTGTACACCTAGACACCGCCCTCAAATGATTTGTACACCTAGAGACAAAAAAAAATGTGTGCGTCTCGGGACGCCCGGCAGAAGTGATAACTTAAACTGATGTGAATAGAAACTATTCTGGGTTGAACTTGTTCAAGGTCGAAAAATCGAATATATATTGCAGTATATTAGGTCATTGGTTTTATTTTCAAAATGTCCGCTTGCACCCACTCTCGCATAATATACTTGCACAGCAGAAACATCTTTTTGGCACTGGGAAGTTTTCGACTGCCTACGATTTTTTTCAATACCGAGGTCCTGCAAGTAGCATTTAACATGTAAGGCAATCATTATACGCTATATATCTTTTGTTTTGCTTTATAATAAAATTAGCACCGGATCGAGTATCCATAAATAATATCAATGTAATCCGAATAACCTTATGCTGTTTTCTAGCATTACAAATATAATAAGACTTGAAAAGTTTTAACAAAAAAATTATGGAATTGTTTAAATCAGAATTTTATATGTTTGTTATTATTCGGTTTTATTCAAGTATTAAGACCAATGCAAGGTGCCAATATTGGAATCCTGCAGTGGTCTTTGTTGAAAAAAAAGAATGGCTGTCTTGGGGACAGCCGATAGAAGTGAATACTGAAATAGGTGTGTTGTAGATTTTTATTTTGTTTTTTTAATAGATGAAATAATAAAAATATGTTTATCGTTATTCGTAGATTATTTTATTTCTTACATACTTTATTTACAACTTTACTTATCTATAGTAGAATCACAGGTATCTTCACTTTTTAATTCAATTAAAGAAACAATCGGTTTGTGATAACTAAAGTATGATATAAATGTTTTAGAATCTATTTTATATAAAAATCTTATCTTGAAAATACTGCATCTAATGTTGTGCCATACTTAGTAGTTGATTGTTGAGCATTATTATTCATTTCTAATTGAAATGTATTTTTGAGGAATGCAATTAATGGTTGTGCACTTTCGTCTGCAAAGTTAACATTAAAATCCCTTGCCAAAATTAGTGGCATTTCATGGTCATTTGTATCGAGTTCCCGCGCTCCTACTTCAGTGTATGCAAGTAGTGATCAATGTAATTTTATTAATACACTTGTAGTTAAATATAAGGATTCACTTCAATAATAATAATAACGATATACATGTTTACGTACAACTGACGCGATACATATTTACGTACACTAGGCGGTAAGGTATTCTTACGGAACATTTTAAACTGAATGGCAACGTCGCGTAGTTTTTGACGGTGCCGGCCCATATAACCTTTGCAAATCTAAAATCGTCAAAACCGTCAAAAACCGTCAAAAACCGTCAAAAATCGCACGACGTTGCCATTCAGTTTGAAACGTTCCGTAAGACCTTACCGCCAAGTGTACAATTGACGCGTAGACGCGGGATAGCATCATTTCAGTTTATGCTAGGTAGAGAACGCCGAGAGCGCCGAGGGGCCCGAAAGCCAGCGGAATGATACGGAAGGAGAGAGCGGTGAAGGAAGAGTCAAGAGGTGCGCGTACGTGTTGCGCGGCGACGAGAGCGCGGTGGAGGGGAGCGAGAGAGAGAGAGAGAGAGAGAGAGTGAGAAGGAGAGCGCGGCGAAGGGACAGGTGCGCGTACAGTCCGTACGTGTCTTGTGCGGCGAAGAGAGCGCGGTGGAGGGGGGGGGGGAGCTCGTCCCTTGCGGTCGTACGCTTATTTCCCCTCCTAGCGTTCGCGTGACGGTCGGTTTTTTCTCGATTCACTCCCCGGCAAAAATGTGTACCTAACGAGCCTATAGAAGTATTCACTTCAAAAATCCTCTCTTAAAAAAATGATGGCCTTTGTTGTGAAGCATTTAATACGTGATTCTCATTGGTTCCTGGTTGGTAGCCTAGGCAACGAGATCAGAACCGTGCGCTTCAAATTCATAACCTCAAAACAGTCATAACCCAGAGTACAGACATCAGGGATAGAATCAAGAGCGCGCGGAGCGCGCCTTTATTCCTAGTATCGTAAAAAGCGTAAGCAAAGTAATGACAGGTAATGCGGCAGTAGGCATAAGAGAGTATATTATCTATTCGCTCCGCGCAATCCGTTGGAGGGGATAGGTGAATACGGTGTCGCCGCCTGTTGGGCACATTTCGCAATACAATAAGACTTCTCGTACTAGCTTATATAGCGCATATGATGAAATATATTTTTATAAATTATAAAACGCATTTGAAGGAATGCATACAAACATGTGGTGTTACTCAGCTCGTCGCTGATCAATTTACAAAAATTCTCATTTATTTTCAATCGGTAGAAGTGGAGAAAATGCGATTTGAAAACTCGTATCTATCCGCAGCACCGAGCGTATGGAGGTTAGAGTACCATATATAACCGAGCGTCCAAAAGCGCGGTGCTTCAAATTCAAAATACAAGTGACATTAATGTTTTGTAAACAGCGTTGTCAGTTGGTTTTATTAATACTTTAATTTGTTATATTTAATACAGTCTTTCTTCATTATCTGTACAAAGTTTATATGATATTCATGCACTGCACTTCATTTCACTTGACCAGACCAAGTCATTAACTTCTAATTCATTGTGTTATGCTGTCTAATTAAATAAATTATTAGATATTGTTAGCATGATAATAGTGCAAAATATCTTGCTTAACAAAACTAAACCTACAATGAACCCATTCGATCATTCATTGTGGCTTCGAATACATGAGATAAAAATTTCACATTTTGCTTGATACGGTGATTAGGGTCAAAATATCAAATCAGTCAATTAAAGTGATAACACAATAGAGATTATTTAAACTTATTCATAAGGTTTTGGCATTTCCAAAAAGATTACACATCAATACTTTTTGATTTATAGTTCAGAAGTTCATTCAAGAACATTCGTATCTTTGAAAATTGAAAACCACGAGCAAATGCTTAAAATTATTTTGAATTTTTCTAATAACTTTTGAACTATAAATCAAAAAATATTGATGCGTAATCTTTTTGGAAATGCCAAAACCTTATGAATAAGTTTAAATAATCTCTATTGTGTTATCGCTAAAATTGACTGATTTGATATTTTGACCCTAATCGCCGTATCAAGCAAAATGTGAAATTTTTATCTCATGTATTCGAAGCCACAATGAATGATCGAATGGGTTCATTGTAGCTTTAGTTTTGTTGAGCAAGATATTTTGCACTATTATCATGCTAACAATATCTAATAATTTATTTAATTAGACAGCATAACACAATGAATTAGAAGTTAATGACTTGGTCTGGTCAAGTGAAATGAAGTGCAGTGCATGAATGTCATATAAACTTTGTGCAGATAATGGAGAAAGACTGTATTAAATATAACAAATTAAAGTATTAATAAAGCCAACTGACAACGCTGTTTACAAAACATTAATGTCACTTGTATTTTGAATTTGAAGCACCGCGCTTTTGGACGCTCGGTTTTATATGGTACTCTAACCTCCATACGCTCGGTGCTGCGGATAGATACGAGTTTTCAAATCGCATTTTCTCGACTTCTACCGATTGGAAATAAATGAGAATTTTTGTAAATTGATCAGCGACGAGCTGAGTAACACAACATGTGTGTATGCATTCCTTCAAATGCGTTTTTTAATTTATAAAAATATATTTCATCATATGTGCTGTATAAGCCAGTACGAGAAGTCTGATTTTATTGCGGTACACGATCCTGTAGATGGCGGGTCAAGCTTCGCACGGAGCGAATAGGTATTGCAGTGCCCGGAGAGAGAGAGAGAGAGAGAGGGTCCGAAAAGTGTATAGCTATATGTATACTGATTGTGAGTGCAATATTAATTCAAAATATAATGCTTTGGACAGAGAATTTTTCCAAAAAGTAGCTATAACTAAAGATTTTTGCTGTAATACTTGCATTATATTAAATTTTACTATATAAAATAGTAATTTTTGAGACTCATGAAATATTTTAAAAAATTTAATTTTTAATGCTTTTACGCTTATTATTTTTCTTGGTAATGATTTCTTTTAGTCATGTATGTGTATATTTAGAATAAAGAAATGAAGAAATTAATTTTTTTTTTTCGACGGTGACGGGAATCGATTCTGGACCTCGGGGATGGCAGTTGAGTACGCTGACCGCCAGAACTTTTATATACCAAATTTCAGATTTGACATATTAATCACCCTCACTTACAGGTTAACATTAATAAGAATAAAACGGGAATCAATAAATAATAGCAGCGAAAAGTAAATAATGGTTCATTAATATTATAAATAATATATTATATACTAATAATATATTATAGTTTATATTATAGTAATATATTATATACATAAAATAATTGATTTTAAACTTCGATTACTATAAATTAGGTTTAAGAAGACATATAACCTCAAAATCTGACTCACGGAAAAGAATTCCTCAAATTTTTTCCGTGAGTCATCAAATTTCACTAAAGCCAAATCTATAATATGTACTACGGTAATTATTATCACAACTTTGTATACATTTTTGCTATATTCATAATAAAAATTACTACTAATCTAGTAAAAATCTTCAGAATGCAAGTATATCTTGCCATTACTAAGCGTTATAGTAATTTTTGCTGAACTTATAGTAACTTTTATTACATCATTTTTCTCAGTGCATTTAGAAAATGTTTGATCACTACTTTTGCTTCCTCCTCAAGAGGAAGCTTTGTAATAGTAAAATTTTCAGTTTTGCTAATACTTCGTGGAAACGCATTTGGAGGTGTTTGGAGTACGAATCATACGTTTTTAGAAAATGTCCGTGCGGATGGCTGTGTGTGTGTGTGTGTGTGTGTGTGTGTGTGTGTGTGTGTGTGTGTGTGTGTGTGTGTGTGTGTGTGTATGTACGTATACCGCCATAATTTTGGAACCATGCGACGGATCGTAATAAAATTTGACATGCATATATTTTTTCTAATTCTGAATTTAGGTCATTTTTTGTTTTATGATTCTGACCATTTTATGGCCATATTATAGCCATTTTTCTATTTTTGAAAAAATATTTTTGCTTTTTTATAATGATATGATTTATACAATATATTCAACAATAGTGTATCTAAAAGAACATAAATTTGTCTACTTTTTCCCGCAAGATTTTCTAGATTGACTGATCTGTTCATTTTTTATGATATAAAAGGTAATTTTTCGATAAACATATATAACTAAAAAAATAAATAGTTAAATGTTTCGAAAAAATTCATGACAATAAAAAACAAGGATATCTACTAGTTGTAAAAATTTTAAGCAATTTTGGCGACTAGTTTTTTATACTTTCATACATCCCTGATATTACTTTGGTAACTGCTGATCCGGCTTTGTGAAATATAGGAAGTGTTTTTTTTTCGAAACAGTATCAACGGCGTTAAGTGACTGTTTGTCAACCAAAATCTTATTTCAAAAGCATACTAGCTAGTCAAACATATGTACTTTGTTATTCACATTACCTTCATTAGTCTTAGACATTTTCTTAATAACTGATAACCCAGCTAATTAAAAAACATGCAGGCTTTGACCTTCAAATTCCATAAAATGTCTATGCGTGTGCGTGCTAGTGTATATTTGTATACGGTGGCATGTATGTTTGTGTATAATCTTTAAGAATAGACGATTACCAGCGGAGATAGTGCCTATAAACTGTTCTTAAATTATGTATCATTTGACCCTATATCTGTCCAGTGTTTGTATATAAAAAATTTTATAAACCTTTTTGAATTTTAGGTTATAGCAATCGAAACAGCTATTCCCGACCTAGCTGTAAATCGAATGAGGACTGTGCAAAATGCTGCAGATAAATTAGCCAGTTGCGTTGCATATTTAGATCGCAGACTAGAAGAGTTAGCACCTGCAGATTGGAAATCACAATTAGGTTGTGAAAAATAATTTAACTTTGTTTCGTTATCTATACTTGATTGTAATATGCATTAAACGTAACATAACATATTCTTAGATTTGAAAATGTATAGGAGAATATATTATAACTTATAATGTAAAATATATATGGTAATAATAAAATACAAAACAAAATTTATGATGAACTTTATTTTTGTTGCGAAGTGTACAAACAAAAATCAATCCAGAAGAATGAGCTCAATACTTTTTTCTAGATTTTTACAGATGTTTATATCGAGATTATTTGTACTAGCCTGTAAATGAAAAAGATCTGTTAGTACTAATATTTTAATTTATGGGTTTATTTATTAGTGCTAAATTTAGTTCTAATACAGAAAAATTATATTTATGTTTTTTTCAAACGCATGAACAAAATGCCTACACAATATTCAAATTTGGATTTTTAATATAATAGTCTGGGCGCTGGTAACATCTGAGTATAAATTTGAAGTTCTCCTCAGTAACTTGAATTCATTTTAAGTTTTTTGGGACGCTGAATCGAAACTTGTTGGTTACGAAGACCAAAACCAGTCAGTTTTTTTGTTATAAACAAATTACTGATATGCAATAAACAAATAATCGTTATTTGCAATAAAAAAAATTGAGTTACATTATTTATGTATGTTTGAATCGAAAGTGATCATACATCTTTTTCGAAAACTCATACTTATTGAGTTAAAAATCGTTGAATTTTTAGATTTTTCTATTCTTGATAAAATTTCATTTGTAATATTCAGGACAACTGAATTTTTTGAAATAAAACTATTTCTTTTTATCAATATGCTGTTTATTAAGGGGACCTAACCACCTTAAATAGTCAAAAAATGAAATGAAAATGAATTTACTTTTATTTTTATATTAATCTTAAATTGTTTAAAAAATATATTAAACAAACATATAAACTAAAAATGATATAGAGAACAAAAGACAATTTTCATATGTACTAAATACTAAGCACAAAAGTTTTCGGATGGCCTGAATTCACAATTTTCGCAACACAGTTCGCTTCTGGCCTTTGTCCGGTGAGCATCTCTCCACTGCCGTCTCTCGACTCTCTCTCTACTCTTGAGTCCGGCAGCATCATCCCCAAGGACATCTAGCTTAGGGACCTTAAAGAAGAATATACGGACTCACAAAATATTTTGGATTTATTATTTTTCTCTCCTGGCGCTATCCCACTTTTGGTCGCAGCCAAAGCCACAAATAGAACATGATCCAAAGCTCTCTCCGACGTCCGCACTCTATAGTCCCAAAACAAAAACAAAAAAAAACGAGATCCAGGGCTCTCTTCGACGTCCTGCTCCGCAGTTAAAAATGAGACGAGCGCTCGCGGTCGCTTAGTATTTCCGAAGTCACCACGCTGGCACGAAGCCTCGCTTCCTGGACTCCACAGCAGTCTGCGGGTTCGCAAACACGTTTCCATCTCGCGCCCCCCCCCCCTCTCTCCCTCTCTCTCTCTCTCTCTCTCTCTCTCTCTCTCTCTCTCTCTTTCTCTCATTTTAAAACTAAAGCCAAGCTGTATTTCTTCACGCGGGAAAACTCCTAGCATTCATAAACTCAACTCATGCAGCCTTCATCCATTCAAAACTCGCTTTCACTCATCTCTCTCACACATAATCTCATTAGTCTAAATTATTCTATCTTTTACTTTTACTATTACTGTAATATTGTACAACATAATATACAGAAATAAAACTTATCTAAATCTAAATCTAAAATCACTCTCTCTCTCTCTCTCTCTCTCTCTCTCTCTCTCTGAGGTCCGCGCTTCGTGAGTTTAAATGCGCGCAAAACTCTCGTGCGGGCAGTATCTACAGAGTCGTCAAAGCAAGCGGTCAACTGACGAAGCCTAGCTTCCTGGACCTTCCTTGCCGACCCATGGTTCCTCGACTTTAAGCTGCGTCCCGCTCGTGCACTGACATCCAAAAGCATTCGGCGTCTTCCAAATCACCCGCCTAGTGACCTCGTCCTAGGCGGCGTACTAAGAAGCGTTGAAACCGCTCTCGCACGAATATCGTGCACGGGACGTAGCAACGCGGCGAAGGCTTGTTGGCGTGATTAGTATCAAGTGCTAAGGCCAGTCGGCGCATGGTCCCCGCAGCGACAGCAGCGAGCTGGCTGCAGAACGTTTACGTTCTGAACGACAACGGCAGTTGCGAAACAAGAAAAAAAGGAAGAAACAAAGGACGCCATCTCCAACACCAGCAGTCCAGGCACGCGCCGACCCTTTATCCTGACACAGCGTCGTTGTGTTTAAACAATATATTTGTCATTTTTAACGTTTTTAAACAAATATTTTGTTTAAATTGAAGATAACATTCAAGATTTAATTTACCTACAAATCCCTACACTTATGTCAGAACTATGTATATTTCAAACATGTTTGTAAAGTTTTAGTGCTCTTCGATGCCTAGAACTGAAGTAAGTCTGTGGTGAGTGAAAAAATGGAAATTGTGAATTTGGACCTTTGGAGACATGTTGCACCTGGTATTTGGTACATATAAAAATTGTTTCTTATTCTCTATAGTTTTTTTTTAAGTTTATATGTTTGTTTAATACAGTTTTTAAACTATTTAATGTTAATATAAAAAGAAAATCCGATTTTTCATTTTTTGACAACACAACATGTGTGTATGCATTTTCATTTTTTGACAATTTAAGGTGGTTAGGTCCCCTTAAATTGCAGATAAGTTAGTTATAGCATATACATAGGGCTATAAAGGAACTTTCATCATACGTGCACGAAAAAGGCCACTTTCCATGCATGTAAAATGAATGGAAAATCGAGTTTTTCTTAGCAGCGGGAAAAATTACTCCCTTGGGAGGAAAAGACTTTTTCCTCGCAAGGGAGTAGTTTTTTCCTCACTCTGCAGACTATCCGATATGTTTTTTAAAACTTTTAAAATTTTCAAAATTTTAATTCAAATTTGTTTTACTTTGAAAAGTCCTCGAATTTCCTATTCCTTCCATATGCATGATAAGTGGTCTATTCGCGCACTTATCATAAAAAGTACGGTGTGCAACAAGGGGGGAGTGGCTTTTTCAGAAAAGCCAATTTTCCCCCCTAGTTGCACAATATACTATTTTATTAAAAAGTTGAGAAAATTTTACAAAAAAAACCATTCAGTGTATTTTTAGTGAAAGATGCGTTGTTTAAGAGCTATAAATCATTGAAAATGGGCAAAAAATGCAAAAAATGCTTAAACAACCAAATTTGAACCCTTATAAATGGAAGAGAATTGATCGAATCCCCCAAGTTTGGGCAAACATTTTTTTTCGTCGCGCACGATTTGTCATTTGTTTTGAGCTGAGATGAGATTTAGCCTATTATTATTTAGCAAAAGCGTTGCGTTATTTTTCATAACTCAACGCATTTGCTCATAACCTATCGCTTTTACCTCTAACTTCACCCGATGATACAATTCGCCATTTTGCCAAAGTAAAACCATTGCATTATGCGGCACTATCCGAGCTCGAGTAATGAAATGAATGTTATCAGGGATCATTAGATCATGTGACTGCTAGTACTTCAAATGATTCAAAAAATTTTGAATACAAAGAAAGATTAGGTTACCTCTTTATTTTACTAGCAACGTATACGGGTATTCCAAGATATATGCAACAACATTATCAAGATGCAATGGCAATTATGAGAAATAAAGGTAGACCTGATTTTTTTATCACAGTAACATGCAATCTCAAATGGCCGAACTAAAACAAGTTTTAAAAAGTTTCTCACCAGGCACTACACCAAATGATATGCCAAATATCTCAATAAGATTATTTAATACTAAATGTTTAAATATTTTAAATGTGTACCGCTGAATACAAAGCTGAATTACGGAGCGCATTTAGATCGTGTATGCGGAAAGGCGACGATAAGAGTGGCGCAGCTTAGCCGACTAATGGCCAACGTGCGTGGGCCGAGACCAACTGTTAGGCGGCGTCTAATGGCGACCACTAATTCTATTTTACTATATGGAGCAGAGGTGTGGGCCGGCGCTATGGAAGTAAAGAAATACCGAAAGCAAATAACGGCAGTGCAGCGTAGAGGGACATTACGAATAACGTGCTCTTACCGTACGGTCTCGGGAGAGAGGGTAATGATAATCGCGGTGGTGATCCCCGTTGACCTGCTTGCTATAGAGCGCAAGCGGATATACGAAGGNTCCCTGTCCTGAGGGGTGGAGTAGGCGTCTTAGCAATAAGAGCGGATCTGATCCCTATAAACGGGCACTCTATGATCTAGCGGGTGAAGGAGCCTAGCCAAACAGGTATTGCTGGATCCCCACATATTCCCCTTATGATGGGCGTCGTTGATTTGGTGGACTACAGTGGGATTCATTCACCCCCCTCCCCAAGCCCAAGGTGTGACAGAACCGTGCCGAAGGGACTAGTTGGCCACTCGGGAGCTCTGAGTGGCCGCTAACGGTGACCCAAGGATACCTGGCACCCTCCTCGGGTAACTAGCCTTACTACTGCATGCGGGGCTCTGCAGCAGCGGACCTTTAGTTCCCCAGCTTCTTGTGAGACCAAAAATGGATACTAGCAAACAAAACAAAAAAAAGGGGCGTAAAAGCACGGCAACCTCGGAGGACATTAGGGACCCCTCGGAGGTCGCAGACAGAAACTCAATGCCGAACCTGTTAAAGAACATATATTATATTCATCATATTTATCAAATTTATCATATTCTACGGAAAAAATCACAAAAGAAAATATGTATTTCATGTACCTAAGAACCTAAGGACTGGTGTGACGAATTTGGTATTTTTGTGTACAATTTGTTAAAATACTTGTATTTCATGCAACTTGAGTGCATTTTCAGCTTCTAATAACTATATTATCGCATTCTAGGGTAAAAATCACTAAAGAAAACATGCATTTCATGTACATAAGGACTGGCGTGATGAATTTGGTATTGCTTTCTCCTAGAGGAAGCTTTGTAATAGTACAATTTTCAGTTTCGCTAAAACTTCATAGAAACATGTTTTGAGATGTCGAATTACGTGTTTTTAGAAAATGTCCGTATGGATGTGGAGTGTGTGCGTGTGTGTGTGTGTGTGCCGTAATATTTCTGAAATAGTTGTTTTTTATTTTTTCAATTACTTTTTTTACTATGGCCATTTATTGATTTTTGAAAAACCCAATTTTGCGTTTTTCAATCATCCTATTGTTACAAAAAATTCAGCTAAAACACAATTGAAAGATAATAAAAGTATCTACTTTAACCGTTGGATCCTCAGAATCGACCGCTCCGTTCGGCAAATAAAATGAAAAAGGTGATTTTTGTTTTTTAATTCATATCTCTGAAACTAAACATCATAACCTCACGAAAAAAATCATGTTGATATGTCACGTGTCAAACTATATTTAAGTAAAATTTCAAGCGTTTTGTCTACTTATTTTTTCAGTAATAAATTGTAACGGTCCAGAGAATGGAGTGCGCCTGTAAAGGGCAACCCGGTAAGTAGAATAACGCCTGCAGCACCGCAACCACCCACCCTCAGCAACGCACGCATTCACTAT
>CM053169.1:30267995-30340629 GCA_012977825.3 Pteromalus puparum | reverse complement strand
CTTGCTTTAATAAAAAAAAACAAATGATCTTTTTACGCGCATTCTTACTTTATATCCTAAAACGTCCATGTCAACCGCACAGTGCATATGTCTTCAGTTTTATGCAAGCCACCAGTAAAAATTCAATCAAAATACTACACAAATCGCTATTTCATTACTACTTCTCAATATCATTAATAATCGAATTTTTCAACTATCTGTTAAATGAGTATTTATCTAATGTATTGAGTTAAGTGATACAGATAGTAAATTGACGAAAGATTAACAAATCGGCATAGGTTAGCGTGTTACATAACACTGAATGGTACGTCACTTATAAATCAAACATTAAAATTAAAAAAATAATAGAAATGCGCTTAAGTTTCTTCTTCACATATAAAATTAAAACAGTTAGAGTCTTTCATTTTAAGCAAGTGATTTATTAAGAACGGTATCCTGTAACAGATGTCCATATAAAACAAAATTAGCCTAATTGTTCTAAAACATAATCACACGTTAACTGGCTTAAAATTGTAGGCCAATTTACAACTCGCTTTAACTTTTTAATCAAAGTATATAATCTCGCCCAAGAAGAGTTTATTATTATTCGTCAACTAACATAATAACTTAGGCAATAGGCTACTCATAGGCACTCTACATAACAAGTAAGCATAAGTCAAAGAGCTACAATTAATATTTAAGTTAGAGATTAATCGGTACTATCATTATCTATCTAATATATTAACCATTGTAAAATACAAGCCAATTGTAAGCGCGCCTAGTTAAATTATAAGCAAAACATACAAGTTTCCCTTAGATGAAGTTTACTCATAGACAATGTCCAAATATATATATTCTTTATAGAATCATGCGTGAAATTGTAATATATATATATATATATACACATATTCGTAATTACTATTGTTATAACCACTATTATGGTA
This sequence comes from Pteromalus puparum, assembly GCA_012977825.3. Classification (NCBI taxonomy): domain Eukaryota; kingdom Metazoa; phylum Arthropoda; class Insecta; order Hymenoptera; family Pteromalidae; genus Pteromalus; species Pteromalus puparum. The sequence continues at coordinate 30,339,706 of CM053169.1, read as the reverse complement.
TTATTAGTACTATTTTTATATAAGTTCAGTAAAATAAGAAAACTATCTAACCACAATTTCTGTAAGCGATCAAAATTTTCAAATAATAACTGGGTAGAATGCAATGTATAAATCTTCATTATTATAAACCAAAACTAGTAAATTATTGGAATACTATTTTACGAAATCGCTTTAAATAAACACTCAGTTGTTATTTCAAAACTTTGATAAATTAACAGTTAATAAAAATACACAAAAGGAGAATTAAACGTTCAATTCTATTAATTTAAAATTCTTCATTTTATTTAAAAGTCGTTCAGCTAGTGATTCTTTCAATAAACAAAAATTTAGAAATTGAATGTTAGTAAAGCGTTAAAATGGCACAAGTAATGCCATCTATTTTAAATGTCACGAACTGTGCGGGGGCGTGCCCAATGTAAGCCCAATCGCAGAGGTTCAGGCCCGAAAAGCCAATTAGGAGAGAGAGAAACTCTGGAAAAACCGCCTCGAGAAAGGGAAAACTCCACCTCGCGAAGAGGGCTATAAAAGGACCCTGCCCTCAGAGACCCGCGCTCGTTTTTTGCCTCTCGTTTTGCCGTTCGTTTGCCACTCGCTGCCTACCCACTGTCAATCACTACTCTCGGCTCACGCACACATACATACTCAGCTCCGGCTACGAGGATAAAGGGCGATTTTCCCGACTCTCTCTCTCTCTCCTAGACGACGATTTTTAAAAAAAAGTAAGTACAATAAAAATAAATTTCTACATACTTCAACTGCTCTCCTTTCTTCTTCTACCTTCTCTCAAGCTATATCTGCTTCCCGATCCGAAGAGAATTTGTTGCTTCCCAGAGCATAAGTTTCTCTTCTTCCTGATATTACGAAACTTAGGCTTATAGGAGCCTAGTGTAGTGATATCTTTCAATTATTCCTTTCCGAAAGAGCCTGAGGCTTTCAGAGCCTGGTGCCTCTTTTACTCCTTACATAGAGAAACACCTGTCAATCGAGTAACCTCGAACCCAGTTTCTCTACGTGGCTACCCGTTTCTCGCCCTAGCTCGATTTAAGAGCTAAAAAGAAGAAACTTGCCTGTCTGCACATTGTTAACGTCAAGTCCGACGTAACATATTTTTGTTAAACCATATAATTTGATAATTAAAGCTTAATATATTTTGAGAGTTTTCATGGTTTTATAAAATGTCCGTGCAGATGGTTTTGTCTGTGTGTGTGCGTGCGTGCGTACGTATACTGTCATAATTCTGGAACTACGTGATCGATCGTAATAAGATTAGACGTGCATATATGTTTTCTGATTCAAAGAATGAGTTGATTGTCCCATGTAATTATCTTCCACTAGCAGAATAGGAGGAAGCTAAGTGCCAATGACTTGGTAGCGGTTTTTAAATAGGTATTTACACAGGGGATGGAACTGACTGAAATTTTTGTACGTTGCAAAATTAAAAATACTTTTTGCTTGCAATTACAGAATTTGTAATATTCAGTGGCCAGACATTCAATTTTTGAACATTAAGGGTATATATTATCAAATTCGTCCTTTGATTAGCGCTATAACATTACAAAGCGTATTTTCAAAAACGTTTAATGCTGATATCTTTTTTTGTGTTTAAATCACTGGACAAAAAATGAGTTTGGCTATAATAGGATTTCTTTAAATTATTCTGACAAACTAGTGAACATTAATGAATTCGGTTTATATTTCAATATATCCGTGTTAAGATATGCTTTAAAATATCGATTTTGCACAGGGGACGGAACTGACATTTCCAGTCTTAATTGTTAATTTTCTAAATAAAAACATAATTTATCGGTCTTCCAATTCTTTTCCGGACATATATCACAAAATTTGACATCGATTATAATTATTCAAGAATTTTTTTCGTTCGTTGAAGTGCTTTTTAAGGCTTGGACATGATCTGGGCAAGTTATGACAGAATCACCCATATGCGTTCGCGGTGACTCATTGCTTTGAATCATTTCCTACTGCTTTCCGGCTTAATTTTGCGTAAATTTGAGCGTAATTGAACATGTTCATTTTATTATATATCATGGCTAGTAGTTGCTATTATTGCGCTTGAAAAAATTATTTGAATTAAGTTGCACATAAATGAGACACTGAAGAAAATTTAGATTAAATAAAAATATTATGCATTTACTGAAAATCTCGAGAAAATTAGTGCCAAAGTGCAAAACAAATTTTTTATAACTAAAATCAATCAATATTGCTCAGTTTTGTTGATTAATCATTGCTTTGGAATCGCTGTATGTAACTTTCTATAACGTGTATCGACTTATGTAAAAATAATCATTATTTTTCGTAGTTTCTTGTTGTAAATAGAACAAGATAAACTTAGGTAGGTACTGTCAGGAGAGTATGTGTGGGGGACACATACAAAGACTCTCGCGCATCAACGTGCTTAGAGGGTATACAAATTCGGGTGTTTGCACAGTATAGATAGTTGAGATAGCGGACTAAACATCTATTTTTTGGTAGCGCCGCAGAATTGGTCGACTCTCTAGCCAGTGTACGGAACTAGATGTGCAATCGTCCCCGCATGTACCTGAAGAGCATTTAGCATACACATATTTCCCGTATTTTTTGGTGATTCTCTCACGCGCGCGTAATTCTACGAAGTGGTGTTAAACTGGTGCATGCGTATCTATCGTGCATAGGAAATTACATCGATAAATAAAACTGTTAATTTACTTAGTTTTTCGTGTAAAGTACCGTGTACGAAATCTGTATATACGTTACTACTGTGAATAATAATTGTCATTAACGTGCTTTCTAAGATATAGCGAGCACCTTCGAGTTTTTCTGCAAGGCTGCAGATGTACGAGAAGGTGCGGAGAGGTGAACGTGTGAGGCGCGCCGCGAACACACCTATATGAAGCGGGCCGCACGGCACAGCGGGCAGTTCTACTCGAGCTTAACTCCTGGCGGCATCGTGCGCACACGTTACCGCAAGGAACGGCCAAAGATAGACCGACGCCGACGACGTCGTCTACGTGAGCACACGTAGCCGTTATCCGACGTTGCCACCTGCTCCTGAATCCCCGTCCCAAGGGACTGGTTGTTTTCTCCGCCACCGTGAGCACACGGGGCTGAGAAAATAGCTAAAGCCCCGCCGACGATTCCCCAGGTCGTGCGCTCACGTCCTGGTGAAGCAGCGGCCGACTCCTGCCCGTACGAAACCGACCACACGCCGACCTCTCGAGATTCGCCTGGTCACTGTGAGCACACAGGACAAGGAGAAGAACGAGACGAGCGACCTCGATCCGTAGAGCCGTGCGCTCACGACTCTATGGACTCGAGAGATAACTAATCTCCGAAAACCCGTCGATATCCCGAACCCGTGTCACCGTCCAAAACTCCGATACCGCGTCCGCAAAACCGACGAATGCACCGAAATCACGTAACTCTGGCAACGTCGTGTTGATGTACCGTTAACCGCACTAGATTAAGCCAGACCGATTGTAAAGGCGAAATATTCTAAACAAACCGCGATCCCGATTTCTGTTACAGATGGAGACTAATCATTGAACGATCAACTTGTTATCATATTTATTAGAATATATCTATTTTGTTATCAACTATACAAGCAGTCTCTTCAATTAACCTTTCTCTTAACCAAATCCTGGCGTCCGGCCGACTACTCAACACACGGGGAAAGTCGAACCGTTACAAGCTAAATTTGATAATAACAGATTTATTATTGAATATTCGTAAGATACGCGAGCAACTGTTGAGCAAAAAAAAGAGCAAATTTTTCATGAATAAATAATTGAGTAATTATTAGTTAGAATAATATTTTGATAATTTATAATGAATAATTGGGTTCATAAGGTACTAAGCGGTCGTAGCAGGATAAGGTTAAATAATAACACATCATATTTATGATGTATATAAATTTGTGGCATGAAGCCTTTAATCACTTTATTTATGAAGCACGAAAAATAAATTAGAAAATTATTACGAGTGAAAGATATCTATATCAAATAACAACCTCGGCGAAAATAACAAGAATAATGATTACAAATAGTGATACAATCGAATACAAGCGAAGTTTGAATCGGTGACTTGAAATTACAGGATATACAAATATAATTATTGAGTGGAAATATATTGACCTGAATATGTAGAAAATAAATAAATATTGTTGTTAATAGATGAAATGTAGTTAGATGTGTGAAGAATGCGAAATAAATGACGTTGAAAAATGAAACTTTAATAATGAATTTACATTGAGAAATGTTTGACAAAGAAATGATATTACTAGTTTGAAATGGAACTATGATGATTTTACTGGTACGTAGAATTTAAGAATAATTGAAAGAAAGCAACTTATTTGACATTACCGTGACATCAGGCAGAAACCCGGCTTTCGAACGGATTTTATAGGAAAAATAAGTTGTGCTTTGGAAGAAATTATAATTATTGTTGTAAAAAATATGTCGCAGCAAACGGATGTAAATTTGATGACATGTGGAGATAAATGAACAAAGATTATTCATACATTTATATAATATCATTGTGAATTCGCCTCGTGATCATTATTCGTTAGGTGCACGAGGGGTTATGATGCGAGAATTAGTAACACGAATAATCGCGAATGACTCCCCGGATCAGTCTACGAGAGAGATCCCCGGGTGCGGAAGAAAAAGATTAGTTAAAGTAAGAATGTTAAAATACTATTAAAATCACTACTGAAAGGACCAGCCGCGAGGCGAGACTGCAATTCAAGCGGCTGGATTCGGACTTCCTTCTAGAGTTCTCCTACACGTAGCTTCGTCGCACTTGGTTACGTAAGGAGATGTTGTCTGGAAGAGTAATGGAGTCAAACTGAACTGCTCAGGAGCCCTTGTGTCGCTAGCGAGCTGTGGAGACGTGAAGGAAAAGAGAGAGAGAGAGAGAGAGAGAGAGAGAGAGAGAGAGAGAGAGAGAGAGAGAGAGAGAGAGAGAGATAGCGTGCTGCGCATAAACGCAATTGCGTATACATGTGTATTTACCGCGTCGATGTAAAATGCGCACGCGCTGCCAAAGAAGTACCTATCCTGTCCCGCGGCATCAGACCCGCATGCGAGAGAGAGATAGATCGAATGCAGGGACGTATGAAGTCCCGCCGGGGCCCCTAACTAAGCATAACCTCGTGGTCAGCTGCGCTAGATTCCCTATATATATCTAGCCTCTAGATATGGACGTTGCACAACATGCTGGTAGTAAAGCTCCTTAGATTATAATAAAATATGTTATTATCTAACAGAAAAATCAATATTATCTAACAGAATTACACCTTAAAAGTAACAATTCGACTGTTTCATCGATAGACTATAAGACAACGGGACGGCAAGTGAGCATTACAAGAATAATTTTGAAAAGTAAACCATCTTATTTTTTATTAACTAGTCAGCAGATTCTGGCTACCTGGACTGACTAAAATCATTTCTGACTCCAAAAAGAATTAGTCCCATTACAGCTTCAAGATGAAAATCCGCTTTGTGTTTAAATAATTCTCCTATAATTAGGAGAAATTACTTGATATTTATGATTTTGCTTATTTCTTTGCACAAGTTGATTCGGATTAGTTTTAGAAGATATGTGGGGGAATCACAAAACACAAAGCGGATTTTCAGCTTAAATCTATAGTGAGATTAATTCTTCTTGGAGTAAATGATGATTTTTGTTAGTGTGCTGATTTTTAACACTTGACATTTTTAAAGCTGATTTCACTACATTCATTAGCGTGTATATATTGGTAAAAATAAAAAAAAATGCTGCCAATTTATTGGCAAGTAGCCAATTGGCCAATCAGAGCGCGAGTACAGGANCCGGGGGGGGGGGGGGGGGGGTAGAGCGCCGTCGCGCTGCGGCGAAAAGTGGGGACAACCGTTGCTAAGACGGCCGGCAGAGCGGCGAGAGATTATAGATTATAGATTAGATAGGGCTTTATTTGCCTTCGCGGCAAAAATGATAAATACATAATATACATATACATAAAAATTTACACGGAATACACAAATAGATAAAATACATAAAAGAATACACGCAGTTATCACAATCACAACAGTCGGGTAAGTATCACAGTAAAATTTAAGCCCTAAGAATAGTGACAACACCTTCGTTAGAAAAAATATAAAAGAAATATTGCACCAGATTTTTGGCTTCGTCATCAGTATAACCTAAGTAGAGATACGGCCTAAGGACCGAGTCAGACTAGAATAAAATATACAATTTGCAGCGCCAGAGGGCTCAGAGTCGCTAAGATTCGACGTCTAGCAGGTGCCGTCGCAGTGCTCTCTTAAAAGATGCAAGCGACGGCAGGCTTCGAAGAGTAGAAGGGAGAGAGTTCCAGAACCGAGCTCCCTGGACCTGGAAGGCCCTAGCCCCGGTCTCAGTGCCCACGGTAGGGATACTCAGTTCCGGTGGAGCTCCCCTACTGGAGGGTCTTGGCTAGTGTTTGCTGAAAAAGGAGGCCAGATAAGAAGGTTCACCGATCCGAGTTACTCTGTATAGCAAAATGGCTTCAAAGTAGAGCCTTCTCGAATCAGTGCGAAGCCATTCAAGACGCCGCCTGTAGGGACTGATGTGTTCATCCCTTCTAACCCCGAAGATGAATCTCACACATGAATTGCTCAGTCTCTGTATCCGTATACGCTGTTCGTTCGACGCGTCCAGGATGGTTACAGTACAGTAGTCTATGTGTGGTTGTATTAGTGACTCAACTAGCCTTCTGCGGAGAGTCTCAGTGGTGCAGCCCCTAATAAACCGCAGGCTATATAGGGCATTGTTGAGGGAGAGTGTTCACGAATTAAGTTAAGTAAAAAGCTGGAAGGGTTTTTTAATAAATAAATAATAAATATTTAAGTTATATATATATATATATATATATATATATATATATATATATTGAGAAAACACACAAAAACACCCTTACAAAATATAAAATATTTCTATAAAATACGCACGATAAATAAAAACGTAATTATAAAAGACGCAAAATTAAACTAAGAAATAACCACGCAAACCGGATAGCTAAACTAACAAGGCAAGCTAACTAAGCGAAGGGCTAGAAGCGAATGACGACGTATCGACCACCCGCTCCCCTGCAGACCCGAGATCCCGAGCCGCCGAAAACTCAGGCCCGCTAAAACAAAGCGCTTTCCCGAAGACTACCGAAGGGACTCGAAGCAGTGTGAGCGCTTCTCTATATCTATATATATAAACGCGGATACATTTCCCGTGCGAACGCCTCCCACCACTCGACCACTGGCCTGGCAGTCACAGAACAGCCCGTCGACTGCTCCGCACTGTGGTTGATCTTCGCAGTCCGTGGAGAAAACTCCCAATTTGAGATCTAAGCAGTCTAGGAGCAATTAAAAATTACTCCTAACCGTGTTGGCCTAACGCCACGAATCGTCCCCCAATTCGCGCTCATAGGGTCGAATGGCTGAGAAACGTTCGCTAAACGAAGACAAAACTAAAAAATATAAATTAATAATTATAAATGCGCCACACTCGCTTCTTCCCCGACAATCCCTCGTTACGTCCGGAACAATTCTCCCCCTCGTACAAAATTCCCGTAATTTTGTACCACACATCACACCACAAACCATACACAAATATGTGCTGCCTGCATATTGAACGCTAGCACGGATTCAAATATACATAATCCCTGGCATTCGCCCTATGCCTCCAAGGAAACCGTGTAAACTTGGAGACGGGAAACGGCATCGAACACATGTACAAATATAAATATAAATGATCGTTCATACATGCACACGCACACACATACTCATACATTCGGCTTACGTTTCGACATCGTTTGCTTTTAATAATCTAATTAACTTATGCGCAGGTCTAGTATATTCGCCATTACTAGTTCGAACCTTTACAACTCTAATTACATTATCCGCGCCTTTAAAAACTTCTTCTACCACACCCTTTTTCCAAGTATTACGAGCGGATTGCAAATCTACTATTAATACAAAATCCCCAACTTCGAGAGGTGCTTGTTGCTCAATCCACTTCTTTCTTGGCAAAAGAGTTGGTAGATATTCACGCAGCCATCGTTTCCAAAACGCATCCGTAAACGATTGCGCGATTTGCCATTGCTTTCGCAAACAGACGGATTCGGCGTCATATTTTTCTAATTTAATTTCACCGGACGAACAGCCTATCAAAAAGTGGTTTGGCGTTAAAGCTTCTGCATCGCGAGGATCTACCGACACATGTGTCAACGGCCTTGAATTCACAGAATGCTCAATTTCCGTCAACAATGTATACAATACCTCCTCGCTTACAACTTGCTCAGTCAAAACTACACGCAATGCTGTCTTCACCGATCGAACAAGCCTCTCCCATGCTCCTCCCATGTGTGGAGCATCGGGCGGATTAAACAGCCATTGCATGCCATTTTTCAACGCATAACCCCTCTGTTCGTTCATATCTAAACTTTTAACCGCGTCTTTTAATTCCGTACACGCACCGCGAAAATTGGTTCCGTTATCGCTATACATAACTAGAGGACAGCCTCTTCTAGCCGATAAGCGCTGCAAAGCCATGATAGCCGAGCCTGCTGTCAACGAGTGCGCTAATTCCAAATGAATAGCTCTCGTTGTCAAACACGTAAAAAGAACGCCTCATCGCTTTTCTCGTCTACGGCCAATTTTCACCAACATAGGCCCAAAATAATCAACGCCGCAATGGCTTAATGGTCTCATTTCATAAGCTAAACGACCAGCAGGCAGCGATGCCATCATAGGGCTCTGCGGCTTACCTCTGAGTTCCTTACAGGTTACGCATTTACTTATAATCGAACGCAACGCCTTTCGCAAACCTATAATATGAAATTTCTGTCTTAATTCATTAATTACAGTATCGCTATTCGCATGATAATAATTACAATGATATTTCTTAATTAATAAACGAGTCACGGGATGTTCCCCTGCTAAAATAATCGGCTGATTATTGAAAATTTCTTTATCTAATCGCGTTACACGGCCTTCGGCCCTGAGAATGTCATTTTTATCTAAAAAAGGATTCAAATTAGCAATTTTGCTACTCTTTTTTACTTGCTTATTATTTTTAATTGCAAATATTTCATCCGAAAAACAATCTAATTGCGCTCGATTAAACCACAAATTCTCTAAAATTTCGCGAGAAAAGTCACTATTAATATTTTCTTTATCGAGCGCGCATTTTGCAGCATCTAAAAGTCCTTGCCAGTCGGAAATTTCAGCAGTAATTGGAACATCCAGTGTCACGCTCGGCGTTACAACAAATGTAATCGCTTTTCGCATTTCTAATCGATCAATATTTTCCGCTTGTACATTAGTCAACGGCCTCGGCATCGGCCAATTCGCATCTAACCCTCGCAAAAAATCAGGTCCAACAAACCAAGGACTATCGTTCGAAACGGAATTATTATTCCACCGCGTCGCTAAATCGGCCGGATTCAGTTTCGTAGGCACCCATCGCCACTCCGAGCAGGTAGTAAGCTCGCTTATTTCCCCCAATCGGTGCGCGACGTATACCTGCTTCGTCCTCGGCTCGGACTTTATCCATTGTAAAACGGACGGAATCAGACCATAAAAAACGACGATGAATTTTAATCGGAAGCTCTTTTTCGGCCGTAGTTATCAAACGCGCAGCTAATAATGCGGCTTGCAATTCGAGTCGCGGTATCGATAGCGGTTTCAAAGGCGCCACGCGCGATTTAGCCATAATCAAAACGATGTGCGCGGGAGCATCTTTAATAATAAAACGCGCATATACCGCAGCAGAATAAGCCACTGCGCTGGCATCACAGAACGCGTGTAATTGAATCTCCGAATACGCGTAATTTTTCGGTGTTAAATATCGCGGCATGCAACATGTTTTAATTTCGCGAAGCGCCTTTAACCACGCTGACCATCCCAAAATCTCTTTATCCCTTATCGGCTCATCCCATCCGACGCCGCTGCGCCAAATTTCCTGCATTAAAATTTTCGATTTTAGCGTAAAAGGTGAAATCAAACCGAGAGGATCGTATACGGACATAATGACTTTTAAAAATTCGCGCTTAGTCGGTTTTCTATTCGCGTCAAATAAATCTTTCGGTACGCGATTCATGCTTAAATTAAAGCCTAAAGTGTCGTCTTCCGTATCCCAGACCATTCCTAAAACGCGCTCTCCCCCTCGATCGCAGAGACCCTTTTTGACCGCCTTCGCTGCGCGAGAAGCCTCCGGGGCCGCATTTATTGCCTTCTCGTTATTGCTGGCCCACCCGTGTATTGTAAAGTTCGCGTTCGCATTTATGGTAATGACGTCTTGCACTAATCTCTCCGCCTCTCCAACTGTTTCCCGGCTAGAAAGAAAATCGTCGGCGTAGCTATCGCGTTTTATGCTCTTAACAGCGTCCGGTTTTGTTTGCATGAATAAATCCGCGTTCTTATCTTTAACGTAAACGCGCTACATTGTGATGGCTTCGCTCCGAAAAGTAAACACGTCATTTCATAAACCTCGGGCTCCCCCGTTCGATGTCGACCCCGCCAAAGAAATCGCTGCGCACCGCGATCACGCTCGATTACATTTACTCGTATATACATATCAGATATATCAGCTTTAACTGCGATCGCGTGTAATCTGAAACGTATCAGAACACCTATCAAAGACTGTAAAAGATCCGGTCCAGTATCTAATTGATCGTTAAAACTAATGCCCTCTGATTTAGCCGCTGCATCAAAAACTATTCGGACTTTTCCCGGTTTATTTGGATTCGTTACACCAAAATGCGGTAGATACCAAATTCGCGATCTCGCAACGCCATCGTCGATCTTTCGCGCGTAACCGCTGTCTATAAGGCGCTGCATTTCCTTATAATACAGCTCGGCATATTGTGCATCGCGGCCCAATCGTTTCTCTAACCATAAAAGCCGTTTAAATGCCGGCCGATAGCTATTTATTTTCGGACCCGAAAACTCGCGCCATAATAAACCCGTTTCCCAGATGCTGCCGGTTCGCGACGTCGTATTTTTCAAAATTCCCCACGCCCGCGCGTGTTTCACATCTGGTCGCGTGATGGTCTGTATGCCGAGATTTTCGAGAGAAAAATATTCTTTTATGAGCCTATCGAGTTGAACGCGATCCTCGGCCGCCCCGCCGCCGGGGTTCGCGTCATAAAGGGCCCATTGTCCCTGCACGCAGGCCACGTGCTCCGGTTTTGCCGAGTGTTTCCCCGTCGAGCCGTGAATTGCCCACCCTAAAAGTGTTGACGTGAGCGCTAGCTTACTCTCTCGAACCGCGCGCGTTTCTCGAGAAGCAATTAAACGCCAGTTGTCCTGGCCTATTATAATTTCGGGCCTTACTTTTTCATACGGCTGCAAAAACACGCTTTCGGCTTTCGTCACGTGTCGAACAGTCTCTCGGCTCAACGTCTGCGATGGAAGACATAAATTATTTACGGCTATGGCATTTTGAATACGATATTTTTCGGACTCCCCGGCTATTTGAAACGACACTTTTTCCGAGTACGGACTTATCGCTTCGCGACCGTTAATCCCTCTCAGAGCCAGACGCACACGCTTTCCTTTTACTCCGATTTCTTCGGCTAGACGTTTGTTCATGAGTGTTATTGTTGACCCGTCGTCTAAGAGAGCATATGTTTTAACGGTTTTCGAAGGACCCGATACTTCTACAGCTACAATCTTTAACAAAGCGCCCGCAGAATCTAGTCACGCTTGTTCGTTAGAGGCTGATAACGCGACCCCAGTTTGTTGGTCCTGTTCTCGACTGCCGCTCGCATTCAAATTACTACCTGCTATGTTATTCATATGCAGCAGTATGTGGTGACGACCCTTACATTCCGCGCAATTCGCACTCTTACATTTTGCTTGCAAATGTCCGCTGCCTAAACATTTATTACATAAACCACGCTTTCGAGCTATAAATCTACGTTTAGGTACGTTTTCGCGCGCAAATATATTACAATCTGCTGTTTTGTGATTGTTCCTATTACAAACTACGCATAAGTATTTGTTTGCGCTCGCGCTTGCGCTCGCGACATTCACGCAGGCCAATTCCACCGACTCCGACGCCTCGGTTTCGCCGTCATACTCTACCGCCGCGGTAAACGCATTCGCGACTTTCTTCGGCATCCCGGACTTTTTAACGTTTTCGGGCTTATCGGGGACCTCGTCATCGGCGTCACAAATTCCCCCGGCTATCGCTTTTTCCGCTTCACGAAACAAGAATTCCGCTAATATTTCCAATTGCGGTTTGTCTCCCTATTGTAGCGCATCCGCGTACGTATTATACGCGTATTTCAGCGCGTCTGGAAGTTTTTTCGCGATCGCATCTATTATGTCCGGATTATGCAGATGCCCCGCCATCCCAAGCGATTTTAGCGCTCCCACCGCATTTTGCAGTTTCGTCGCAAAATGCGTAAGCTTGATACGTCCCGAACTAACCGCAGGAAGTTCTTTTAATTCGCGCACGATCTTTGATGCGACTATTTTTTTACTCCCGAAATGCAACTCAAGCGTTCTCATCACCGCATTCGCATCGCGACTCGTAGCTAAGATTGTATCTACCACCTCGCGCGCTTTACCTTTGAGGGCCGAAAAAAGACGCGTGATGTTTTCTCCCGCGCTATAGTCTCCTAGTTCGGACGTAAGATTGAACGTTTCTTTAAAATGAAGCCACTCGAACGGATCTCCTGAAAACTTCGGCAATGACTTCGCGGACGTCAATCTACTTAGTAATCGCGAATTACCGTCGTTCAAAGTTGATTCCCGTATCGTGCGCAGAGTTGACTCGATGGCCTGCGTGAACCGTTCCATTGGGTCGCCCGCTGGCGCCCTTAAATCGGTAATATTTAACACTCGCGGCCGAGTGTTATTTTGCGAGATACGATTATTTGACCGCCAGCCCGCTGGCTGATCGGTCCCGGCTAGATTAGAATTATTCGCACGCGCTGTGCTTGATAACCAGTTACTTACCCCCTCCGGCCTCCAGGGTGTCTTCGGCGCCGGCAGACGTACGGAGCTGTCCAATCCTCGCATATCCTCCAACGGCAACATCCACCCGTCGTCCTGGCTTTCCTCCTCCCCGCCGCTAGTGCCTTCTCGTTCCTCGTTGATTGGTGGCAGGACTTGAATGAATGGAGTCAACGGTCGTTGATGTCGCAGCTGGTCCTGGGCGTTGGTCTGCGTACCCTTCTTCGCGGCGATCTTCTTTGGTTGCTTCGCGCCGACCTTCGGCTGCTTAGCTTCATTTCGCGGCCGCTTAACCGGAGGCTGCACCACCGGCGGGGCGTCCTGGTCTGCAGCCCTTCTCGCCGCTCTGGTTAATCGTTTCGGCGGCATTTTTACAGTTCAGTTCACATATACCACCGAATTTAATTTTCTTATGATCGAATCACCTATGATACGCGTACAATCCAACTTTTTACTTCACTTAATATTTTTCCGGTCACTTAAGTCCCGGGTTTCGGCACCAAAAATTGTTCACGAATTAAGTTAAGTAAAAAGCTGGAAGGGTTTTTTAATAAATAAATAATAAATATTTAAGTTATATGGAGATAACAAGGCAAGCTAACTAAGCGAAGGGCTAGAAGCGAATGACGACGTATCGACCACCCGCTCCCCTGCAGACCCGAGATCCCGAGCCGCCGAAAACTCAGGCCCGCTAAAACAAAGCGCTTTCCCGAAGACTACCGAAGGGACTCGAAGCAGTGTGAGCGCTTCTCTATATCTATATATATAAACGCGGATACATTTCCCGTGCGAACGCCTCCCACCACTCGACCACTGGCCTGGCAGTCACAGAACAGCCCGTCGACTGCTCCGCACTGTGGTTGATCTTCGCAGTCCGTGGAGAAAACTCCCAATTTGAGATCTAAGCAGTCTAGGAGCAATTAAAAATTACTCCTAACCGTGTTGGCCTAACGCCACGAATCGTCCCCCAATTCGCGCTCATAGGGTCGAATGGCGGAGAAACGTTCGCTAAACGAACACAAAACTAAAAAATATAAATTAATAATTATAAATGCGCCACACTCGCTTCTTCCCCGACAACACCTCGTTACGTCCGGTACAGAGAGAAAGAGAGGCAATAGACGAGGGCGAAAAATGAAACACGCGGCTGACAATCAACTAGCGTGCGGTGTCATCGTGTTTCTCAAAAACATTGTGACCAGAATTGTTCCATCAATGCCATCTCGGCTATGAGGTTTACAAATGCAACGATTTCGAAGCTGCGGTCGGAAATTTCGATAGATCAGCTGTGCCTTCTCCATTAGCATACACGGAGAAAAGTTTGTAGCACAAATCATAGTGCTGAAAACGCGTACACCTAGCGGCGGCATGCCGAACTGATGTTTAGCAGTGAACTGCATCGCGATTCGTAGTGCCATCTCTTCACACTGACACTCCATGCGCGTTCACCTCGCATCAACGTGACGTGCACGGTGATTCGCGGTGTCATGCATGCGGTGTACACGAATCATTGTTTGGAGTTGTGTCGTTGTGTGATCCGAGTTCCGAAAGAAGATTTCTGAATAATTTAATGTGAATAATTAATGATGGCTGACCAATACGTGAGAAGTATTCTGAAATTGTGGGATTGTCTGGAGTTGACTCCTATTCTAGAAGGTAATTACCAATTATTTGCAAATAACCCTACATAACCTTGAAATCATCACAGCATGTTTATGTTCATAAAAGTATTTTTGCTACTGTAATTTGCACATAGTGTTTAATTTAAACTGGGATGGGATGAGCTTGCATATGCGTGTGAGTTGTGATACATTTATAAAAACCTGTATCAATTTTCAACTTTGTACAGAGCCCAGGTGAAATGATATAAATTTTTTCTAAAAAACTCTTGCACTTATTAGTGCCAAGTTAAAGATGGGTTGATCGACCAATCCTGAAACTTGGTACATCACCCCTTGGGGTTCAGTTCATGATGTTTCTAAAGTTTGGTAAGTCTTCTAAAAGTACAAGATCAACTTTTCTGAAATAATGGCACGACGACGCCTCAGTTTCAGGGCAAAGTGGATCTTAAGCTTTGTGTAAACTGACCAAACTTTACCAGCACCATGAAATACATCCCCAAGGAACCTGTGTTAAATTTCAACTTCATACAGGGCTCCAGTAAAAAGATATCCATCTTTTCAATAAAAAATCTCGCACTTAGTGCCATAGTTAAAGAATATGCTTAATGGAACAAATTTGAAACTTGGTACATGTTAACGCAGGGGTTGGCTTAGGATGTTCTTGTGGTTTGGTTTTTTTTTCTAAGAGCATAGGCTCTACTTTTTTATAACAATTTTAGATTGTCGCATCTAGTTCAGAGCAAAGTCTACCATCTGCTCTTTTAAATCTTTCCAAGCTATATGAGCGTATAATAGCATGATTGAACATAAATAAATGCTTATTACATTAGTATTTTCTAAATAATTTTTTATTTATATAATGAGAAATTTTAAGGTTATTTACAATAAAATTCTAGTTTACGGAGTAAATGAGGAAAAGTTTAAAACCATGAACGTGGATGAAATCGCACTGTTATTACCAGTTGAGTTCGTCAAAAGAGATCAATTTCTGTTACGTTTTAAGACATTTCAAGAAGTAATGAATAGTAATGGAAAAGCAGGAATTATTAATAGAAACGTTGCAACGATTTCGATGAGTGCTAGTCATAATCCTCTAAATAATGGCAATTTTCCACAATTGATTAAAAGCTCCACAAATTTTAATTTCATGCCCAACCGAGGCAATAGTTTCCAGCTTTTCACTCCAAATTTGCCGAACATTGAAATTTCGAATCCAATGCAGATTTCACAACTACATGAACAGAATTTCAAACAAAATTCAGCGTGTGCGCCTTCAGGAACACATGAGAACATTATTTCTGCAGATGTACCAATAATAATAGCAAATTCCGATGAAGTTAATTTATCATTAGATGATAGTAATACCAGTGCAACTGGTGAGGATCTTAACAATGATAAAGTACCTGCTGATCTTGCTAAACCCAATTCAGATTCTACAGACAGACAGACGGAATCAGAAAACGCAGACAACGAAGTAGTTGAAGACCCTAATGTTGTGTTAAAGTTGCAAAATTATGACACATTTTATACTCAATGTAAATATTTATTTGTATTATATATGAAGCTCTAAACTCTCAATTGATTTTTATAGGATTTATTATCTTTTTAAGTATTTACCTGCATAATCAATTTTCATTTTATGCAATTATTTGAATTTTTTAAAGTTAACTAAATACAAACTCATTAAAAATATTTTAATATCTACAAGTTGGCTATATAAAAAAACGGATTAAGTTATTCTTTAATTTTTATTAATTCTCATTAATGTTGATCGTATGTTTAATCGATTTCCATTAACCGCGTCAATATACAACATATAATTTTTCAGCCACTATATAATGTTAATGAAATATCATATTGATTCTGTTTTGCAGTACAAAAAAACAAATCTTTGTACAAGCTTTTGCATGAAACGCCTGACCATAGAGGACAAATAGTTCTTTTCAAATATTCCCAAACACAAACTGTTTTACGGGAATGCTTGAGCTCAATAATCATCGCACATGAAATGAAAAATTCATTGAAAACTCACACCCCTTATACGTAAGATGATATCATATTAGATTTATTTTATATAATTTATTATATTCTGTATAGCGCGTTGAATTTAGCTAATATAAATAATAAATAGACATAATACTAAAATTTACAAAAAATTTTGTAGAACTTGACAAAAATAAACATTTTTTTAATAAAATTTTGCAACTCATAAAAGTAACAAGCTTGACATGGCATTTAATGATAATTATTGCGTTAATTACATGTACTTTTTAAATCGCATGAATTGCACGAATAACATACTGCATTGTATTATGGCTTGCTTGTGGGCATACATATTGTTTCCTATGTAGATATATATTCTCATATTTGTTAATACTTCTGTAAACGTATTTATAAATGAATACATTTCCATAGGCTAAATGCTTCGCAACTAGAAGAAATCGCTGCAGCCATCGTCGAGTTATTTCCAACCGAAAAAGAGGCTGTTTATTATAAACGTTCACAAGTGATATGGGAGGACGGAACTAACCGTAAAAGGAAAAATGCGAGCGGCCAGTTACTGTTAGAATATCTGAAATTTAGGACTTTTCTTAATCGAGATGCTGGGTTACTACAAATAAAATTCAAAGCTGAAAAAGTGACACCGATATCTAAGAAAGAAGGTAAAATTTTCAATTTTAAAAATACATACTTCACTTTTAAAACTCTTTACAAAAATCCAGTTATTATTTATAATTTAGTTATTTTCAAAATTAATCTTAAACTACTTTTTACTTCAAATTCAAATACGAAATTTTTTTTATTACAAAATACAAAGCTGGAGAAGTGATTTACAAATATTTATTTAAAAATAAATCTATAACATATGTCTTGCCTCTGTAGAATACCTTAATTGGTATATGTAAGTGGAAATAAATAAATAAATAAATAAATAAATAAACTTATTATTGACAAAATGCATACTTATATTAAAATAAATTATGTTCTGCGTATTGTTATAAATCAGAAATAGATTTGTCGCTTTTATTTGAAAACCTGGAAACAGATGAAAAAGATAAGGAGAAAGTATATGAAATAATTAATCTGTGGAAAGCGACATTTGAATTAAGGCATGGAAAAGATTGTAAATTTAAAACTACTTCAGATATTTTGACGAATTTGAAAAGGTTGATAACATCACTAGGTCCCACATTGGTAAATCCTATAATATATTTTTTATAAATTAAATAATAAACTCTGCAAAATTAATAAAACTAATATTATTGTATTTCAGATAAACTTAGATTTCTACGAATTAGTACGTATAGATAAAGCAGTACCTGACTGGGGCATCATTGCTACGAAACTGTTGCGTTACGCTAAGCAACAGCATCAAAAATTGTTAGAATCAGAAAGAAGACCAAGTAAAAAAGACGGACAGTCCCTAATACAGAAGCAACTTCATCAACTGCTGAAATAAAGGAATCAGTAGATTTTGTAAAGACGAATTACACTGACCTCAACCAAATTTGTACTTCATGCACGAAGGACATAACTGAGTGTACGTCAAGTTATAGATAGAATAATGGATAAATAAATTAATAAAATTACTTATTCTTCAATTAATTTTACAGTGCCTGCTTTAGCATTTTTACTGATTCCAAGCTTAATAAAGCATACAATAAGGGCAAAGGCGGATATTGCTTGGAAACCTACAGCGACAGAAATCGTACGATCGTATATAGCACATATTGAGGTGAATTTTCTAATAATTATTAACATGAATTAGGACTATATATATGAAATACTTTTTATTAAATGTAGTTATATTTTTTTATTACTAATTTTTTGTTATTAATTTATTTTTTAATAACTTACAGACGCACAGAGATCTAAGTATTTTACTTAAAAAGACAAGAGAATTTTATCAGGGCTTAAATTTAAAATATCATCCATATGTAGTGTTTTGTGGCCCAATTGAAGATTTTACATGTCACCACGTCATATTGAATGATACAATTTATACATTCGAAACTTGCCATGAAGCAATAGACTGTTGCTTCAAATTGTTTATTGCTCTCAAAATCGAATATCCTTTCATTTGTCAGCATATCTGGTCATTTTACCAGATATACGTGTACAAATTCGAAACGACTAGAAGAACTTGCGCTAATTCGAAAATCACTGACTTATCCGTAGAACTTGATAAGCAGAAATAAATTCTACAATTTTTAATATCAGTAATTTCAAGTTTCTTATTATTTATTAATATTTGGAGAAAATGGATCTTGAACATGGAATTATAAAACTAGGATGCGCTTTGTACAGCAATATTAGATTAAGTAGATTGGATGTTCAATTTGTTTTTAATTTGATGAGTAGTTTTATTAAGGATCATTATAATCCTCATCTCTTGAATGTGCTAAGTTCAAATTTGGATAAAGCTGTTAATGATGAAGTCATGCTAGAAATTCAAAAAATATTTCAGAAATACAGTGATCCATTTAAAAACCATAATACAGAATCAAAAAGATTAAATATATACAGGAAAAAAACATGTTCTTTCATCCTGAAAGTTGTAGCATCAAAAGTGTTCCTAAACTTCAATTAAAGGGTACAAAAACATTCATGGAAAGAAAACAAATCACTGAAATACACCTGCCTATTAAGCAATCATTGGTCATGCTTCTTTCGACAGATGGCTTATTTGATGCAATGTTATCATACGTACAATATCTTAACGCAGAAAAGCATGTACTCAGTAATTTTCTTCAAGGTAGTTTGTGGAAAAAACAGCTACAAAATTTTGAGAAAAAAGATGGGATAGCTCTACCATTCTTTATTTATGTTGACGATGTGGAAGGAGGCAACGGACTAGGTTCGCACAAAGGTAAAAATGAAATCGGTGGTGTATATGGGACTATTCCGTGTTTACCGCCGAATTTCTCTTCTAAACTAGACAGTATTATTGTAACAGATATATTCTTCACTAGAGATAGAAAAAAGTTTGGTAATGTAGGAGTTTTTAACAAATTAATAGACGAGTTAAATATGTTAAGAAACGAAGGCTTTTTTATACATATTAAAAATAAACACTACATAATTTACGTAATAACAAGCTTGATAATTGGTGACAACCTTGGGATTAACAGCATCACAGGATTTGTTGAATCTTTTTCCCGTACATATTGTTGTCGAATCTGTAAAGCTGATCCTGAACAAATAAAATTATTACCGCAAGAAAATCCTTCTTTATTGCGATCTAAGGAACAGTATGAAAAAGATGTACAAGACATCAATGTTTCAAGTACTGGTATCAAAGATATATATGTATTTTAAATAAATTAAAAGATTTTCACGTAATCGAAAATGCATATATTGATGTTATGCATGACGTGTTTGAGGGAGTGGCAAACTATGTTATGGCCCATTTATTATTAACATTGATAGAAAAAAATTATTTTACTATAAATTTTGTCAATGACATGTTGGAAATTATGAATTTCGCATTTGAGTCCACTAACTTGCCAACTAAAATTGACATTGATTATGTCAAGAAAAATGGAATTTTGAAAATGTCAGCATCAGAAAATTTGTTTTTCACGCGATATTTTGGGTTGATGGTAGCGGAAAAAGTACCTAGAAATGATGAAACGTGGGAACTACACATAGCACTTCGTCAAGCAATTCACATTCTAACCTCTCCCGCAATATCAGAATCAGATTTATTACAACTAGAAATGTATATAGAGAAATTAAACTTATTATATTTGTATTCATGTGGGGATTTGAAATACAAGTTCCATATGTTAACGCATTACGTACGGATGATATTACAAAATGGACCTGTAATCAAGAATTCGACCATGAGGTTAGAATCTCACCATCGCATATTAAAAACTATTTTACAAACTTCTGCATCAAAAGTTAACGCGTTAAAAACGATTTCTACGAGGTATCAGTTGTCAGTAATGAATTTAGCTTACTCGAAATATCAAAAAATGTACATGAAATATGGTTCAAACGCACATAACACTAATGTGGATACTTTTTTTCCTAATGCCAAAACTAAATATTGCCTAAATAGTGTTGAAATCAACGACTATACATACAAACCTGGGACAGTTATTGTAGCTCTAATTGAAAAATCCCGAATTTGGGGAAATACAGCAAATATTTTCCGTAAACGATAATATTTTTTTTAGTTACATGCCTTTCAAAATAATCGGCTTTGACACGCACTTTTTCGCATACCATGTTCACGCAGATGAAGGAAATATCAAATTAATAAATTATGAATTATTAGCTTTAAGGACACCTTGCTTATTATGTTATAAAAATAACATTCTATTTCTTGCTACGAGGCATTGTTTGTAAATGTAGAACTCAATAATTAATAAATATAGAAATTACATATAATACGTTTATAAAGTAATGTTTATAAAATAATGTAAAAAAATACAAATAAATTGCTATTAACAAAAACTATTTTCTATTCCAAGAACTCCTGCTCTTAACAAAAAGCAATTATTTGCTCCAACTACTTCTATAATTTTTTAAAATCTCAGTTACGTATAAAAAAATGCAATAGCTTATGTTCAATTTTATTGTTTTGTCTCTATCTAATATAGATGTATTCCGTTTTGTCTCGACTAGGGAGATATTTATTATGGTTTCTAATGGTTAGGTTATGTTAAATAGAGTTTGTGACATTTCTTATGCTTTATTAGGTTTTACACAGTTTGCGACATGTTAGTAATCATAATTTTTAGTGATAATTGGTTCAAATTTTTATTAGAAATCGCGAGTCTCGAGACAATTCGGAATACATCCTATGTAGTCGAAGTGCATTGGTAACCGGCGGGAACGTTCACCGCGAATCACCGTGCACGTCACGTTGATGCGAGGTGAACGCGCATGGAGTGTCAGCGTGAAGAGATGGCACTACGAATCGCGATGCAGTTCACTGCTAAACATCAGTTCGGCACGCCGCCGCTAGGTGTACGCGTTTTCAGCACTATGATTTGTGCTACAAACTTTTCTCCGTGTATCGCACGATAGTTGTCAATAAATTAAAAAAAAACTCGTTTAATGCGTCTACAAAGCTTCTGCGAAAAAGTTTGATCGATCAGCTGTGCCTTTGATTTTCGGAGCTTGAACCACAGAGGCCACGTGAGCCACGTCGCGGCCGCGTTCATAGGCTAAGCTGCAACATTATGCAACTCGAATGTGTCGTGGGTTACGAGGCGAGTAGCCCTGCGAAAGACGAGCTCGTTTCCATTGATTTTCGGAGCTTGCATGCCAGAGAGCTCGTACGCCGCACTGCAGCCCAGTTCTTAGTCCAAGCTGCAAGCTTACGCATCTCGGATGTGTCGTGGGTGACGGGGCGCGTAGCCCTTCGACAGTCAAGCTCGTTATGATTAATTTTTAGAGCTTGCGCGACAGAGAGCTCGTGCGCCGCGCTGCAGCCCAGTTCTTAGGCCAAACTACAAGTTTACGCATCTCGGATGTGTCGTGAGTTACGAAGCGAATAGCCCTGCGAAAGTCGAGCTCGTTTCAATTAATTTTTAGAGCCTGCGCGACAGAGAGCTCGTGCGCCGCGCTGCATCCCAGTTCTTAGTCCAAGCTGCAAGCTTACGCATCTCAAATGGGTCGTGGGTGACGGGGCGCGTAGCCCTTCGACAGTCAAGCTCGTTATGATTGATTTTCGGAGTTTGCGCGACAGAGAGCTCGTGCGCCGCGCTGCATCCCAGTTCTTAGTCCAAGCTGCAAGCTTACGCATCTCAAATGGGTCGTGGATGACGGGGCGCGTAGCCCTTCGACAGTCAAGCTCGTTATGATTGATTTTCGGAGCTTGCGCGACAGAGAGCTCGTGCGCCGCGCTACAGCCCAGTTCTTAGGCCAAGCTGCATGTTTACGCATCTCGGATATCTCGTGAGTGACGAAGCGAGTAGCACTTTGACAATCGAGCTCGTTTCAATTAATTTTTAGAGCTTGCGCAACAGGGGGCTCGTGCGCCGCGCTGCAGCCCAGTTCTTAGTCCAAGCTGCAAGCTTACGCATCTCGGATGTCTCGTGAGTGACGAAGCGAGTAGCACTTTGACAATGGAGCTCGTTTCAATTAATTTTTAGAGCTTGCGCAACAGAGAGCTCGTGCGCCGCGCGGCAGCCCAGTTCTTAGTCCAAGCTGCAAGCTTACGCATCTCGGATGGGTCGTGGGTGACGGGGCGCGTAGGCCTTCGACAATCGATCTCGTTTCAATTAATTTTTAGATCTTGCGCGACAGAGAGCTCGTGCGCCGCGCTGCAGCCCAGTTCTTAGGCCAAACTACAAGTTTACGCATCTCGGATGTGTCGTGAGTTACGAAGCGAATAGCCCTGCGAAAGTCGAGCTCGTTTCAATTAATTTTTAGAGCCTGCGCGACAGAGAGCTCGTGCGCTGCGCTGCAGCCCAATTCTTAGGCCATGCTGCAAGTGTACGCATCTCCGATGTGTCGTGAGTAATGAAGCGAGTAGCCCTTTGACAATCGAGCTCGTTTCAATTAATTTTTAGATCTTGCGCGACAGAGAGCTCGTGCGCCGCGCTGCAGCCCAGTTCTTAGTCCAAGCTGCAACCTTACGCATCTCAAATGGGTCGTGGATGACGGGGCGCGTAGCCCTTCGACAGTCAAGCTCGTTATGATTGATTTTCGGAGCTTCCGCGACAGAGAGCTCGTGCGCCGCGCTACAGCCCAATTCTTAGGCCATGCTGCAAGTGTACGCATCTCCGATGTGTCGTGAGTGATGAAGCGAGTAGCCACTTGACAATCGAGCTCGTTTCAATTAATTTTTAGAGCTTGCGCAACAGAGAGCTTGTGCGCCGCGCTGCAGCCCAGTTCTTAGTCCAAGCTGCAAGCTTACGCATCTCGGATGTCTCGTGAGTGTCGAAGCGAGTAGCACTTTGACAATGGAGCTCGTTTCAATTAATTTTTAGAGCTTGCGCAACAGAGAGCTTGTGCGCCGCGCTGCAGCCCAGTTCTTAGTCCAAGCTGCAAGCTTACGCATCTCGGATGTCTCGTGAGTGTCGAAGCGAGTAGCACTTTGACAATGGAGCTCGTTTCAATTAATTTTTAGAGCTTGCGCAACAGAGAGCTTGTGCGCCGCGCTGCAGCCCAGTTCTTAGTCCAAGCTGCAAGCTTACGCATCTCGGATGTCTCGTGAGTGTCGAAGCGAGTAGCACTTTGACAATGGAGCTCGTTTCAATTAATTTTTAGAGCTTGCGCAACAGAGAGCTCGTGCGCCGCGCTGCAGCCCAGTTCTTAGTCCAAGCTGCAAGCTTACGCATCTCGGATGGGTCGTGGGTGACGGGGCGCGTAGCCCTTCGACAATCGATCTCGTTTCAATTAATTTTTAGATCTTGCGCGACAGAGAGCTCGTGCGCCGCGCTGCATCCCAGTTCTTGGTCGAAGCTGCAAGCTTACGCATCTCAAATGGGTCGTGGGTGACGGGGCGCGTAGCCCTTCGACAGTCAAGCTCGTTATGATTGATTTTCGGAGCTTGCGCGACAGAGAGCTCATGCGCCGCGCTACAGCCCAGTTCTTAGGCCAAGCTGCATGTTTACGCATATCGGATGTCTCGTGAGTTACGAAGCGAGTAGCACTTTGACAATCGAGCTCGTTTCAATTAATTTTTAAAGCTTGCGCAACAGAGAGCTAGTGCGCTGTGCTGCAGCCCAATTCTTAGGCCAAGCTGCAAGTTTACGCATCTTGGATGTGTCGTGAGTGACGAAGCGAGACGACAGTCGAGCTTCTTTTTAATTAACTTTTAGATCTTGCGCGACAGAGAGCTCGTGCGCCGCGCTGCAGCCCAGTTCTTAGTCCAAGCTGCAAGCTTACGCATCTCGGATGTGTCGTGGGTGACGGGGCGCGTAGCCCTTCGACAGTCAAGCTCGTTATGATTGATTTTCGGAGCTTGCGCGACAGAGAACTCATGCGCCACGCTACAGCCCAATTCTTGGGCTAAGCTGCGTGCTAACTCCGTCTAAATTCTCATAGGTTATGAGGCGAGTACACCTTTGACAGTCGAGCTCGGTTCAATTAATTTTAAGAGCTTGCGCGACAGAGAGCTCGTGCGTCGCGCTGCAGCCCAATTCTTAGGCCAAGCTACAAGCTTACACATCTCGGATGTGTCGTGGGTGACGGGGCGCGTAGCCCTTCGACAGTCGAGCTCCTTTTTAATTGATTTTTGGAGCTTGCGCGACAGAGAGCTCGTGTGCCGCGCTGCAGCCCAGTTCTTGGGCTAAGCTGCGTGCTAACTCCGTCTAAATTCTCATAGGTTATGAGGCGAGTAGACCTTTGACAGTCGAGCTCGGTTCAATTAATTTTAAGAACTTGCGCGACAGAGAGCTCGTGCGCTGCGCTGCAGCCCAGTTCTTGGGCTAAGCGGCGTGCTAACTGCAACTAAATTTTCATTCGTTACGAGGCGAGTAGCCCTGCGAAAGTTCAATTAATTTTTAGAGCTTGCGCGGCGAAGACCTGGTGCGACGCGTCGCGGCCTAACTCATACGCTGAGCTGCGTGTTTTACTTAGTCTGAATTCACGAGGTGAACTGTTATTCGACAGTTCTGTTTTTATATAATTTTCGGAAATTTGAGAAGTTTGTATGACCAATATTGTTTTATTCATGCCTGCATAAAAAGATTTTTTTGTCACGCTTATTAGTGAATTTTTAAGTAAAAATACGAAATGTTAGAAGTGAAGTCTGTTATTTAGAATGTTCCACAACTAATATGTGAAGTTGTCTTTTGTTGGTTATTGACTTCAGTTTTCTATTCCTATGAGCTTTAATGTGTCAGCAATTTTCCGATAAGAATGTCAGGAACGATGTCTCTAACTTCTCGCTTTTTTACGAAGGCAAGCAAATACAAGTGCTTTGTAAGTTTTCTATCTACGTTCGTTGATCCGGAAAATTGTAGTTCGCAACGTCTCCGCAGTCTTTACAAAAGTGTTTTTGCTTCAAGGCCAACAACCTCTGAAATTGCGCAGTTGAAAAGTTTTATAAACATTTACAAACAAGAAATAATGTTCCAGATTCAGTAAGTTTTTAAAGATATTTTTAAATAAATCGGATAATCCCTTAAGTTGTATAAAAAGATTTTGTCATAGGTTATACCAGAACGAGCCAGATGCGAAGATTCTTCTGAGGGAACATGTGATGGATATTTCTGCCAAAATCCAGCTTTTTGACGTTGTGAAAAATTTGGATTTAGAAACGGCCAACTACGAGACTCAATTTTTGCTTCCTCCTCAAGAGGAAGCTTTGTAATAGTAAAATTTTCACTTTTGCTAATACTTCGTGGAAACGCATTTGGAGGTGTTTGGAGTACGAATCATACGTTTTTAGAAAATGTCCGTGCGGATGGCTGTGTGTGTGTGTGTGTNTACGTATACCGCCATAATTTTGGAACCATGCGACGGATCGTAATAAAATTTGACATGCGTATATTTTTTCTAATTCTGAATTTAGGTCACTTTTTGTTTTATGATTCTGACTCATTGTATGCCAATATATAGCCATTTTTCTTATTTTGTGTAAAAATATGTTTGCTTTTTTATAATGATGATGATTATACAATATATCAACAATAGTGTATCTAAAAGAACATAAATTTGTCTACTTTTTCCACAAGATATTTCTAGATTGACTGATGCGTGTCATTTTTATATGATATAAAAAGTAATTTTTCGAAAAACATATATTATTCTCAATATAAATAAATAGTAAATGTTTTTAAAAAAATTCATGACACATAAAAAACAACAATATCGAACTAGTTGAAAAGTTTTAAGGCAATTTTTGGGCGACTAGTTTTTGAGATAAAAATCAACTAAAAAAAATGGTTTTTTTATGTCGTACGATTACGTGAGTAAAAAGGTTTAAATTGAGTTTGAAATTTATAGGAAGAAGATTGATCTTTTGCTCCACTTCGGCCTAGGTTCTTTTTGTAGCTTATAAAACCTTTTAGTTTAAAAAAGATTAAGATTCAAAGTCTTCAACTCCTCACCCTGTATACTCTGTGTGACTGAACATTATATTATTTTGTTAAGGGGGAAACTCCACTGATTTTGGTCATAAAAACTCGAAAAAATTTTTATTATATATTTTTAGTTGCTTATAGTTTTATGAACATTTTGAAACCAACCCAATGTAAAAACTCAAAGTTAACCAATGTTATGGCAGTTGAGAAAAATATGTTACATTAAGATATCTATAGCAAAAAAAACTTTAACACGCGTTTTCTCGAACTTTGATTCGTTTGACTTCTAAAACGCTTCCTTGCGCAAGGCATTCTATTAATCCGCGTTGAAAATTTTTACGCGTATTCTTTAGAACATTTTCGGAACAAAACTTAATATTTTAAGTTAAGGTATCTGTTTTTAGAAAAATTTTAGGTTTAGTATTATAATATATTAGTAATTATAGGGTTTTTTCATAGATTTAGTTGTTAATAGAATTCTTGATTTATTACAGATGCAAACTATGAGAGTCCCGTAAATAAAAAATACTTAACTTTTGTTGAGAATACGAGGTCACCAATGTAATGTCCAAATTTTTTGGATTAAATTTCAGTCGAAAGCCACTAGTGCGCAAAGCCACTGTTGAAATCCTTTAATTTTAATGAATTATTTCTTTGCGTTTTATACTCAGTAATGTTGAGCTATGATGTGTAATAAATGGCCAAAATTGGCTATTACCTTCTTTTATCGCCACACATCAAGTACATCCCTAAAAATCCTGACAATGGATGCGGCACAAAGGCTAAGAAAAAATAAAAAAATCAGTGGAGTTCCACCTTAAACAATATTGAATAATTGATAATGAAAGATTAGTATGTTTTGAGAGTTTTCATGGTTTTATAAAATGTCCGTGCAGATGGTTTTGTCTGTGTTTGTGTGCGTGCGTGCGTGGATGCGTGCGTACGTATGTGGCGCCACGTACTGAGCAGCGTTGCCGACAGCGCAAGCAGACGCTGCAGCCGAGACCCGACTTTGACTTTCATGGTTTTATAAAATGTCCGTGCAGATGGTTTTGTCTGTGTGTGTGTGCGTGCGTACGTATGTGGCGCCACGCACTGGGCAGCGTTGCCGACAGCGCAAGCAGACGCTGCAGCCGAGACCCGACTTTGACTAGCGCAGCGCCGCCGGAGTCAGCCTCAAGATGTCTTCCGACCGACGCCACGCCGTGGCGAGCGGGGAGCGCGCCCCCGGTCGCCATTCTGGGTTTGGCCGTCGAACAGAGCACCCGCTCGTGCTCTCTCTGTATCTCAGTATTATTTGTCTAGAGAATAAAGTCGTCGAAAGTGATTTTGGTTAAATCGGAGAGTGTTCTTTCACCTCTATCCTGTGCCTTCCTGACTCGCGAGCGCGAAGCATTAATATTAGAAACTTGTCCAATTCTAAACGTATACTGTTATAATTCTGGAACTACGTGATCGATCGTAATAAGATTGGACGTGCATATATGTTTTCTGATTCTGAATTCGAGTAAATTTTCTTTTAAGATTTAGACTATTTTATGACCATTTCATGGCCATTTTTCGATTTTTGAAAAAATATTTTTGCTTTTTATTATGATATGATTTATACAATATATTCAACAATAGTGTACCTAAAAGACTGCTACCGTCTTAAGAGAGCTCGGGGCTTCAGTCCCGAGCGGATCTCCGGCGAGACCTCTCTCCTAGGAGCTATGGAATACATGAAATATTACGAGGGTCTAAAAGGCGACTGCGGGAGTACTGAAATGAGCTTTTAAATTTTAATAGGCGATTATGGGAATATAGAAGACAACGTCAAGGGTCTGAAAGGCGGCTGTGGGTATGTAGAAATCTATCGCAAAGGTCAAAAAGGCGACTGTGGGAATACAGAAAACGTTTACGATGGTCTAAAATGCGACTGTGGGAGTGCTGAAATGAGCTTTAAAATCCCTGGCTCGCAAAAAAGCTCATACGCACACGCACACATATACACATACACACACATCGCATGTTCCTAGCGCGGTTTTCAAAATATCGTAAACTGCTCAACATCATTGCAGTATGTTTGCGATGGCTTCCTACCGGAAGACCGCTCCGAGGAAAGCCCGTCACGGTCGCCGAAAAAAGAAAAGCCGAAACCCGCGTGTTTCGAATCATCCAGCAGGACGCGTTTTCCGATTCAATTGCATGTTTAACGAAGGGTACTAAGGTGAAGGGGTCGCATATTGCGGCACTTAATCCGTGTTTAGACGCGAATGGAGTTGTTCGAGTGGGAGGGCGATTGAAGAACGCCGACATCCCCATAGCTAGTAAGCACCCCATACTTCTGCCCACAAAAAATCATGTCACCGACTTAATTATCAAAGAAGCTCACGATTTGAACCTCCACTCTGGAGTTCAAAGTACCCTGTTCTCGTTACGACAACGTTTTTGGTTGATCGATGGAAAAAATCAAGTCCGTCACATCGTTCGCAGATGCATCACGTGCATACGGCACAAACCCACCCCAGTCCATTGCAAAATGGCTGATCTTCCGACCGCTAGGGTAACAGAGTCTCATGCCTTTTCCCATGTAGGTGTAGCTTTTTTCGGCCCACTTCTCATCAAGGAGAAGAAGCGTTACAATCGAACGACCCTCAAGGCGTACGGGTGCGTTTTTATCTGCATGGCTACAAAGGCGGTAACCATAGAAATAACCAGCGATTTGACCACCGAGGGGTTGTTAGGCGCGTTTACTCGATTCATAGGATGTAGAGGCATTCCTCATCATGTTTACTCTGACAATGGGACGAACTTTGTTGGAGCGAACAATCAGCTTAAGGAGCTCTCCGACTTCCTCAGATCGGAGGAGTTCAAATCCGAGGTCAGTGCTAAAGCTCTCGCTTTAAACATCCAATGGCACTTCAATCCACCTTTATCGCCGCATTTCGGGGGTTTGTGGGAGGCCGCGGTAAAATCATTCAAACATCACTCCAAACGCGTAGTGGGTGGGCAACTTCTTACGTTCGAGGAGCTTTATACCCTCGCCATTGAAATAGAAGCGATTTTAAACTCCAGGCCCCTCTGGTCGATCTCTGCCGATCCCAACGATCCGATAGCGTTAACCCCAGCGCATGTTTTGATTGATAGGCCTCTTACCGTCTTACCAAATACTGATTTGACCTCTATTCCAGATAACCGCTTGTCCGCCTGGAAGTTCATCATCAAAGCTCGTCAGGACTTTTGGAAGCGTTGGCATTTGGAGTACCTCCATGAGCTTCAGCAGCGCCAGAAATGGCACGACTCCACAGGGGAGTTGAGCGAAGGGATGGTCGTTCTCTTGATTGATTGCAACCAACCTTGCACGCAGTGGCAGCTGGGAGTCGTCCAAGAGGTGCACCCGGGGACCGACGGACTCGCTAGAATCGCCACGGTCCGAACTTCTCGGAACGTCCTGAAGCGCAACATCACGCAGCTATGTCCTCTACCGACTTTGCCCATCGACGAGACATCTGCTGAATTATAATTATATACACGCCACAACACAAACATACACACACACAAACACCTAGTTCACGAACTCTATGAGTTTTCTCGGTTCCTCGCAACGGGGGGAGGCTGTTCCGTCGAACTCCGGGTTCAATTCCACCGACAAGAGACGGTGTCGAACGAGCCCGTGAGAACCGACGTAGAGCACGTGGCGCCACCTCTCGGTGTTCGACGGAGAGCAAGGCTCATCGGGACTCGCCGTTGGCGCTGGCGGCGCCGTTGGCCTCGTGTCGCGCGCTCGCCGGCGCGAACATGGCGCTTCAAGCTCAGTAGCTACCGAGCAGCTAAGCGAACGACATCGCCAGGCACGCTCCCATGCAACTTCTTAAAACCACGACACGAATCCGCACGCTCGTCAATTCGCCGATAGTCAACGCGCCGTTTAGTAGTGGGTGTAGTGCTCTGTCTCTCTATCTTTGTTGTGCTCTACCCTGTCTCTGTCTTTTCTACGCTTGGTGAAGGGAAAACGTGTTCGGGTCGCGTTCGGTTCGAACATCGCGCTCGCGCACGAATCGATCGACTTCTGTGGCGTTGAGGCCACAGTTTTCTTTGCACACGACTCGAGATCGCTAGCATATTGCACACACATACACACTCGCACACGAAACACATCTTTCTTTGTGATCCGCAGCTTGTAAATATCATCGAGAGGGGTTTTATGCCGCGAGGCTTTCCCCTCTCAAATTCAAGCCATTAAAACACATTCTTGTTCCGCTCAATCGACGTCTTTGTTTTCCGCACCTTTTCCACACCTCCTCCTCGAATACACGAAAAAACAAACAGCGGGAATATCCGCCTAAGGGGCTTCTCGCGCGACAATTCATTCATTCATTCGCCCGTGACAAGCCAGTACAGAGAGGCCGGCCTCTCACCCTGGCTTGTAAAATAGCTGGCACACACACGCTCACACTAGGACAAATTTTATTTTATAGTGGAAGGAGATTGAGAATATCGACTCATATTCAGCCACTTAGTAATCCACGAGCATGAAAGAGATGCTGAATTTCTCAACAGGATTCTGTGGACGGACGAGGCCACGTACGTGCGCACTGGAATGGCCAATGCGCCCAACGAACATTATTGGGCTCATGAAAATCCATTCTTAGCCAGAGAAGGTGAAAAAATTTGAATGATGTTTTGACCCATTTACATCACGACCATGATAAATTCGACAACATATATTAAAGCAATTATTTTTCTATACAGATCGTTTTCAGAATCGCTTCTCAATAAATATTTGGGTAGAAATTATCGGCGATCAGCTGATAGGTCCTGTCGAGTTGCCAGCGAGACTAGATGGGCCCAATTATTTAGTTTCTGCAAAATGATCTGCCTCGCCTTCTCGAAGAATCTCTGAAAGAAGAGCAACGGCAAAATTTATGCACGATGGAGCTCCTGCACACTTCACCATTGAAGTTCGTAATCATCTGGACGAAGTGTACCTAAACAGGACGGGGAGGGCCAACCCCATGGCCAGCGCGCTCCCCCGATTTCAATCCATTGGATTATTTCTATTGAGGATATTCCAAGGAGCAGGTGTACCACAATGGTGCTCCTGCAGATGTGCATCAGTTGTGGCATCGTAATGAGGAGCATGCTATCAGTGTAGAGCGTGAAAAAATACACCGGGCGACTCAAGATATCCTCCGACGTGCACGAGCGTGCATTGAAAAGGAAGGAAGCCCGTTTGAGCACTACAGAAGAGCTCCAAGAGTACAAGAAGAGCCTTAAATTATTTTATAGAATTTTATTATTTATTATGAATACAACTTTATTATTCTAATATATTTAGTTCTTCGTTAAATTATTGTCACTTTAAGCGGCGCGCCGCAGGTCGCCTCTGTCGCGCAAGCTCCGAAAATGAATCGTAACGAGCGTGACTGTCAAAGGACTACTCGCCTCCTCACCCACGAGAATTTCGACAAGGGGAGCACGCAGCTAAGCGTGATAACTGGGCTGCAGCGCGGCGTACGAGGTCTCTGTCATGCAAGCTCCAAAAATCAATAGAAACGAGCTCGACTGTCGAAGGGCTACTCGCTTCGTAACTCACGACACATCCGAGATGCGTAAACTTGCAGCTTGGCCTAAGATCTGGACTGCAGCGCGGCTCATGAGGTCTCTGTCGCGCAAGCTCCGAAAATAAATGGAAACGAGCTCGACTGTCGAAGGGCTACTCGCTTCGTCACTCACGACACATCCAAGATGCGTAAACTTGCAGCTTGGCCTAAAAACTGGGCTGCAGCGAGGTGCTCGAGCTCTCTGTCGCGCAAGCTCTAAAAATTAATTGAAACAAGCTCGACTTTCGCAAAGCTACTCGTCTCGTCACCCACGACACATCCGAGCAGCGTAAACTTACAGCTAAGCCTAAGAACGCGGTTGCGGCGTGGCACTGTCGCGAAAGCTCTTAAAATTAATTGAACCAAGCTCGACGTTTGCAGGGCTACTCGCCTCGTAACCCATGAGAATTTAGACGCAGTTATCACGCAGCTTAGCCAAAGAACTGGGCTGCAGCGCGGCTCACGAGATCTCTGTCGCGTAAGCTCCGAAAATCAATGGAAACGAGCTCGACTGTCGAAGAGCTACTCGCTTCGTCACTCACGACACATCCGAGATGCGTATACTTGCAGCTGGCCTAAGAACTGGGCTGCAGCGCGGCGCACGAGCTCTCTGTCGCGCAAGCTCCGAAAATCAATGGAAACGAGCGTGACTGTCAAAGGACTACTTGCCTCCTCACCCACTCACCAGTCGCTTAGTACTCGATACTCTCTTAGTCTCTTAGTACGGTGTCGCGTAAGTTAAATTCCTAACAGACTTATCCTTTTCATAAAAGTAACTTAGAGAATTCTTGAAGTAACGAACTTGGAAGAAGTCACGCTTGATCTCGAACTTAATTATTCACGAATCGTATAGCACCGTCTCTCGAATTAATCATCTCTCGGATTCTAAATTTAATATTATACTGTAAATCACACAAGCTGTTTAGCTATTTGAATAAATTAAGTTATAACGGAATTGTTAGAATATGATTAGTACATTTGTATGTACACTATACTATATCATCTATAGATAGGATGCGCAACTACTCGACAGTGAGTCTCGTCTCGTTGCGCACCGTAGGTAGCATAGCATATAGGATAGACACACACATGTGCGACTCCCACCAGTACTATATATATGTGAGTCGTACGACATATAGTCACTGCGCGACTACGACACTGCCCACTCGTTGCTGTACGCTCTTGGAGAGCACATGCATGCTCGGCATGTTCTGTAAATATCCATTACAATAAACTACTTTATCTTAAATAATCCTCCCGTCTACCTAACTCATTATTAATAGGCATAAATCGTAAGTGAAGTCAATACGAGACCTTTGTTCCATCATCCCTCTCGACCAATGCAATCGCACCTTCGACGCATTCATTGAGGACGAGTAGGTAGCAGAGCCTCCGGCCAAGCAGAAGCAAGAACTACAAGAGGTAGGTGTCGACAAAACATCTATTATAAGCTAGCTAGATACACTCTCTCTCTCTCTCTCTCTCTCTCTCTCTCTCTCTCTCTCTCTCTCTCTCCTCTCTCTCTCTCTCTCTCTCTCTCTCTGTTTCTTCGGCGTTTGACACTGTGTGTCACGTCAGGCTATTCAGAAAGCTATCCTTCGGCTTTTCCAAGCAAATCATTCGCTGGCTTGCCTCTTATCTCACTGGAAGAGAACAGGCCATCATTGGCGATAACAACCTCGAAAACACACCACAATATACATCACTTTAGACACAGTCTTCCTCCCTCATCTCACAAATTCTCATCGCGCTCACACTAAACATAATCTCTCACACACTCAAACAACAAAACAAAATACCTATATATACTGATTTATTATCTTTTTCTATAAATTTAATTTGTACAACATAATGTACAGTAATAAAGACAATTTAATCTAATCTAATCTCTCTCGCCCTCTTGTACCGAAAGCGGGAAACGCGGGGACTCTTATACTTGCTGCAGTTCCTGCTAGACTACAATAAAATGGATTAGCGGGGACTGCAGGAATACCGGCACAACGTGATCGTTGCATTAGTATGTCTTTACGACTATGCTTCATTCGAAAATACGAGAGTGGAACGAACTTTNACTCTCTCTCTCTCTCTCTCTCTCTCTCTCTCTCTCTCTCTCTCTCCTCTCTCTCTCTCTCTCTCTCTCTCTCTCTCTCTCTCCGAAACCTACACTGCGGTTGAGATACTAACGTCCTATTTGCATTGCTAAGATCTAACTAAAACAGAATATATGAAACCCACATTCGTTCTCTCTTAAAGATTTATAAATTCAATTATCGTACAACGAACTATTAGGACGCTACGACGTATAGTTACGTCTCAATTGGGTCGATCACCATTTCAATGAACGGACATACTGAATATCAAAGGGAGGGAATATAATCAGAGTTTATCAAAGAATAATTAAAACACGGAGAGATTACTAATAGTTTGACATCAGTAATATGATCGCGGGTGTGTCTAAACACTGAAGCGTTCAACTCTATTTCGAAGGTTGAGTCGTTTTCCGTGTTTACTCTTAATACAATAACCATTAAATGATTCATCCGTTGACAGTCATCATTGATTTGAATGCTTAAAAAATCTATTATGAAAGAAAATGTGACATGAATAGGTTAAAAAAGGCCAAAAATTCAGTATTTTCATTGTTAAACATTTTCTAAGCATTCAAATTAAAATCCCTTCATTCATACCAAAAGTAAAAGTGTACAAAGCATGCTCCTAAAATTTTAGCCAAATCAAACCATGTGGTCACATGAAATCCTACGGACAGTGCCAAAATGCTCAAAACAGTATACGGAGAGTCACTATGGGTAAGTAAGTGCTAATATGTATTTACCATGGTAAAAATTCAGGTAATATAACCTAATATTAGTATAAAAATTGTATAACAATTATAATTTATTTTTGTAATTATTTATAAGGATTTTATATTTCGGAGTTAAAAAGTGGTGTGTCCCCTTAACATATAACTAATCAAGTATTTATTTCACCTGACTACAAACAACTATACCTTTGGTTTCAATTTTATAATTCGAATCGTAAGACTAAAATAAAGTCTCATTGTAAAATCAATAAAATGAAAAAAATGAGTTTTTTTGTGCATCGATTACGGGCGTATAAAGGCCCTTGCACTTGAGATTTTAGAAAAAGGTAGATATTTATGTGTTTTGGTTGGGTTTACGTAGCTTTGAAACCCATATGGTTCTTAAGATATCAAGGTTTGAATTTTTTTTGAAAATTTGTTGATTCCTTATATCTCTAAAACAATGTAGTCAAATAATTAAAAATTTGATTTGGTGATTTACCATAAACAAAGCTATCTGTTGTTAAAATTTCAAACGATTTCGTTGGGCAGTTCTCAAGTAAAGAGCTGAAATGTAAAAACCGAATTTTCTCAAAAGTCAGGATGATCTGCTCCTCCGAGAACTGGCAGATAAATGCTGATAACATAAAAATTCATCGTAATCCAATTTCTGCACGATGTTGCTTCTGCAACAGCTTGAGTAAGGCGACGCGAAATACTTCTGGGAGAGAAATAAATTCCCATGAGATTGGGATAAACATAAAGACATCTAACGGCGGTATAAAAAACACGGTAATTCTGGTAAAAACAAAGGGTGGAGGGACTACTATCAGGGGATTGAAAAATACCCAGATGCAGCTAGGCTAATCCGAATACTCGCAAAAAATCCTGAGGTATGGCTCGAAGCAATAAAACTACCGACAGAAGAATACGCGGCTTCGGAAGAGGACTGTCTTTATCTTCTTCTAGAAGCTAACTTTTCAGACTTTCAGCTGGCGAATGAATTGTGGCCGATCCCCTCTCAAAGGAATAGACCGCAGAATACAGCATGGGAGCTGGCGATGAAGGTTGTCACCCCAGAAAAGGTCAGATGGGCCATCGGGAACTTTCTTACGTTCCCAAAATTTGGAAAACGGCCAATGTAGTATTTATTCTAAAACCTGGGAGAGCTAGTCACTTGACTGTCAAGGATTTTGGCCTATCGGCCTGAACTCGTTTGTGTTTAAAACACACGAAAGGTTAGTGGACAGATATATACAAGGTAAAATCCTTACCATCAACCCGCTACACCCCAACCAGCATGCGTACAAGGCGGGTTACTGCAGGGAAACCGCACTACACTCGGCGATCTATCGCATCGAGGAGCAGCTGGAAAAGGGAGATCTCATGCCGGGAGCATGCCTGGACATAGAGGGGGCATTCAATCGCACCTTAATTAAAACGGCAACTAAGGAGGCTATCAAGCAAGGCATGCCCAGGCCACTGATTCAGTGGCTTGAGGACATGCTAAACTGCAGGAATATGGTCTCAAAACTAGGAACCATTACGGTTTCGGGTGTAGTCAGTAAAGGATGTGCGCAGGGGGGAATGGCGTCCCCCACCATCTGGAGTCTGGTGGCTAACGGTCTGCTGGAGACGCTGAATGTTGGGGGGGTGCTATGCCCAGGCCTATGCAGATGACTTCCTAATACTGATCAAAGGTGCAGAAGCTGGCGCTGCCATGGACGCCATGCAGCTTGCACTAAGAAAAGTGGAAAATTGGTGCTGCTCGACGGGGCTCTCGGTTAACCCGGACTTAATCGAGAGCTCGACATCTTTACACGCAAGTATAAGATTGGAACCTACAGGACAGCTAGACTTTCAGGCACAACCCTGGAGGTGAAGGACTCAGCTAAATACCTCGGCGTTGTTTTTGACAGAAAGCTGATCTGGGAGATACACCTCACGGCCTAGTGTAACAAGTTTCTAGTGGCATTTTGGACATGCCGTAGGGCGTTTAGCAGCACGTGGGGGCTCAGTCCCAAAATTCTCCTATGGCTCTACAGGGTTGTACTTCTTTCGAGGCTTGCGTACGCCGCGCTGGTCTGGTGGCAAAGGGTAGAACAGACGGGGGCAAGAAGGACCCGGGAGAGACTAAGGGAACTTGTAACAAGGGGGGCTACTGGGGCTTTAAGGTCCACGCCTACCATAGCACTAGGATTCCTAGCTATAGGAATCCTAGTGAAAGTAGAACCCCTTCACCTCACGATCATAGGGGAGGCTACCAAGGTCGCCCATAGACTTAATGCCTACGGGCAGTGGAAACAGGGGACGAGGCATACTCGGCTTCCGCCGAAACTCTGCCTCAAACCTGAATTCTCGATAAAATCAGACATGATGATAGAGCGTTACTTCTTTGGAAAGAAATACGAGATAATCATCCCAACACAGCAAGACTGGGAGACTAGAAGAGACAAGGATCTGGGGAAGGAGATATCTGGTACACGGATGGATCTAGAACCGATGACGGCACGGGCTCCGGTTACTACTGTCGCTGGGACTGGAAGGGCACCTTCTTATCCTTGGGGCGGTTTACAACGGTCTTCCAGTCAGAAAATTCATCCCATATTGAGCTGCGCACAGAGGGTCATGGAACTCGGTGCACTTGGCAGGCGAATAAGTATATGCTCAGACAGCCAGCTGCGCTTAGGGCACTTAGTGCCCAGAAGACAACTTCCAAGCTGGTCTGGGACTGCAAGATCACACTAAATTAACTGGCCAACAACAACAAAGTCAGACTACTCTGGGTCGCAGGTCATACTGATATCAAGGGCAATGAGATCGCTGACAGACTCGCCGCTCTGGGAGCTTGAATTCCCCCGATCGGACCGGAATCTTTCACGGGCGCCGTAAGATGCCTACTAGGAGGGGCGATTCCAAAATAGATAGAAGACGAGCTCACCAGGGAATGGCGAGATACCCAAGGGTGTAGACAAGCCAAAGCGGTCATGGGACAGAACATTAATGCGGACTGGACCAAGTGTACTAGCGGAAGCAACAGAAGCGACTCCACACTCCTGTCTAAGATCGTCACGGGACACATACGTCTCAGATACTATGGTTGAAAGACAGGAAAGGAGGATACAGGAGCATGCAGATAATGCGAAGAAGCAGAGGAGACGCCAATTCATATCCTGACAGCATGCCCCAGATTCGCTAAGCTCAGACATCAGCACTTGGGGAATCATTTCCCAACCTGCAACGACGTAGAGACAGCCTGCTCGGGGGCTATTCTAACCTTCTGGAGTGGGACTAGCTTACCCGAGAAGGTGATTGTCTGTATGGAGGGAGATACAATGGGTTCTGCCTAAGTGCCAGGGGTGTCTACGCCCCCCCCCCCTCCCATACCTAAATAATAATAATAAAAATAATACGTCCTACATCCTCTCCGTAGGTAATTGTGATCCTTTATACTCATCGATCAAACTCTCTCAATTGAGCTCCTTGTGGTTCAGCCGTACTATAGTTTTCTAAAACTCCCCAGGTGCACCTAACCTTTTCTTGGAAATGTACAAGGAAAGTGGCAGTGTTACTGAAAGTGCAGATCGTTTTGCAGCTCAAGTTTTAGTGTCAACGTCTCTCACAATAGGCGAAAAGAAGAAAATGATGTGCATGTGCGCCAGTGCGTCGACTATGGTGTGAGCTCAGGGCTGTGCTTGGTAGGCAGAAACAACTTTGCTCAGATCAAGGATCATCCTAGGACCCTTGGCTCGCATCGATGGACGAAAGAGGGCAACGACCAATCGGTCTATAGTATAACACGCTGGCCTGCGACACCAAGACTACCAAGAGCAAGAATTGAGATCAACAGCGTGATCGGCGGCCATTCCAAGCTTGGCTGCACAGTGTTAGAAACTAGAAAGACGCTAGTCCAGTCCATTTGGGTATATTTCGGCGAGGACGCGTTGCTACGCGTGAGAGCGCGCCGTGAGCGTCAGGCAGTGTGCCGAGAGGAGCGCTACGCGACACACGTGCTCCACGCTCGACATTAGTATCTTTTGTTATAATAAAATCTCTCCTGCTTGGAACGAAGTTTAGTATTTTACCTCCTTTATCACCACCAAACCTTTACGATTTTAGACAACGGACCCTGGAGGACTAAGACTAAGGACGTGCCTTAATGCCTAAATGCCTAAATGCATAAATGCCTACCTACACCTCGTTTCTCCTCCCATAACCTCATTTACTCATTCTTCCAGAACCTGTCGAAGACGGCAAAGTCTAATTTCTCAATCTTTCGTTACAGCAACTTTAATCTTAACGCTTTGATGAACAGTAAGCGACCCTTCGACTTCGCACTCAAGACCGAGCCCAAAGAGGATCAGAAACCTGCGCTACAACAACAGCTATATTGCGGCTCCTGGGCAATGCGCTAGATAACGAGCCCGAGAATGAGTTTGCGACGAGACGCGACTGCGACAACGATTCCACCGAGTTCGAGTACGAGGAGGAGGTAGACGTCAACGAGGAGCTGACGATTCCCCAGAAAATCAGTAGTACCAGAGACTGTCCAGCTTCAGCTCAGCATACCACCGACATCCCACAAAAAGTTCAAGTCTGTCACTGTTATTTCCGCCTGCCAACATCAAAACATTTTTCAGTCACATAGTTTATATTTACAAACAGAAAACTAGCAATATATTAATCATCACTATTAAAGTACCCGTAAGCAATAAAAAATATCTATTTAAAAAACTTATAACACCCACACCGCATTTTAAATTAAAACTTATTAGAGATATGATCAATTAAACATATAATACATCACAAGTCATTGTGATATTTTGAACATTATGATGTCCGATAGTACAATCCTATCTCGAGAGCCATATTAACGTTGTTAAAGTATCCAAAAACATCAATCAATAATATCAGCAAGCATGAATCCAGCTCCAAGATCATCTTGACGTGGTTCAAGCAACCAGCAACGCTAACCAGGACTGTCAGAAAGCAAGAATACAGACCCATGGCCGATTCCAGGTGGTTCAGGCAACTAAAGATGCCTCCAGGACAGCCAGAAAGTTCGAATATAGCTTAAGGGTCGTCTCCGGGTGGTTAGATCAGCCAGAAACACCAAGCAGCATGAGCAGATAATGTTGAAGTAACTCCAGGGTCATCTTGATGTAGTTGCGGAAGCCAGCAATGCCAGCCTGCACTGCTTAAATAATGCGCATCAGCACAAAGGTAGTGCTTGCATGGTCAAATTAACAACGATAAATAGTAAATTTTGTCCTCTGATACCAATGCCGTATAGATATCAGTAGGAGACATCAGAATTGCAACACTGATTCAACTCTAAGAACCGCGAGTAGCTGATCCGCGAGTGAAATCACGGTAAGCAGAGGTTGCTTAAAAACACACAGACACTATAGCAGTTGCATGATTTTAAAACTACATATAACACTGCTGCATCGCATAGTTATTGCTGTTTTTCACAACACACTCACTTATGATATCACCGAAAAGTTGAAGAGATCAAAACATTGTGGACCTGTCGCCAACCGGTCGCTAGATCGATGCACACACTGCCTCCCTTCGACAGAGTCAACAAACAGCTGTTCGGCTTTGCTTAGCTGATAATAATGCATACTTTATCTGTTCAAATTATGTAATAAACTATCTTTGAACAAAATTTATGGTTTTAGGAGCAGGATGGAATTTGCTTTGTTAAGCGTGACGTTACAGCTTACATATAAACCAATGTATGTTCCACCAATAGGATAGTTCCGAATATTATGGAATTTTGCGCGTATAATTTGAATTAAAGTACTATCAAAAGATAATTTTTCTTAATCTTACGAAATAATAATGGATTTTTAAACATATTTAACATAAATTTCGTTATGATAAAAGAATACATGTTAAAATTTATTTGAATGTATATTCGGGAATCAACAATATTAAAAATCATAAGTCGAAAACTAAAATATTAAGAGGACAAGACACTTTTAAACCCTGAAAAATAAAATTCTTATAAATAATTATAAAAATAAATTATAATTGTTAGATAATTTTTATAGTAATATTAGGTTATATTACCTGTATTTTTACCATGGTAAATACATATTAGCACTTACTTACCCACAGTGACTCTCCGTATACTGTTTTGAGCATTTTGGCACTGTCCGTAGGATTTCATGTGACCACATGGTTTGATTTGGCTAAAATTTTAGGAGCATGCTTTGTACACTTTTACTTTTGGTATGAATGAAGGGATTTTAATTTGAATGCTTAGAAAATGTTTAACAATGAAAATACTGAATTTTTAGCCTTTTAAAAATACAGGTAATATAACCTAATATTACTATAAAAATTATATAACAATTATAATTTATTATTACAATTATTTATAAGAAGTTTATTTTTCAGGGTTTAAAAGTGCCTTGTCCTCTTAATTTAAAAACTTTCAAGCTATGCATGGTCAACCCATTTTGGTATACGAAAAAGATGAAAAATCAATGTTTTTTTTACTAATGATTAGGTAACAAAAGTCAGACAGCGAGCACGCAGCGCGAGCACCAGTAGGCATGGCGAGCGTGGAGCGTGAGCGTCGGAAAGTATATGGCGAGGGCGAAGCGTAAGCGATCGTGCCTTATGCGTAAAACGCAAAGCGCGAGCGTTTTGTGTTCCTTGCTTCGCGATGCAAGGCGGCAAGTCACCGCGGCCGTAAGGCCACGCGTGGCGCGCTAGTTAGTTATATAGAGTATACAGGGTGAGAGAACAAAACTTTGTAGCTTATTCTCTTTGAAACTGACTGATATTATACATAGCCAATAAAAGGAATCGTGGTGCTATATAATGCTAACTTAATCAAAAATTTTAACCTTGATCATTGCTTTTTTACTCCAGTTATCGCATCACGTAAAAAAACGACTTTTTCGGTTTTTTATATTTTTCTCACTATCTTCCTCATGAAGTTACGTAAAACGGAAGTAGTTATAGTCCTAATAATCTTTAATAATTTAAAAATTTTATATTTTAATAATTTTAATAATCGTGTTTTTTTAGAAAGGTTCGACATTAATTTTCGAGTTATAACGATTTAAAAAAATTGCCCTTTCAAGAACAAAAGAAAAAGCATGCATAAGGACATTTCGGAAGAAGCAATACGTTTGAATTTTAAATAATACGTACCAATTGTAGTGTAGCAGAAAAATATCGAGCCACTTCACATGGTGGTTCTTGACGAATAATATCATCAAACTGAACTTTTCGGTCACTAGTTTCTAATTTGCGTAAAATCCGAGATTCGTACTCAAATATACGGAATGGAGGCTTTTGTTCTGCTGCTATTAATCTTGGTTTTATTTCTGCATGCCATTTAGCTACTTTTTGGTCTTCGTCAGTGTGCAAATCCAACTCTTCATAAATTTCCTTTATTTTATCTTTTATATAATTTCCGAATTTGTTTTTGTATTTCCAATTGGTGCTCAGTATTTTATTTTTATTTTTACTTTTTAAACAAACAAATTTTGATGTTGAAGGAGAGAAAAGCGAAGTCTTATTACTATAAGAAGAGAGTGCTAAAGGTGTGTATGTTGTTGGTGATATAAAATTTGTAGTATTTGATAACGATTCAAATGAATTTGAATTTGTATGCATCCTTAAATCACATTGGCCGATATTCATAGTATCTGAAGGTGATTCCATCACTGGTGTAAAATTACCAGGTTCTTGATTAATAGAAAGCGCATCATCGTAAGATCTGTGGGATTCATTCGAAACTTCTTTTCGAATTACCGAAAAAAACAAATTAATTAATTAATCAGTAATCGACTAAAGCTTATTAAAGTAAATAAAGTAAAAGATAATTGTCAAAAAATTGCACATATTTTTTAACAATGATATAAACAAGTAATTAACTCATCATTTATGCATTATATTATTCATATATACAGGGTGCCCTCGTACTCACTATCACCATTTATACCATTTATAGACCGTATAAATACAAATAAAAACCTCTATGACATTTTTATGAAGAGTGAATAACTGCTGTTATCGATTAAAAAGCAACCAATCATAACAGTAAAAAATGAAGTTAGATTTCAAGGGCGGAGCCTTCTTCGTATAATGTGAAAATCTGGTGATCTAAACAGATGCTCACTCAGCGAATACGCATATTTCTTCGCTTTTTTACAGTTTTGCTTACTCCAACAGAAAGCTTTGTGATGGTGAAAATTTCGATATCGAAGATTTCAATAGATTTCAATGTTTTCCAGATCCTAAGTCAGGAAAAGTGGTTTTTGAATAATGTATGTCTGTATATATGTATGTATGCGCGTGTGTGGGCGAAAATGGTTACCACGATAAATCCCTAATGCATTTATATTTGTCGCTAGATGATGACGGCTGATCAAGTATGATCTAATAAAGAACTGCTTAAATTTTGGAGCCAATTCACAAAGATAAATCGTGTTTAAAAAAAATTTCTATTATTAAAACATTGATACTATTTTTTTTTAATTATAAATTACGAATGCAATTGTACTTTTTGCTGAAATGTTTCAGGTTTATCAAGTATAATCTAAAGAACAACTGATTACATTTTGAAGCCGTTTAACTAAAATAAAGTGTTTTTTTTTTTTAATTAAATTTCTCGTTAAAAATTAAAAATGGTATATTTTACCCAAAAGAGCAAACCATGGTTTGACGAAGAGTGCGAACTCTGGTTTGAAAGGCGCAAAAAGGCCAAATTAGACAGCGTACACAATGGAGGCGATAGGGCCGTAGAAGAGTACCACGAAATAAGAAGGCAAGTGAGGGCGATTTACAGGAACAAAAAGCGCGAGTATCAAAAGAATCAGATTAGAAAAATAGAAACTAATAGTAAGGAAAATAACCCGCGCGAGATGTACAAAGGAATTAACGCTATTAGGAAGGGTTTCCAGAGTAGATCGCAATTAATGAAAGATGAGGGCGGGAATCTCGTTACAAGCGAAAATGAACTGCTAAAGCTGTGGAAAGGATATTTTGATAAGTTACTAAACGTACATGAAAACTGCGAGGAAACGGGAGACGAAATCCACACTGCGGAACTCCATATGGAAGAACCGACCTACAAAGAAGTAGAAGCCGCGATCAAAAAACTAAAAAACAATAAGGCCGCGGGAAACGATTCTATACCAGCTGAACTACTTAAATACGGGGGCACCGCGCTTACATTCAAAATTTTTGAACTAGTATGTGCTATTTGGAAAAATGAAACGATACCGGAAAACTGGAAAGAATCTATCATTATACCGATTTTCAAAAAGGGAGATAAGACAGATTGCAATAACTACCGGGGAATCTCACTTTTAGCTACCTGCTACAAAGTTCTATCAAACGTAATACAGGCCAGACTCACGCCCTTCGCGGAAGATATAATAGGAGACTATCAGTGTGGATTCCGGCGTAACAGGTCGACGTGCGATCAAATGTTTACTATAAGACAGTTGTTAGAGAAAAAATGGGAACATTGCGAAACAATACACCAACTATTTATAGACTTTAAAAAAGCGTATGACTCTATCAAACGAAGCAAAATGTATCAAATCCTGGTGCTCCTCGGAGTACCAAAAAAACTCGTGAAATTAATTCAAATATGTCTGAACGGAAGCACGGGAAAGGTCCGAGTAGGCGGTAACGTATCCGAATCATTCATGATACGCGACGGTTTGAAACAAGGTGACGGTCTCTCTACAGTACTCTTTAACTTAACGCTAGAATATGTTGTTAGAAAAATGCAGACTAGCGGGCTAGGTGCAACCCTTAACGGAAAAACACAAATTCTAGGGTATGCGGATGACTTGGACATACTAGGGGATAACGGTGCAGCGGTAGCGAGAAACGCGGAAATTCTCATAAAGGCGGCTGAGGACACGGGTTTAGAGGTGAGCGAATCGAAAACGAAATATATGATCATGGATAAATTGGGCATTTGCGAAGGTGAGGGTGATCTTAGAGTCGGAAATTATACTTTTGAAAAGGTTAGCGAATTCA
The DNA here is from genome assembly GCA_012977825.3 of Pteromalus puparum. Lineage (NCBI taxonomy): Eukaryota > Metazoa > Arthropoda > Insecta > Hymenoptera > Pteromalidae > Pteromalus > Pteromalus puparum. Next base: position 30,294,712 of record CM053169.1, on the reverse strand, counting down.
GATATTTAGGCACAACCATAAATGATCGAAACGAAATTAAAGCCGAGATTAACAAGAGACTTCATTCGGGTAATGCTTGCTACTACGCCGTGAATAGATTACTAAAATCAAAACTGCTGTCTAGAAATGTAAAAGTAAGGATATATAGGACTATAATAATGCCGGTAATCCTGTACGGGTGCGAAACTTGGGCGCTTACTAAAGCGGAAGAAAACCGTTTTAGGGTGTTCGAAAATAAGGTTCTGCGAAAAATATACGGGCCAAAGAAAGATGAGGAAACCGGGGAGTGGAGGAAACTGCACAACGACGAGCTACATAACCTATACGCGTCACCGAATATAAACAGAATAATTAAATCGCGAAGACTAAGATGGGCAGGGCACGTTGCAAGAATGGGAAATGATCGCACGGCAGCGCGTATAATGAAAGGAAAGCCAAACACATCGCGACCTCTAGGTAGACCTAGACGCAGGTGGGAGGACAATGTAAAAGCGGACTTAACTGAAATCGGACGGGACGGCGCGAAATGGATAGGGTTAGCACAAAATAGGGATACGTGGAAGGCTTGCGTAGATGAGGCGATGAACTTTCGAGTTCGAAATGCCACTTAAAAAAAAAAAAAAAAAATATTTTACCCAAAAATGGTTATCTCCATAACGTTTAAACGAAATTGTATTTTTTAACCGCTGCTTATTCTTTGGCACGTAGCTTCCTTCAATATTATGTATTGCTTAATATCAGAATTGTTCTTACTTAATATATAATTTTGTTGTTATTTTATTTTTTTGTTTAATAGATAAAATCCGTGCGTAGTGGACTCAGTTTAATCTCTTAATTTTAACTACACATAAATATGGTATAATTCGTACTTAAAGTTAAATTCGCAATAGTTTAAGTGTTTTTATAATAAAGCAAAGGCATGAATGGCAAAGTTATAAGCTGCGAACATAGAACGCAACAAAGAAAAAAAGGAAACTCGCGCCACTGAGTAAGAGTATAATACGTGGGTGCCTCACGCGAGAATTGACATTTGTCACGATAATACGCGCCGATTGCCAAAGAAAAAAAATATGCGCATCCATACCTAATAATCTTGGTTTTTACGAATAAAAAAAAATACGTGCCCAATCCATTAAGGGGGTGTGAAACTCAATTTTTAACGACCAAATCGATAGTGTGAGTACTCAGAAGAAAATTAGTTGAAACAAATAAATACAACGAATTTCGCAAAACCAAGACATCATTGCCCTCCGCCTTCGACTCATCTAGCACCGTGCAAAGTATCAAATGAAAATATTAACGTATTAATAAATGGCATTCAAGCGAAAATTAGTAGCTGCAGCGTGCATACTCTGGAAATTTTGTTCTAATGTCATTCTTTTATGCGTGCATATAATCACTTGAAAATTTACACAGAGATAGATAATTATTAAAGGGAGGCCAATGATGTCTTGGATTTGAATAAATTGAACAAAACAAAATCGTTTTATTATCATCGAAGCGACGCCGAACATCTAATCGCTGGCTCTGGCCGTGGCTCTGGCGAAGCGATCTCGACGACTGCGCATACATTGTGCGCATCTATCTGGCGTCTATCTCGCGGCCGGCTGTCGACACGTTCATGCACCCGCTTTCAGTGCGTGTTTTGATGTTTTGAAACGGTCTCCTTTTACCGAGATGTCCTTTTTCTGTGATTTTCGACGACGTGATGCAGAAGAGACAGTTTTATTATCTTCAGAAAAGTGTTGTGGCGCATGTACTCCTAAGTATGTGCTTTGAAGCAGTAGCCTTCTCTCACCGCGATCTCACTCGCGGCTCTTGATTTCTAGTATACTTAAGTAGTGCTGTGCAAAAAGTGTAAGACAGTGATGCATCAAAATTGCAGCCACGATGCGACGTGTGAGTGGCAATCCGTCAAGGAGTACCGCACTAGGGAAAAATACATAACTCCAGCAAGAAACTTGAGTTTCCGCTTGGAGGTTATCCCTTGTTTTGGTGTCTACTTCTGTTGCTGCTGCTGCTCTTGCTGCCTTCACTGCTGTATACATTCAACTTTCAAGATACAGTCAAGATGAGGATTAACTATCACTGTTTGTGCTGCTCCAACGATGTAAAGATGGCCCTATAGCTGACTTACACTGTCTGTGCATTATAGGTTGGCATTGATGGCTACAGACAAGACGACTGGAGCTGGATAAATACTGTCTGGTGCTACTGATGCTGCTTGGAATTTCTGAATGCTTGAGTTACCTGGAGACGACCCTGAATCCAGTTTCACGCTCTCTGGTGGTGTTGTCTAGTGCTGCTGGAGGCTTCAGTCATCTACGTCTGGTGCTAATGATGCTGATTGGTGTTTCTGGAAGCCTCAGTTACTTCAAGACGACCCTGGATCCAGTTTCACGCTCTCTGGTGGTGCTGGCTGGCATTGCTGAAGGTCAAGGGACGACCTTAAAACCAGATTCACGCTCACTGTTGGGCAGGTTACCATTACTGGCCCATTTCATTCATCTGAAGTGGACCCTGGAGGTAGAATCACGTTGTCTGCTGGGATGGTTAACATTGCTGGCTTCTTTCAATCATCTGTGCACGACCATGAAGTTGGAAGTTGCTAGTATATGTTCTACAGTGGCACGTCAAGGATCTACTGCAGGTCCTCAACCAGGGTCAACCACTGCTGCTGTTACTAATACAGAGTTGATACTTCTAAAGCTTTTTGCACGCCAAAATTTTGTCGCAAGTCTATATGATGATAGATCAAATCTATATAAATTCAACATTTCAAGATTTGTGTGGTGAAAAATTGTATATCTCGAACATCATTTATCATATACCCTTGAAACTTGATATGCAAGTCTGTGTTGTGTATTTCAACATATTTATACAGTTTAGTGACTTAAGTGTCAAAAGATCTACTTTGTTTGAAAACACTTGCGCCGAAAACGTGAAACGGTCACGACTTTTCTCGGTCCTGTAGTAATGTAGATTTATGCAAAAAATAGGTAATTTAATGATTTTTCTAGAGAAAAGCAGTGAATGTTTTACTAGTTTGTGTCGTCTTTCTGACAGCAGACTAAATAGAATGATTTTATTTAATATTTATATAATTTAGTCAGGTCCGGGATACGAGGTAGTGGAAATTAACACAATAATAAGACTATGATTTTAACAACATAAATATATTCAAATAGAATTGAGAATATTGCCTTGATTGTTGCATATATTCAATATCACAAAATGAAATAAATTAGTAAATCCGCTTTTGATTTTTACAAATGAAAATATAAACCGATACGCTTAATTTGCGTTATCTGATTTATTCGAAGTTTTATAAATGTTTGATAATTAGAGAAATTTGTTGAAGTCTAGGTCAGATACGTGTTAAATTGCGTTATCGCTCCTAACTCGAAAATTTTATAAGTGTATGAGTATTCGGAAATTTCTCTAAGTCTTTTGAAAGGAACTGAAATTTTTCTAAGTCCAAGACTGATACGCTTAAATTGCGATATCTTGTTTGACTAGAAAATTCTATAAGTCCTTCAAAAGTGAGAAAATATTCTTAGTATTTTTACTACCAAGGCTTAATGGTTGCTCTTGGTAGGACTAGTGCGCTGATAATTGCACTGAAGCTAGTGACTGGCCATAGGCCGCGCAGGTCCTTATATAGGCTACGGAGAGAGCGGGACTCGAGCCGCCGAAAAAACGCTTACATACAAATATATACACATACATTCACACCTATATACAAAACCCATTCATACAAGCATACGGAGATGCGCGCGCCGCGCCGCCGCTACGTCATCTTCCCACTCTCACGCTGTGCACGCCGCACCGCTCGCTGCGCTACATATATAGATATACGCGCTCGTTGCTACCGCTGGGTATATCTATACCGCTGCTGCCGCTGCCGCGTCGTGACTTCCGCTGCCGCCGCTACTGCCTGATGGCGCTGCTGTTGTTGCTTGCAGCTGGCTGATCAGCTGTGGCCCGGAGTGTCGGTGTAAAGAGTGGGGCAGAGTTACAGGCGCGAATATTTGCTAAAATAAAGTTAAACGACTTTAGTTTTTTGTAATGTTAAATTGAAAAGCCTGCAGAGCCGGTGTGGGGTGTTACAAGCGTATAATTAGAACGAACTAATTCTTCTGGTTACACTTAAGTCACTTAACTGTATAAGTATACTTGGTATGTATTTCCACATAAATATGTGGAAATACATACCAAGGGCTTGCTTACCAACTTTCAAGTTTATACAATGCATCACTTGTACATAAACTCAATTTTTTCAATTTCTGGGACTGCTAAATTTCATATCTCAAAAGTGGTACATTGGATGCACTGGAAACTTAATATACAAGCCCTTGTAATATATTTTAACATATTTCTTTAATTTGATGAATTTACTACAACTAGAAGGTGTAATTTGTTCAAAAGTACTTGCGCCAAACGAGTATATTCAGAACAAACTAGATCTTCCAGTTCTATTAAAGTCACTAAACAACATAAATATGTTGAAATACATGATAAAAGCTTGCATATCAGATTTAAAGTTTGTATAATACATCACTTATTTACATAAACTTATATTTTTTTTTAAGTGGTGCATTGCAATAAATTATTTTTTGTAATAAGAATGGCGTGTAGTCGAAACACGTGTGTATATGCAAAATACACATAACTATTTGTAATAAAAAGAAGCATGTAGTCGAAACACGCGTGTATATATGAAATACACAGTTGCTTATGTAATATAAAAACCACTGCCAAGTCATTGGCACTTAGCTTCCTCCTATTCTGCTAGTGGAAGATAATTACATGGGTCAATCAGCTCATTCTTTGATTTAAATATTCGCTACTATTCGATACTAAAAGGATAGGTTAGCAAGACACTTGTAGGGGAGGGGTATCAGGGGAGTGGGGGTTAAGGTGGATATCAAAAGGATAGAGCTCCGTGAACTCCTAAAATAACTTACATATATCGTAATAAAAAAAATACCAGTAATTGCGGAATCGTTAATAACGTTAACAACTGCAAGTTACAAAATTGCGGGTGGCTTCATTTTTTTGTGAAAAATAAAAAACATTTGGGTCGCCAAAACTATGGATATACGGTTTTGTCAGGAGATACGCGCTATTTATAGATACTAACTTGATATGAATCGTTCCCAATTTAATTGCGGTTTATAAAAATAATTGCATTATCACCAAATTTTCTATAATTATTTAGTTATTAATTAATTTTATTTTGAGGATAAATTCGTCCGTTCCATAGTCCGCGTTCCGGCTGTCCGATTGGTTCTGCGCATGACCCGAAGGCGAAGGAGCAGCTGACAGTATATACACATTTGAATTCGCGGTGCCACGTAACCTCAAATTTAGTGTAAAAAGTAAACAAATCTAACGCTTGTGAGTTTTGCTTCTAACAACGCTAAGGAATAATGACCCAGATAAGTATCAAGGTTTTAGAATAATCTCAGACAAAACCATCTTCACGGACATTTTATAAAACCATGAAAACTCTCAAAATATACTAAGCTTTAATTATCAAATTATATGGTTTAACAAAAATAATAATGTTCAGTAACACAGAGTATACAGGGTGAGAGTTGAAGAATTTGAATCTTAATATCTTTTAAACTAAAAGGTTTCATAAGCTATAAAAATAACCTAGCCAAAATGATCAAGAGATCAANTCAATTTAAACCTTTTGACTCCCGTAATCGTACGACATAAAAAAAACATTTTTTCTAGTTTTTGATTTTTATCTCAAAAACTAGTCGCCAAAATTGCTTAAAATTTTTACAACTAGTAGATATAGTTGTTTTTTATTGTCATGAATTTTTTCAAAACATTAAACTATTTATTTTTTGAGTTATATATGTTTATAGAAAAATTACCTTTTATATCATAAAAAATGAACAGATCAGTCAATTTAGAAAATCTTGCGGGAAAAAGACACATTCATGTTCTTTTAGATACATTATTGTTGAATATATTGTATAAATCATATCATTATAAAAAAGCAAAAATATTTTTTCAAAAATAGAAAAATGGCTATAATATGGCCATAAAATGGTCAGAATCATAAAACAAAAAATGACCTAAATTCAGAAGTAGAAAAAATATATGCATGTCAAGTTTTATTACGATCCGTCGCATGGTTCCAAAATTATGGTGGTATACGTACATACACACACATACACACACACACACACACACACACACACACACACACAGCCATCCGCACGGACATTTTCTAAAAACGTATGATTCGTACTCCAAACACCTCCAAATGCGTTTCCACGAAGTAATAGCAAAACTGAAAATTTTACTATTACAAATCTTCCTCTTGAGGAGGAAGCAAAAATGCATGTTTATGAAAACGCGCATTTTTTGTTTATAATAATTATTTTTGGACTTGACAGCAATTTTTTTAGGCCTGGCGTATCCGTATGCGTATCTTGGTTTTATGCGCATCGCTGGCGATCGTCGCCAAATGGCGCCAGAGGTGATCATAAGCACTACCTGAATTACCGGCGCTAGGCTGATAAAATCGCAGGAATCGGTGTGACACCCCCTTAAATAGAAGCTGAGATATAAGCGATGCAGTTTTCAATTATGCAAAGTATACAGGGCAAGAAAAAAAATTTTTGAAGCCTGATATATCTTTCAAACTAACTAGTATCATAAAAAACCAAAAGGAATAGATTAAGGTGCTGTATAATGCTAAATAAATCCAAAATTTTTAATTAATATTGCCTTTTTACTGCTAATTACAGCGTCACGCAGAAAAAACCACTCATAGTATACAGGGTGAGAAAACAAAATTTTGTAGCTTAATATCTATGAAACTGATTTGTTTCATAAGCAACCCAAACATAGGGATCAAAGTGCTATAGAATGCTAACTAAATTCAAAATTTAAATTTGATTATTACCTTATTATTCCAGTTATTGCGTCACGTAGAAAAATAACCATTTTCAGTTTTTGATGTTTTTCTTAGGATTTGCTCCATGAAATAACTTAAAATTAGAGTAAAGTATAGTCCTAATAACTTCCACTAATCATATTTTTTTTAGAAAAATTCAATATTTAGTTTTCGAGTCATAACAATCTAAAAACCGCTGCCAATTCATTGGCACGTAGCTTCCTCCAACGAAATTTATTGTTCCAATAAATAAAATATTGTTTTAAAATACAGTATGTGAATGCTATTTTAATTATTTCTAAGTTTAATTATTTTGCTGTAGAAGCAATTTTCTTATAGATATATAAAAGATATGTAATCATTAGAACGGTGCGCCGTGTGAGCGGGCGGCCTGACAGCCGTCTCTCTTGGCCGCTTGCGCCCTGCTCAGTCTTCCGGACTGGGCTCTTAAGCCTGAGCAGGGCAAGTACAGCTCGAAAACTGGGTTGCTGGCGCTCCCAAGCTGCCGGATAGTACAGGGGCCCGGATCCATCTAGCCAACAGAACCTAGCTGCCCTATCAACCGGCGAAAATCTTCTTGGCCGTGACTGGCGAAGGATGCCCGCGATGGGATGCGAGGCAGGGGACAACTCAAGTGGCCGGGGAGCGGCGGAACGGCTTAGATGGTGCACGTATGTAGGGGAGGCAAGGAGAAAAAGAAAATGAAAGCGAATAATAAGCTGGACCTACTAAAAGCGCCAGAACCAACGACATCGGGGTTCCCAACTCCTAAACTAGGGCAACAAGATGACAACTTAGCGGCCCTGAAGGATACAATCAGGACAACAATCGAGTACGCCGAGGGTAGAACCAACGTGCACGGGCCGATTAAAACGGGCCTCGCGAAGGCGCTGGAAGAGCTAAAAAAGATAGACGAAAAAAGTAAATCCTTCTTAAAGGTACCGGAGCTTCGCCTGGGAGGAGAATCTCTAGGATCAAGAACGACCAGTATGGAGAGTTTAGCGAGCATTGCCAGTGCTAGGAGCATGGACAGCACCTCGTCAATGGCACAAATAGCAGATTACAAAAAAGCTCGACAAGAAGCCATAGAAGTTCGCAAGGAAGAAGAGGACTATATAAAAAAGCTAGAAAAAGAAGTGGATGAGCTTATCGAGGAATGTCAGTCAGCACCAAAGAACGTAAAACGCACCGCAGAACGTGCTAAACAACTTAAAGTTCTACTAATCCAGATAATATAAAATAAATAATATATAATGTAAAAGGCACGAGGAAGGAAATAATAAAACAGACGCTATGAAGCTGACGTAGACTACTACCAAATGTGGCACGTAACACAAGAGAATGCAAGGAGAGGCGCACGAGGACGGCTCCTTAATGAGGCGGTTTTAGCCTGTGCTGGAAACAAAAGGTCAAGGGGATGCCCGACTAATAGCCCTGGAGAAAAGAGCGAGGAAACGCAAGTCAGGAAGAGACAACGACAGGAGAAAGTGGTGATGCAACGTGAGCCTCTCGTCCCGAGAGCCCCTCACAATGCATCAGAGCCACTGACGAAAGCAAGCCAGGCCCAACAAAAACAAGCGTTCAGAAGGACTACTAGTTAAAGTGGGGCAAAATAAGACGTATGCGGAAGCCCTAGGGAAAATCCGAAAGGAACTAAACCCGGACACGACTGGAACGATGGTGCTGGGAGTCAAATAAACAAGAAGTGGAGATGTCCTCCTCAAGCTGGGGAAAGGGTCTGACAGGGCAGCGTTTACTGCGGAAGTAGAAAAAGCAGTGCTGGGCCTTGGACAGGTAAAAAAGGAAGAAAAGGAAGAACGGAAGACCACCCTATAAATAAGGGACATGGTCTCGGAAGCAACGGAAGAAGAGGTGAGAGCAGCAATAGGAGAAGCCCTCAGAAAGCCGGACACAGGCAGGAGGGTGATTCTATTAAAGCCCAACACGAGTGGCCTTGGAGCTCCTAGAAATAGGACACATCCGCGTGGGCCTTGTAAGTTGCAGGATTAGGGAACGAGTGAGGGAATGCGGTGCTACAAGTGCTTAGGCTTTGGACATTGTAAGGTTGAGTGTAATGGAGTAGATAGATCGACTCTCTGCTATAAGTGTGGAGGAGCCGACTATCGCATGGCGCAATGCCAGATAGAAGCAAGCTGTTTTCTCTGCAAAGAAGATGGACAAAAGGAAGACAAGGCTGCAATCATGTAGCTGGCTCCGGCGGCTGCAACGTATTCAGGCGCGCCCTGGACCGGCAAAGAAAAAAGAACGAAGATCCTAGGAAGATCGAAGAACAGGTGGAAGGATGACGACCACATGAAATAGAAGAGGGCTAAAGCCGTTCGCCCCCCGCGAAGCAATGCTTAACGGTTTTGCATATAACGGTTTTATATAAGGCACTGAAGATGGAGCCAAGCACTTTTACTGAGGGTCGATAAAGGCAAAGAGGGCGTTCCTTCAGACGGACAGGTTTTTTTTCACCTGGCCGTAAGAAGGATGGGTTTAGTCGGTGTGAATCCGACACACGGCTGACATTGCGAATGGGGCTGTTTCGACGACCCCATAAGCAAAGTCACGCTATGGTTTTTCTAAGATTTTCCTAATACCTCTTTCTCCAAGAGAAAAAAACACAACATCCATACGGACATTTCCTAAAAACACGTAATTGGAACTTTTAACATCTAAAAACATGTTTCTATAAAGTTTTAGCGAAACTGAAAATCTATCTACATAATATTAAAATTCTTTATTTGTTAAATGAAGTCTTCTGTAAAGAACCCTTTATCCTGTAAAAATATATTGTGAAAATGAATTATATTATATCAGTTGTAATCTTCGTATATCGACATATTCATTGAACAAAAAAAAAAAACTGTAATTTTTTATTATTAATTTTCATAAAATTTGGTTATAAAGTTAACAATAAAAGCGTACGTACGTACGTACGTACGTACATACATATTTTGCATATTTTAAGCAATAACATTGAAATAAACAAATAAATATAATTTTTTTTATGCACTAATATATATTATAATGCGTTATAACGGTGTTGTTAGACCGGGATCCTAAAGAATGACGTGGTCTGCATCCGAATATAAACGATCAGTGGCGCATCCACTGATCGACAAATAAGCGAGAGGAAAAGTATGTAGCAGCTAGTTGCAGGCTTCTTGTAGGCTGTACGAAGCCTGGCCCGTAGCGCAGTTTGCTATACGTGCACGTCCTCGTGCACGTGAGCCCGCGGAGGCGTCGTGAATAATTTGGCTACGTAGCTAGTTCGCGAGATAGATTATGAGTGAATCGCATGGGAATGGACAGAGTCAGGAACAAAGTGACACAAGCCGAGTAATAGTAAAGTTTCTCTTTATGTAAAGACTCAAAGATCAGTACAAAAGCAGCGCGGAGTAAGAGAGACGGAGCAGAGCGAATAATGCCGAGAGAGAGAGTATTGCGATCGGGCAGGTACTTACAGTGGTGCTTCGTGAAGCTGGACAAAGGCCTCGTGGCTTGGACCGAAGCGGCGCAGGACGGAAGACCAGGGCTCGACGCTGGAAAGCAGGACGGAAGCCTCAAAGCCTCGTGTGTGGCCGGGTGCAGCAGGAAATCAAACGGCAAACCAAAGGACACGCGGTGCTGAACAGCAGCAGGATAATTCCAGAGACACACGGAGATTCTGGCCACGGACGAAGCAGCAGTCCTCTGGACGATGAACGCACGCACGGATCTATATAGCACGGAAACAAGGAGGCAGTATCGGAACGACTGCACTGTACGGCGGTAAGCTTCTAAGGGTCGCGGCGCGAGACGTGAACATCTTTCTCTCTATCTCTCTCTCTCTCTCTCTCTCTCTCTCTCTCTCTCTCTCTCTCTCTCTCTCTCTCTCTCTCTCTCTCTCTCTCTCTCTCTCTCTGCCGNGTGAGTACTAGACGCTTCGTTGTGTACGCCTACTTTGTACTACTTTTTCTGCCGCACTCTGCCTTCGGGCGCCTTTTGTTACAGCTTGTTTCACGCACCTTAATGCAACCTTCAAAGTGACATATAATTCACTGGAGGCTGCATTCTTTTTTCTTCACCATCTTCGCTGCAAGCATCTGCCTCCTCACCTAACCTCAATTCGCTCGGCTTTGTTTTCTTTCCTGCTAGGCTTGGTTTTTGCTCTCCACACAGTCTCGGCGCGACATCTTACAGGACAAGGAAACAACATCTTCGCCCGCTCTACATTATCGACTGCCAGTAAGCTGCCGTCGAAATAAGTACAAGTGGAGTAAAATCCCGCGATCCACCTTCGATCATCTGCGATAAATGCGACAAGCCCATTCAAACCAGCGGCCCTAAACAATGTGAACTTGTCGCCACAACCACTTCCATACAAAGTGTATCACATTCAGATCCCTGCTTGTGAAGGGCCGTGACGATTTGCCTGTGAGACCTGTGCTGACGTGTACACTAAAGAAAAGGCTGGAGTTGTCACTTAACAGTAGCACCCAGACCGTCTCTAAGGCCAAGCGCAAACAATAACACCACGACCAAAAGAAAGCCCGCCTCTGCGCCCCCAACCAAGTATCGCCGCAATCAGTCGTCCGGCGCGTCAAACATCGAGTGAGCCATGTCACACTGCAGGAGTATCCTCGGCAGCGTTGACATAAAAGAAAATACGCGCCAAAGCAGGACGAGGCGGTGAGGAGCAAAGGAACATGTGCATGAAGATCTCTGGTCTGGAGAAAGCTTGGCCGGCCCATCGAGCTGCGTCTCAGGCCGCTCGGACGATCTACATCTGCTTCAAACCGTATATGAGAAGGCAAGAGCAGAGCATCACGGACTCGGGGCAGCTACAGGACCCTGTCTGCGAGCCTCTCCCTATCGTGGCCCAAGGAACGGCAAACAATACAACAAGCATACAAACAAACGCCGCCACGGCCTGCCACTGTCAACCCTGGCGGAGATGCGCCAGTCTGCGCATGACCTCAGAAGGTAAAATCCGAAGATGCTAAGTTCATCAGAGCCTTCATAGAGGAGAACTCCCTACAGTCGGTCCCTTATGGCGCCACGCACCATAAGCAGGAATCTGACACCTGGCTGGACCTCTGCTTGATAGACGAGCAGGATCGCCTGCTTGAATACTGGAAGTCAGGCACACCCTTCATAAACGGACATGACCTCATAACGGCCACTCTCGACGTACAGATGCCACGACACGTACCTAAAACCTTTACCTACAGAAGCTACAAAGGCATATGCGCCGAGAAACTGAGGAACCACCTCGGGGCATGTGACTGGTCATCCCTCGCCACTTCATCACTCGACGAATATTCAACACCAACTTAACTAACGCTGTAAATCATCTCGCCCCATTACGCACAGTGACACCTGGACAGAAGCGCCACCCGTGGTTCACCACGGCTCTTCGTGGACTTGTGAAAGAACGAGACAGACTCTACAGGCGATTTCGCAGATCAGGTCTCCCGTTGGATCTATTTTTTTATAGACTCGCCAGGGATGATGCTCACAGACACGTTGAGGAGGCTAGGCTGAACTATTATCATTCACGCCTGTCCTCCCTGACAGATGTCGGCGAGATCTGGAGAGAGCTAGAGAAGCTTGGAATAACATCTTCGCGAATGGGGGCTGTTTCGCCGACCCATAAGCAAAGTCAGCTATGGTTTTTCTAAATTTTCCTTAATACCGTCTTTCTCCAAGAGAAAAAACACAACATCACCTAGGACTTCCTAAAAAACACGTAATTGGAACTTTTAACCATTAAAAACATTTTCTATGAAGTTTTAGCGAAATCTGAAATCTATCTACAATAATATTAAAATCTTATTGACATTCTTAAAGCTTTGAATAGTCTTTGTGAAAGAACTATCTGAAAATAGGTAAATGAATTATATTATCAGTTGTAATCTGTTCGTATATCGCATATCTTGAACAAAAAAAAAAACTGTAATTTTTGTATTATATTGCATAAAATTTGGTTATAAAGTTAAAATAAAAGCTAGCGTACGTACGGTACTCGTAGTACATAATATTTGCATCATTTAAGCAATATACATTGAAAAACAATAAATATAATTTTTTTATCCACTAAATATTTTATAATGCTTATTACGGTGTTGTTAGACCGGGGATCCTAAAGAATGACGTGGTCTGCATCGAATATAAACGATGCAGTGGCGCATCACCTGACGACAAATAAGCGAGAGGAAAAAGTATGTAACAGCTAGTTGCAGGCTGTTCTTGTAGCTGTACGAAAGCCTGCCCGTAGCGCAGGTTTGCTATCGTGCACGTCCTCGTGCACGGTGAGCCGCGGAGGCGTCGTTGAATAATTTGGCTACGTAGCTGGTTCGCGGAGATAGATAGAGTGAATCGCATGGGAATGGACATGATCACAGGAACGAAAGTGACACCAAGCCGAGTAATAGTAAAGTTCTCTTATGTACAGACTCAAAGATCAGTACAAAGCAGCGCTGAGAGTAAGAGAGAGCGGAGCAAGGGAATAATGGCCGAGCAAGAGAGTATTGCGATGGGGCAGGTACTTACAGTGGTGCTGTCGTGAAGTCTGGACAAAGGCTCGTGGCTTGAACCGAACGGCGCAGGACGGAAGACGCAGGCTCGACGCGAAAGCAGGACGGGAGGAAGCCTTCAGCCTGTGTGCCGGGTGCAGCGCGAAATCAACGGCAAACCAAATGGACACGCGGTGCGCTACACAGCAGCAGTAATTCAGAGACACACCCGGAGATTCTGCCACGGACGAAAGCAGCAGTTCCTGGACGATGACGCACGCACGATCTATATCGCACGGAATACAGAGGCAGTATTGAACGATGCCTGTACGGCGGTAAGCTCTACAGGGTCGGGCGCGAGACGTGACATCTTTCTCCTCTATCGTCCTCTTCTCTCTCTCTATCTCTCTCTTTTCTTTTCATACACTTCTCTCTCTCCCCTCTGCATCTCTCTCTCTCTCCTCTCTCTCTCGCGTGCGTCTCTCTCTCTCTGCGGCCTTGGGAGTACTAGAACGCTTCGTTGTGTAGCGCTACTTTGTACTACTTTTTCTGCCGCACTTCTGCCTTCGGGCGCCTTGTGTTACAAGGCTTGTTTCACGCACCTTAATGCGCATCCCTTCAAAGTACCATAATAATTCAACTGAGCTGCCTTCTTTTTGCTTCACATCTTGCTGCAAGCATCTGGCCCCCTCACCTAACCCTCAATTCGCTCGGTCTTGTTTTCTTATCCTGGCTAGGCTTGGTTTTGTCTCTCCACCAGTCTCGGCGCGACAGTCTTACAGGACAAGGAAACAACATCTTCTGCCGCTCTAACATTATCGACTGGCCAGTAGCCTGCCGTGAAATAAGTACAAGTGAGTAAAATCCGGAATCACTTCGAGTCATCTGCGATAAATATGGCGACACGCATTCAAACCAGCGGCCCTAAACAACTGTGAAGCTCTGTCCACCACCCACACTTTCCAACAACAGTGATCACATTCAATACGCCTGCTTGTGAAGGGCGCGTGACGATTTGCCTGTGAGCACTGTGCTGACGTGTACATAAAGAAGGCGGGAATTGTCACTTAAGTAGCACCCAGACCGTCTCTAAGCAAGCGCAAACAATAACACCTCGAACAAAAGAGAAGCCGCCTCTGCGGCTCCCTCCACCAGTTACATCGCGCAATCAGTCGTCGCGGCGCGTCAAACATCGAGTGCAGCTGATGTCTACACTGCAGAGTATGCTCGGCAGCGTTGACAAAGAAATACGCGCCAAAGCAGGACGAGGCGGTGAGGGAGCAAAGGAACATGTCATTGAAGGATCTCTGGTCTGGAGAAGGCTTGCTGCCATCGACTGCGTCTCAGGCCCTCGACGATCTACATCTGCTTCAAACCGTATGGAAAGACAAGAGCAGAGCATCACGGAACTTCAGGCGCAGCTACAGGACCCTGTCTGCGAGCCTCCTCCTACGCTGCCAAGGACGGCAACAATAGCAACAGCAACATACAAACGGGCGACCAGGCCTGCCACATGTCACCCTGCGGAGATGCGCCAGTGTCTGCGCAGTGACCTGCAGAAGGTAAAATGCCGAAGATTGCTATGTTCATCAGAGAGCCTTCATAGAGGAGACTGTCTACAGTGTCCCTTATGGCGCCTACGCACGCAGTGCAAAGCAGGAATCTGACACCGGTGGCTGGACGCTCTGCTTGATAGACGAGTCAGGATCGCCTGCTTGAAACACTGGAAGTCAGCCAACGGCCTTCATAAACGGCGGCAGACCTCATAGAACGGCCCAACTCTTCGACGATACAGATTGCCGACGACACGTACCTACAACCTTTACGTAAGAAGGCTACAAAGGCATATGCGGCGAAAATGAGGAACCACCTCGGGGCATGTGACTGGTCATCCTCGCCACTTCATCACTCGAAACGAATATTCAAAACACGCAACATTGAACTAACGCTGTATAACATCCTCGCCGCCTTACGGAAGGACACACAGTGCAGCTGGAGCGAGAGAGCGGCCCCCCGTGGTTCAGGCCAGCTCTTGTGGACTGGTGATAAGACGAGATAGACTCTACAGGCGATGTTCGCAGATCACGATCCCGTTGGATCATTTTTTTATAGACGTCGCCAGGATGATGCTCACAGACACCGTTGAGGAGGCTAGCTTGAACTAGTTATCGATTCACGCCTGTCCTCCTGACAGATCGGGAGATCTGGAAGAGCTAGGAAGCTGGAATATACATTTCCAACTAAACCACTTCTGCTTCTCTCAACGAAAGACCTCAATATTGCAGTTTCGCGGCATTTCCAACAACCCGCAAGCTCACTGCGTGTTGAGGAATTATCCTGCGTACCTCTGAGAGTCTGAATTTCCTGAACACTCAGTTTCAGGAGATTAGAAGTCGGACGGTTGTAGCTGCATAACACGTTTGCTGCCCAAGCCAGAGTAGCCGACGGCATCAATTTGTTATTGCAGAAGGCCCTGCCAAGTACTCGCTCCATTCTTCGTCATATTTTAACACTTAATCCTGTCATTGAGCGAGTCGCTGCTTCCCCTCTGACTGGAAAACGTCATTTAGTAGCACGCAGTTAAATTAAGCTCAAGTTCCTACATCTTTAATCTATCGTCCGATCTCTCTTCTATGCTTCCTTCAAGCACTGAGTGGCTGCGTGCATAAGCAAAGATCGTCTGAGTACCTTGGTCTAGGCTATTCTTGACGGACTGCAAACTTTGGTTTTCGCACTGGCCACAGCACTCAGTCCGGCCTACCTCAAGCTAACGGATGAAGTTGAGGGTGGCATCAATAACAAGAAGGTAACTCTTCTTCTTCTCTTCCGATTTCAAGTACAGCCATTGACACTGTATGTCACGTCAGCTTCTCCGAAAGCTAACCACATTCTGTTTCTCTAAGCAAGTTATCCGCTGGGTATGCCTTAGTTACGTCATTCACCTCTACTTAATGACCTCAAATAAAGAACGTTTAAAAAAACATCGAATAATTCAAACTCTCGATTAACCTTACATCGCTGTATGTAAATACGGCCAAAAGATGTCAGCACTTGAATCAGCGAGAACGTCAGTAATTTTAGATTATCAAATTAATTTTGATTTTTGTAATAAACTGAGGCCTTTAAAAAAGCCGGGATTCTTTAAACAGACAGTTCTGTACCGAGATCGCGGACTCCGTACGTGCGCGCCGTTCGACAATTAGGCCGTCAATTATTGCAAATCCGATCAGCACCGTTCGCTTAGCCTGGCGACTACTATTTCCTATCTTAAATTTCAATCGCCTATTGAAATTACCTCCAATTATCATTCCGTGTTTATGTATCAATATAGTCGATATCGCAAGAAATCAGAATAAATTTCCTATATCTCTGCATAACAATTTTGTGGTTCGTGTTAAAATTATTTAGCTGCGAAGTCCTTTGCCTTGCTGACTACAGCTACAAATATATAAATTACGTTATAAACAGCGTACGGGAAGACCACGCAGCTGTCTCAGATTCTTCATTCCATCGCAAAAGTAAGTGAATTAAATTTCGCTAATACTCTAACAGTGACAGTGTTATAGGCGCGATTACTAACAATCTTTTCAGCCTAGCCATTACACTATACATTACGTCCCAGTTTGTCAACTAATCGATAGTCAGGACGTAACAGCCTCATATATCACAGGCAGAAAACAGGCAGTCGTTGGTCATGACGGCGAGCTTTCCACCTTTCGTCCTCTCAACACGGGAGTACCGCAGGGATCTGTCCTGGGTCCTCTGCTATTCTCCCTGTACATCAACGACATTAGTTTCTGCCTCGACCCCGATGTATCACATCTCATCTACGCGGATGACTTGCAAATCTACAGCCAATGCCACCTTGAGGAGCTCGACTCTTGTTCCGCGAAGATGTCAGCTAACGCCGAGAGGATTACAGGTTGGGCTGCACAAAATCATCTAAAGCTAAACGTTCTTAAAACTCAGGCGATCGTCCTGGGCTCCCCCCACTACATTAACGCTTTACCAAATGTCGCTAACACCTCTATCAATATAGGGGGAGCCCAGGTCGAATACCAATCGTCTGTGCGCAGTCTGGGAGTGGTGCTCGATTCTAAATTGAACTGGAAAGAGCACGTCACACAACTGTGTAAACGTGCTCATTCACTAATGTATAGGCTATACTTCTTCAGAAAGAGCACCAACCAAGAGTTGCGCAAGCATCTCGTGCAAGCACTGCTGTTTCCCATAATAGACTACTGCTCTCTAGTATACTGTGACCTTACTCAAGAACTTGACACTAAACTACAGAGACTGGTGAACACAGGAATACGTTACATCTTTGGTGTAAGGAGGGACGAGCACATCACCCCCTACAGACGTGAACTGCAATGGCTCACCACCGCCGGGCGTAGGAAGTACTTTGCGGCCTGTTTTCTCAGAAAACTTTTCAACACTGCCACACCATCGTACATCTTGGCCTTCTTTGACTTCCACGTTGCACTCCGTCCTGTGAGGGGTGAGGTGACTGCCCTGGACATCCCCCCCTTCGGCACGGAGACACTGAGGAACTCATTCCATATCAGTGCCTCATACCTCTGGAACTCCTTACCATCTCATCTTCGTGACAATAGATCTATCACTCAGTTCAAAACGCAAGCTAAGCGCTACTTCCTCGCACAAGAGAGTACATAACATCTTCAAGCAGCATTCGTCACCCATTTCTCGCCTCCATTACTCTCATACTCATACACCGCCCTTCATCAATGAACAGCTAATCAACTTACTACCTGTATCAATAATTTTGTACAACATAATGTACATGAATAAAAATTTCTAAAATCTAAATCTAAATCTAAATCTCTCTCTCTGTCTCACTCTCTCTCAGACAGCGCCACACGCACATACACACTGCGCGCGGCTCTCTCTGTGTGTTACGGCTGTCTGCTCCTCTCACTTACCTGCTGCTGAAAGGAATGTTATACACCAGAATATTTACAGATATAATATTTATTATAGTATGATCATATAATATAGGGGAGAGAGGGACGTAACGAGTGCACACAAGGCAACTCGTTATAGCGTATAAATATCTAAGATAAAGATTATCAGATGTGGTCCATATTAAATGATGCTGGAGAAAATAATGTTATAAAGTAGATAAATTTATAAATATGAATGCTTAACGAATTTAAATAATGTTTCGACTTATTTAAGGTATTTTTGGTTCTTATCTGGTGCGCTTCCTTGTAGATGATGTCGCGTCGACCTGGGGGTCATCCTGACACCTGGACATCGTCTACAGGAAGTCAGAAGTATTTTTCGGTATATTTCATGTATAATTGATGTTCTTCCTTGTAGACGATGTCGCGTCGACCTGGGGGTCATCCTGACACCTGGACATCGTCTACAAGTCAGAAGTATTTCTTATTTTGTAATTCAAATTTGGTTGCATTTTTATTTTCTCCTATATCAAGAAGCCAATTTTTAAATTCATTATCTTCATTGTTTAGTCTTAAATTATCTTTTAACGATAATTTTATAAAAGATGACCATAATTTACTTTGTTTTACACATGACTCCATTATTTTTGTTCAATTACCATGACGTAATATAGGAAGCGTTTGCCCGAAGTCACCAGATGTAACGATGATTTTTTCACCAAAAAGATAAGTATTACTACATAAATCTTGTAAAAATATATTTATTGCTTCGACAGCATGTTTAGGAACCATTAATATTTTTTCTAAAATTATAATTTTATATTTTTTAATAATATTCCATATTTTTATTTCCATAGACTGTTGGACTGGAAGTCTAGGACGAAACGCTTTATAATATTGTTAGAAGAAACTCGTCATTTGAATCTCGCATACCAGGAGCAAAGAGGAGTTCTGACAATAATTTTTGTTTGAGATTAATTTGTTGGGTTTCACTCGTATTACCGTAGTACACTTTCAAAAAATTTTTTGTAAATTCACGAGTGTTAGATATATATATTGTGTAAATAACTTTTGCCACTACCACCAGGACCGTCAATAGAATATAATTTATCGTTTTAGTTGATCAATTAGTTGATGGTAAAATTACTATTTTACCGATTTTAGAATTTTCAACTTTAGCTTTATTAGATAAATAATAATACATCTCTGTACGCAATTGTGCTTGATGACTACGTATATAATATAATCGACATGCTTCAATTCTTGTCCAAACATCAACAATATCTTGTTTTGATAAATTTTTTAAATTCAAACATGGATTAAATTCATTACGAATACTCAATTTATATGAATAAAATTGTAATGTAGATATGTTGGTTATTTTATTTCCTTCTTTGGAATTTTTTATATTGGGTCTCCATCCTGATTCGTCGAAAGGAAACATTAAAGGATAAAGCATCGGATCAAGATGTTTACTAAGAACATTTATTCTTTGTGGTTTATCAGATTTTGGATATACACAAATATCACGATCTACAGGTGGTTTGCCGTCATTACCTACATATAGACTAGAAATAAATGTTTCTAAATATTCTATTAATTTTAAATCGATTTTATCAGTCTTAAATCCATTTATCCTATATTGTTTTGCTATTTCATTGTCTATTATATATAATTGACCATATTTTGGATTATCGGTATCATTAGGATGTAATGAATATGAATTATGATATACTTGACCACATATTTTGAACACTTGTGGACCAACAGTATTAAAACGGGTCAATTTACATTCAAAACTTGCAAAAGCTAAAGAATTATTTATACGTATATGTTTTCTATAATTTACGCTTTTTGAATTCTTATCTAATAACGAATTTTGCTTCCTCCTAGAGGAAGCTTTGTAATAGCAAAATTTTCACTTTCGCTAAAACTTTGTAGAAATGCATTTGGAAGTGTTTGCAGTTCGAAACACATGTTTTTAGAAAATGTCAGTCGGATATGTGTGTGTGTGTGTGTGTGTGTGTGTGTGTGTGTGTGTGTGTGTGATATTTTCACGTGATCTTAATACTTCTTTTGTTTTTAGTTTCAATGACATATTTTTTCTATATTTGCATAATCTTGATGCTTCTTTTGATTTTAAATTCATATTAACTTATTTTTAATAACACTTTTTAGATTCTACTAAAATTGAATTTTGATTATAATTACATACTTCTTTCGTTTTCCTTGCTTTCGTGTCTGTATAAGAATTCGATTTATATTTACGTTTTCTCTGTATTTTAATAAATCCATCATTGTTTATGTTTTTGACAAAAGGTTTCAATTCTTTTGAGTCATTAAATTAACAATCAGTTTTTCTTGTTTTACATTTATTATACTATTATCTAAGTTAGATAAATTTAAACTTGTAAATTTATTAACAGATTTAGGTTGCAAATTTTGATGAGAAGCGGTCGTTAAATCTACAACATATTCTGTGGACGATCTTGAATCTTTTGTAAATTCGTTGTATTGTTTACGATATGTCATTAAATCTATGATCTGTATTGATTGAAGTTGCTTATGTTGGAATATATATATATATATATATATATATATACTTGGCGGTAACGTGTTCTGAGGGAACGTTTTAAAATGAATGGCAACGTCGCATGGTTTTTGACAGTTATGACTGTTTTTGACGATTTTGACAATTTAAGATTTACAGAGGTTATACGCAGGAGGTATCATCAAAATCCATGCGACGTTGCCATTCAGTTTAAAACATTCTACAAAAATAACCTTACCACCGAATGTACATAGATGATATATACACGTAACTACATAAACATACCTTTTTCAAAAATAACTTTTTCTAACTCTAAAATCTATTAAATTATTAATATCCCAATTTTTATCATCACAAAACTTTCTCTTATAAAAAGAAAAAGACATTTGTTTTTAATTTAATATATAAGATCAATTTTCACACACACACACACACACACACACACACACACACACACACACACAACCACACACAGCACCACCACACCACACACACCACACACAACACACACACACCACACACACACACACACACACACACACACACACACACACCACACACCACAAACACACACACAACAACACACACACCACCACATGGGCACCCCCACACACACACACACACACACACACACACACACACTGTTAAGCACACATGCTACCAGAACAACCTGTCTCTCTCATATATACTATATGATCATAACTATCCATTCAGTACAATGTCGAGTAACTTGAACTACTTAAATTATAGGTAATTACAATGTATAGTTTTGAGGCAAGCTTGTTAGGTAATCATATAGTAGACGGCTCTTAAACAAACTCAGAGAGGTACTAAGCCGGATTCTGACAGGTACCGAGTCCCAGAAATACATCTCACGAATAGAAAAGGAATTACGGTACATTTCAGTTGTAACAGTAGGAATCATGAACGAATTGCAGGCCGATCGTCTAATCTCTTCACTCGGTTTAGGGAATAAGTCAAGCAGGTATGCTGGTCGCCCAGTGTTGAACAATTTAAATAAAACAGACCCCAGAAAATAGTTCCGTCGGTGATCAAGTGACAACCAACCAGCCTCTCATAATACGATTGTAGAGCCACATCTTTACGCAGGTGGAAAAACAAGCATAATCGAAGTACGGTACGACTAGAGCATTGACAAGGTTGATTTTAACCTTACTAGATAGCGCATATCCCCGGTATCGCAGTCGATATAGTGCATGGTGTGCACGTGCATAGATTTGAGAAACATGTGTATCCCAAGTAAGTGTCATGTTAAACATGACGCCCAGATTTCTGACGACATCCGTGAACGATATAACAACCCCCTACACAGTGACCGGTGTGACCTGATCAAGATTAAGTCGCATTTGGTGCTGGTGGGAGCCGATAACCATCGCCTTGGTGTTTGCTACATTCAAATGCAAGCCATTGTTGCGAGACCAGTCCACTACGCGCTGAGCATCATCATTTAGGAGTCTAATATGGGCATCAAGCTCCCTGGGACGACACTGAACATATATTTGAAGGTCATCGGCGAACAACATACTAGTGGACTTGCAGTTTACTAGTACTGAGATAATCTCATTGATGAAGATCAGGAAGATGATCGGGCCAGGAGACGACCCTTGCGGAACACCAGATGTGTTTGGCAGAAAATTTGAGAGTGAGCCGTCAAGACCCACTACTACTTGTGCACGGTCAAAAAGGTATGAGTGGAACCAGGCTATCGTTTCATTTGTGAAGCTGTAACGTCTGAGCTTCACGAGCAAAAGCTCATGGTTAATAGTGTTGAAGGCTTGTTTATAGTCGAACAATAATAAGACAGTTACAAGTCCTTCCTCAGCGCCCTTTTTTATGTCATTGGTAATTTTCAAGAGTGCCGTCTGGGTGCTGTAGCCACTCCGAAACCCAGATTGTTGAGGTATCACGAGCGACTTCGAGCTCTTCGAGCGACCGGTTTCTTGTTGTGTGGAACGATGACCGATTGCTTCCATAGCGTGGGGTATGTACAGGTCGTTATTGAGAGGTTAAACAAATCAGTGAAGAAAGAAGCAGTCGAACCAAACATGTTCTGAAAATATGCTAGAGACAGCCCGTCACAGCTAAGACTCTTCGCCTTAGGCAGACAAGCCAACATCATTTGCTAGATGTCAGCTTGGAAGTTTTGTGAATTAATGTTTGCTCGATAAATGGTTTATAATATTTAAGCATTCAAAAATAATAATTTTTGATAAATTCAAAGACATGTCGAGAATTATGATTACTAGCAAATACTCATTTGGTTATCAATGGATTTTGTTCGACAATGTTAACCACAGAAAATACAAATACAATAGTTGAGTCCAGCTATATTGGATTAAATAAGTGGATAATAAATCAATATTGTTATTAGTTGATGGGATGGTGTTATATGTGCGAAAATGGAAAATATGGAATACTTAATGTTGAAGAGTGAAAGTTAAATAATGAAGTTACGTTTAGAAAAGTTTGATAACAGATAAGATTACGTGCTTGATATAAAAGATAAATATTTTACTGGAATATTAAGTTGCAATAACAGTCGAAAAGAAACGGAAAAAGCAACTTATTTGCCCTCACCGTGACATCAGGCAGAAACCCGGCTTTCTAACGGATCTTACAGAGAGAATAAGTTGCACTGTATGCTAAATAATATTCATGATAATAAAAAATACTTCGCGGAGAAATGTGGAGATATTGATGTATAACATAGCTAAATGAAAGAAAAACGAGATCGCTTATACATTCGGAGAATGTGACGGTGAATTCGCCTCCTGCTCGTGATTTGTTATAAGCACGAGGGGTTACAATGCATAGTTAGTATTACGAGAAAATTCGCGAATTGCGTCCATAGGAAACCGACTGGGACGTGATTTGATCACCACCAGCCGGACAGCGATAGCTATCTTTTTATACCTGTCGGAGGCAGGGTTAGTTTGTTAGAAATGTGCAGAGTATTCCCACAAAAGGAATTACTCCCCAGTTCAGTCTAACGAGAGAGATCCCCGGGTGCAGACAAGGAATTGATTAGTTCAAAGATAAAATGATTAAAATACTATAAAGGATCTCTGGAACAGGAAGCAGCTCCTGCACATGGTTTCGTATTCGAATATTACGTAAGGAGATGTTGATGCTTGAATTGGTGAGAAGGTACAGACTGCGCTGGAGCCCTCGTTCTGCTTCACGAGCTGTAGAGACGCGAAGCAAGAAAGAGATAGCGCGATGAGTAGAAACGGAATTACATTTAAATGTGAATTCAGTGCGTCGGTGGAAAACGCGCACGCGCTGCCAAAGATTAACCTATCCTCTCCCGCGGCATCAGACCCGTGAAAGAGAGAGAGAGATAGATCGATTGCAGGGACGTTTGAAGTCCCGCCGGGGCCCCTGACTAAACGCAACCTCGTGGTCAGCTGCGCCGGATCCCCTATCTCTATCCAGCCCCTGGATATGGACATTGCAAGCTCTATTCACCAGCCGAAACTGAAATTTCGTACGGACAGCACTGGCGCTCTGATCGGTACAAAGTACTCTATTTAGCATTTCGAGTGAGCACGGAGGATGAGTACATGTGATAGCTGAATAGTGAGTTATCAACTCATCTTTCGTAAAGAAGTTGAGAGGCGAACTGGACTTACTCCGGATAAGATCAAACTTCCGCAAAAACTTTCAGCCAGACGACTGGTCTTTACAACCATTGATCAAGACAAGAAATCGTCTCGGGCTTTGCGAATCGCCTTCTTAACGTCCCGACACATGGTTTTGTAGGATTCCTTGCCGTTGGAGCTACCAGATTGCTTCGCACGTCTGTAGAGTTTGTCATGATCTTTACACATCCGACGCAGCTCCGGGGTAAACCACGGTAATGGCTTGCGTTTGAATCTGCGCGTTACAAGGGGAGCATGAGCATCGAACAGATTACATGCCACCCGTTGAAACCGCTCAAGCCTATCGTCGACTGACTACAAAGATTCAAAGATATAGGGACTTGACACGCACGAGGAATACCACTAACCTTAATTTCGGCGTACTTGTAATCTCTATTAATACGTTCTTTTAAACTCGCAATCTCGGCGTCCTTACTACTGTTCTCACGCTCTAACTGCACGATACGTTGATCATGATCCTCAATTTTCACAGATAGCGAATCGAATTTTTTGCTGAGGTCCTGGGTTACAACAATGCCTAGAGAAGCCTGCCGAAAAACTTCGCCCAGTTTGTCATCGATCGAAAGAGAAGCCCTATTACTAGGTAGAGACATGATAGTTGCTGAAGTACTCGACTCAGCAGCTAA
The DNA here is from genome assembly GCA_012977825.3 of Pteromalus puparum. Classification (NCBI taxonomy): domain Eukaryota; kingdom Metazoa; phylum Arthropoda; class Insecta; order Hymenoptera; family Pteromalidae; genus Pteromalus; species Pteromalus puparum. The sequence continues at coordinate 30,269,502 of CM053169.1, read as the reverse complement.
TTGTGGGTCGTTCAAGGTATCGTGCAGATTAACGCGCACACTATCCTCGATACGTGAACTATGGCTAACGCTACTAAGAGTGCTGATATCCAGAAGAGACTCTGTTTCAAGGTCACGCGCCTCGTCGAAGAAAATTCCACGTTCAACCCGTTCCACCTGAGCCGTGTGTACGATCCCGACGAATTCTCGATATGTTCTACGACAACACGAAGTACAACCTTTAGTGTCCACGTACCGTGCAAGGCAGCCCTCGTGGAAAACTAAGCCGCACGAGTTACAATTTACAACTTTGGTTACAGCGTTTCTGCTGCACTTCTTGCATTCGGGCATAAGAGACGTGGTAGCCTAAGAATAGTGTAGTAAAACAATAAAAGACACCAATATCGTACTAATTGTGCTGTACGCGCTCGAATAGTATTCTACATTAGATAAACTTATTACAAAGAAATTTCTAACTCTCCCTGACGAATGGCATTAGATTTGCATAGCTTGCGGGACTCGCACCATATCATAACCAATACACATCCGGCATACCAAATGAAACCATGCACAGCGCACTGCAAATTGACACGGTAGAACGGCCGCTTTTAATTAAAACTAAGATATCTTAGCGAGTGTGAAAAGTGACAAATTTGCAAGAAATGATCAAAAAACTCAAAAATAAAGATAATAAGTGAATATAGTCAAGGTGTGGCCAGACGTCTGTAGTGCAGTGTCCTTTTACACCCGTATACGCAGTGATGTAGGTATACGTGCTGCCAGGCGCCAAAAATTTTGCGAAAATGGCTTTTACAAGTGTTTATGTAGGGTAAAAAATTCTAATTTAGATTAACATAGCCTGCGGAAATGATATAGATGATCACAGCACTAGAAAACACAGCTAAACTCAAACTCGATCTCCACGTGGTCGGACAACATAACCTACAAAAACACTTTCAAACGGCAGCCACCGATCAAGCACCACACACCGGCCAACGCTGCTTAACCAGAAATTCACTCGCTACGTGACACTCGATAGGCAAAGACAGTAAACTAAGATTATAAAATAATTAGTTAGTAAGCTAACACAAAGATTCACACGCACGTGGCTGATGCTTAGTCAGTATGTAAAATGCGCAGTCACTTTCAGCTACTTCACGGCGTTCAAACTTGAAGCTGAGCACAGGCAGGGTTACTGGGCAGTGCTGGGGCGAAGAGATCGTCAGACAATCCCAGCAGGAGCGACGATAACAAGTCCAAAAAGAAGTGATGAGAGATGCCGGTGGATCCAAGATGGCCGCAGGGGGTCCGACTCGCTGCTACTGTGCTGATACGATGTTTAGGCCGGGTTATCGCAGCAAGCACCGATCGCAGGCCAATAAATATTAGCACGTTCGGAAGCTTGCAAAAAAGTGCGTGCAAGATCTGTAAAACAAAACGCCCGAGGGCAGATACAGGCAGAGAGAATCCGGTAGAAGCAGGAGCGATCAAGAACATGTCAGCTCATACTTACAGAGAGAGAGAGAGA
>CM053169.1:30219292-30264088 GCA_012977825.3 Pteromalus puparum | reverse complement strand
CACACACACACACACACACACACACACACACACACACACACACACACACACACACACACACACACACACACACACACACACACCAGTGTGGAGTTTGCTGTGTTCTCCCATCTGGCGCCTCCCCAGGTCGCGGTAGAGGAACGCTCACCACTTGTGGAGGGTATCGTGGAAATAAAATACATGAGGCGGACGAAAAACCAGCTAGGGGAAGGCACCCTGAATATAAACCAATTATGGATAGTGAGTTAACAACAACACTACCCCAAGCGGGTCAAGCTGAAAAGCCCAGTCCCGCAACCGCTTCCAATCGGGTGAAAGCCCCGGTGGACGGCGCTGGCCCCANTGGGGGGGGGGGCCAAACTCACGACACCAGTATGGAGGTAATACCCAGTCTGGATTCAGTATCTGCCACTGCATTAGGAGCTGCGTCAGGGAAATCTAACTGGAACAGTTGCGTCCAACGCAAGCAAGACCAGCTCAACCGTCGGGGCGCTAGAATCGATANGCAAGACCAGCTCGACCGTCTGGGCGCTAGAATCGATGAGCTTATCGATTTTGTAAGGGACAAACACAATGTCCACAAGCCGATAAAGGATCTTGCTCGTAGTATAAGGGCCATATACAGAACGGTGTGCACGGCCGATGACAATCTGCAACAGAGTCAACGACCAGGATTGGAGGGAAAGACTACGCAAACTACTCCGAGTTTGCGCAGTAGNAAACCACTCCGAGTCTGCGCAGTAAAAAAGAACAGGACGGCACTAGGAAGGTTGCGATTACCCCCCAACCGCAAAAAGTAAAAAAGACCCAACCACAGAGTCGGCAAGCCGCTGGAGGGGCAACAGAAAAGGAGGAAAATACCGACAAGAGGGGGTCGAAAGAAGGAGAGTGGCGCAAGGTCGCAAGGAAGAAGAAAGGGAGAGAAAGGATCCTCCCTGGGAGAGGAAGCCCCCAAGTAGGGCCAGACCAAACTCCATTGTGATAAGGGCCAAAGACGGTGTGTCCTACGCGGATATCTTAAAGAATATCAAAAGTGACCCGGAGCTAGTTGACCTCAAAAAAGAGGTCACAAAAATATGAAAAAATGCGGGGGCCGGTGCGCTGATCCTGGAGCTGGATAGCAAAAGCACCAAAGCGCAAGAACTGGCCCTCAAAGTGGAGGGAAAAGTAAAAGAGAAGGCATCGGCTATGACAATGTCCCAGCAAATCACTCTGGAGATCAGAGACATCGACGAAGTCACTACAGAGGAAGAAGTTCGGGAGATCCTATCCGAACACATCAAGGATGGGTCATTTGGATCGATATTAGTAAGATCTCTACGACCAGCCTATGAAGGAACGCAGATAGCAGTCGTAAGTGCTCCACTTAACTCGGCGGCAAATCTGATAAGGGAAGGCAGAGTCCGTATTGGATGGGTGAACTGCCGAGTCCGGAGAAAAATAGAAATAAGGCGCTGTTATAGATGTTGGCAAATAGGTCACACTGCAGGTGGCTCAGAGCACGAAGCCATGTTGTGCAACAAGGATCCATGCTGCCTGCTATGCCAAGAGGCCGGGAAATCCCAGACGAAGCATGCATCATACAGCTATGCATGCCCGTTTACCCAGGAGTAGATTAAAAAGTTTAGAGCATGAGACTTCTGCAGCTCAACCTAAACCATTGCAAAGTTGCACAGGATCTCCTGGAACAGACCGTCAGCGAATCTTCCATAGATGTTGCTATCATCTCGGAGCAGTACAAAGACAGGGACGCTACACAACAATGGTTCACCGATTGCAGCAGCAGGGCAGCAATCTGGGTTAGTGCGAATACCCATGTACAGGAACGACCACACGACCTAAGAGAGCTATATACCTGGGTAAAAGTGAGGGGAATATACATCTTTAGCGTGTATGCTCCTCAAAGTCTTACAGAAGCCCAGTTCGCAATGCTACTTACCAGAGTAGTGGATGAAGCAGCCAATAAAATGCCCCTAATTATTGCCGGAGACTTCAATGCGTGGTCCATCATCTGGGGAGTACCTCAACTAACAACAGAGGAAAAATACTTCTTGAAAGTCTGACAAGACTTGAGGTCTGTCGAATGAACAAGGGCTCTGAACCAACGCTCGTTAGAGGCGAACAAACCTCAACAATTGATCTGACCTTTGCAAGCGACGATCTTAGCACATACCTGCAGAAGTGGAAAGTAAGCGATCAATATACGCACAGTGACCACCGGGCTATATTGTACGAAATAGCGACTGCGAGTAGGCCGAAGACGTATAATATGCGTAAATGGAACGCCAAATCACTAGATCGGGAAGCTTTTGAGGTCATGATGGAAGGGGAAGGGCTCAATGCGGGTATACCCAACTCCATGGCCGACTCTCTTATGGACCTCGTTACAGAGGCGTGTAATGCATCCATGACACTATCCCAACAAACGAAAAAGGGCATAAGGAAACATACTGGTGGACAAGTGAAATTGCTGAACTACGCAAGAAATGCCATCGAGCACGCAGACTCGCCCAAAGAGCCCAGAACAATCGAGAAAACTTGGGGGAGCAATACCGGCTGGCACGAAGAAGGCTACGTAAAGCAATAAAATCGAGCAAAAGCGCTGTAATCTAGAACTTTGTGAGGAAGTAAACAGGGACTTATGGGGCCGTCCTTACCAAGTGATCATGGCGCGACTAAAGGGCAAAGTAGCAGCGCCGTCAGGCGAAGCGGAATTCTTGAGCAGCATAATTGAAGTCCTCTTGCCCAAGGACGATCAATGTCAGGTTCACTGGAAAGCCCCATCAGCAGATAATATCCCACCTCTAACTGAAAAGGGACTCAGAAGAGCCTGGGCAAAGACCAGGGACGCAGCTGCACCCGTCCCAGATGGCGTCCCAAATCAGGCTATCAAGCTAGCAATAAAAAGTAACCCAACGGTATTTCTAAGGGTTTTTGAAGCGTGCCTTCAGGAGGGCATCTTTCATCATCATTCATGCTATGATAAAATAATGTTACTTAATTGTACTTAAAAGTTTAATTTTTATTTTAGAGACGTACTAGCTTATTTTTGAAAAAATGTCCCAGTTTTCAAAATAAAAAAAGGATTTTCTGCTGCAATTTGATCTATAAGTGTCTGTTCCAGTGGAATATTGGACAAGTTGTACGTACTGGTACAAGAAGTTGCACTACTTTGTCAGTTTGATGAAGAATTGTATGGACAATGAGTGAATATAACAACAGAGACTCGAGTACCAAAAGTTAAAATATATAATGATCAAAAGGTCACTTTCTAAGATTAATTAATTAACTCTCCTTTATCAAAAAGTTTCAAGAAATTGACTCCAAAAATTGACCAGTATAGCTTACAAATTCAAGCAAGTCGTAATAGTCCTTGGCTTGTAAGGATGTATACAGTGGTCCAATTTTTGGTAGAAAGGCTGTAACTATTTCAAACATCAAGATGCAAATCTTGATCAATCATCTTGATCAAAGCTGTCATGATAAGCGAAAAGATAACTGAAGTAATAGGTTCCAAGTTTATGCATAAGAGGTGGAGAAGAAAAATATATCGGATCTACGGAAGCTGATGTAAGCATGAACTTATTAGTGCCACAGACTGATTAACGTTATTTTAAATAAATTTTTGCGTAATTTATATTTTGTATTTATATTTTCTACCTATAATCTATAATATAAAATAAACAAACTATTACAAATGAAAAAAACGAATGACGTTGGATTTTTGTCACGAAAACAAAATATCTCTTTTAATATCAAGGATGAGCTTGATTGTTTTAGTGAAAAAGTTTGATGTTTGATGATAGAACAACATTCTAATTTTTACCGAATTTAAAAACTACTACTTATGATGCATAAAAATAAATAAGTTATAAATATATAAGTTCCCAACATTTTTTTTGTAATTATAGGCAACATAAAAACAATGAAAATAACCGATAATGTATATGCAACAAAATACCACTTGTATTGTGATATGAACAAGACATGTCCGGTTATGTCTCCTTTGTACACCGTTTCGGTAATAGCAATCAGTTTATTACATTTCGTCTATGATTCTCTATACGAACAGAAGTAAAGCATGGCAGGAAAACCGGCTTCGTCAAGGCTGCCTCGTAGCTGCCACCACCATTGGAGAAGAAGATAATACAAGTTCTTATAATCTTCTATAAACCATATATTTTAATTTGATTGAAACACAAAAACAATGAGAAATGATTCGCTTTCCAATAACTATTGCTAACAGAATTACAACAATAAATAAAATAAGTAACAAAAGTACAAGAATTAAAAATAAGTTTCTGTAATCGATAGTAATTACAACATATAGTTATGAATAAGCTACGAATATTAATCTTTCTCGTATGTGGTTTAACAAGTTGTGATAGCAAATTGCGACGGCGTACCATCGGTTCAACGTCATAGGCAAGCATGGAAGAAATCAAGCTGGTTTTAGTTAAGTTATCGCAGAGTTCTTAATATCGAGTCTTTGACTCACAAGCACAGACTGTTATTTTATATATTTTTTCGTTCTATAGCACAGCACCACAGTTTCTCTTTCTCTCTCTCCTTCAGAGCAATAGAGTTCACAGAACCAGGTTTTTTTTACTTTTGCTATAGAAAAAAATAGAAAGAAACGATTAGTCGGGAGCATTAATAACGTTCGATGTTCCTTGGTTTCCTTTGTGTAATCTGAAGCTGCTCATCTTCTCATCCAAAAGTTAAATAGTCATCATAGTCGAAGCTGTCGAACTCAACCTCTTCCAAGTGCATACTTTTAAAGTCCACCTAGTACCGCAAAATACCTGTAAAGATAATTTAAACTAAATACTTAATTTTTTGGCTGCGGGAAGTCGACTTTGTAGCTCAGAATTCCTATATACCGAACGACTGCTGCATTAAAATCTGATTATTTTTGTTTACATTTTTTTAAAACGAGTCACAAGGAATTTTCAGTTTTTAAATGAGGACAACCGGTAAATATATGAAGGGGCATCATTGTTCAGACTTGAATAATGTAATGGTAGTTTTACAACAGCTCGGTTTTTTTACGTTTCATAAATGAGCTTTTATAATTTAAAATTTTATAAACGTACGGTATATCGAAAGTTCTCCTGTTATATGTCAAAGTATAATATAATTCGATTGATCTCTTTTTAGCAATAGTAGATAATTTAATAAATGAATAGAACCATGTCACTTGGATAAAATCTTTTAACTGAATTATGTTACTGCTCACTGCTTTTTACGCTTACTCCAAATAAATCATCCACTAAGAGATCAAATATTCTAACGAGAATAATGTCATACATACCTATAATATCGTAATCAAATCAGTGGGCACTGCGTACACGAATTTTACAGAATTTGTAACCCTCGCTGTTTAACGTCAGCATAACCTCGTCCACGATACCGGTTTCACTGTTACGAAGGAATGTAGAGGCATCTCGCTTTGTGAATCGTTTCGTCGTGCTATCCAGCTGAAAATCGTCAAGAACACAATCAAGTTAGTCAACAGCAAGCACTTCTTAAAGTTGTTAAAACAACTAAAATTTACCTCATCCTCGTTTTCAGGTAGAGTCATGATTTTTCTAATAACGACGTCGTCTCCAGAGACTCGAAAGCCTGGTGCGATAATACCATCGTCATGCAATTTGTCGTACAGTGCGTTGCGCATTCCCTGGCACGTTTGACGGCATGGCTTCTCGAACTGTTCCTCCTGATCCCCGAATTTCTATGTTTCCGAGTCCTTGTACGAACGGTAGAGAACTGACCTGAAGAAACCCCTTTCGACAGCGCTGGCGTTCAGGATGACACTGTCTTCCTGGTTGTAACCAGTGTAACATAAAATTGCTACAATGCTGTTGATACCAGCTGGCAACTCTCTGAAGCGGAGGTACTCCATGGATCTGGTAGTTACGAGCGGCTTGTGCGGATAGAACAGTACGTCTGCAAGTGTGTCCATCCGAACGTGAAAATTTGTGATGTAGACACCCATAGCTTGTATACTCATAGCACTCTATCAATGAAATAGAATTCGTTAGCATGCAAATTATATTATTCATAAATGCAATAACCTTTGGAAACATATTTACTTGATAAGTATTCCTGGGACTCTGGTTGTGATCAGGGAATGGAATAATAGATAGAACATACTCCCAAAATCATGGCAGGATGGATTTCACAGTGTGTGTAAGTTGAACAATAACCAAAGTCCTTTTGTTATTTCAAATTATCGGGAGACATGGCAATCATTACTGTTTCCTCCTCAAGAGTATCAATATACTCAACAACACCACTAGCGACCAGCTCTTGCCATCTAAAATTAAAAAGCTGCTCATCTTCTCATCCAAAAGTTAAATAGTCATCATAGTCGAAGCTGTCGAACTCAACCTTTTCCAAGTGCATACTTTGAAAGTCCACCTTGTACCGCAAAACACCTGTGAAGATAATTTTAACTAAATTTACCTTATTTTTTGACACTCTACCAATTCCAATTCAAATCATAACAATAATTTTTATACAATATTTATGTGACCATACTAACCTCTTTATCAGTAAAATGAGTTTTATCCTTTTCGTGCTCAGGTATTAGGTGAAGGACTGCACTACCAGCAAGGATCAAACCAGCGATGTTAGGCTTATCGTTAGTAATGTAAAGCTGCATTGCTACTTCTGTTTTTCCATTCATATACGAGCAAAACGTAGAGCAGATTGACCTCCTCTGCCTGTAATTTGCAAGTGCATACAAACATTCTCAGCTGTACAAGCACATTACTCCAGTCTTCGTAATGCTCAGTCTGGACTGACACCGTATAAAAATCTTCGTAAAACCTTCCTCTAGGAGATTCAACAAAACTTGGAATGTTATATCTTTGGTTTCTTCTTGTTCGTGTTATATTCAAAAACTGAGTTTTACCATCTGACTGCTGAACAGAAGTTACTTGTGATTCGCTGTTTTCCTCTATATTTCTATTGTCTACATTTGCATTAGCTGTCAATAAGTCACACATGCTAGAATTATTTTCATCATTATTTTCCTCTACTTTATGGTCTTCATCTTCTGTTTCAGATCTTTCTTTTTCTTCTGAAATGAGTTTAGAAGGAGGATATACATCATTGTTGCTCTGAGCGTTTCTTTCAATTTGCACTGATTCAGTTTCTAAAACTTTATTGGATTCTTTAGACTGCGATGTCATCTGAGATGCAACTTGATTCACATTGGATTCTCTTAAAACACAAGCACAAGCGTGTACAAGCACATTACTCCAGTCTTCGTAATGCTCAGTCTGGACTGCCACCGTGTAAAAATCTTCGTAAAACCTTCCTTTATAGTATTGTTGTAGGCACTCGTGCATGTAATAAGGAAACTATTCAAGGCTGGTAGCACTTTTGGAATAAGCCAGTCAACATGCTTGTATAGATAAATGTAACCCTAGTGTCATCCGTTATCACACTGCAAGCTGCTCTATCACCTTGTGACCACATTTCATTTCATACACTTGACATCTTATGCTACTGCCACAAAATTGCATCTTTTTATTCATATAAGCACACGTATTGACAAGATCACAGTTGCTTTGAGTTTTATTTATACACTTATAAACACAGCACTTTTTGTTCTCTTCTTTGAAGAATTATCGGCTACAAGCTATTTACTTTATTATTCACAATCAATTTTTGTTTGTGATCTCTAGGAGTACTCGTTGGAAAATAATGTGGATATTTATTTTGATTAACACTGCAAACATTTTTAGACATTTGAATTTCATCGACGAAACCTAAGGAATGGTCATTAGCCATGACTGAAGAATTCAACTGGCCATCTTCAATATTCCCTAGATTTGCTTCCTTCCTAAGGAAGCCTTGTAATAGTAATTTTTGGAGTTTGTGTAAAAACATGTGGGAAGTGTGTTTTGATGAATGTTTAGTCGAAAAATGGTGTTTTTAGAAAATGTCCGTACGGATGTGTGTGTGTGTGTGTGTGTGTGTGTGGTTGTGTGGTGTGTGTGTGTGTGTGTGTGTGTGTGTGTGTGTGTGTGTGTGTGTGTGTGTGTGTGTGTGTGTGTGTGTGTGTGTGTGTGTGTGTGTGTGTGTGTGGTGTGCGTATGTATACGCCTGTTTCTCAGTTTCTACTTGGTGGATTTTAACCCAACCAAGTTTCTTCTTTGTTTTTGCTAGAAGATAGTGGGACGAAAGTCCGTTTTTACAATTTATATACGCGTTTTTTTTTTTTTTTTATAGTGATTTTTTAGTTTTGTTTCAGTTTTTGCCAACAAAGTTATCGGAAAAGTTAATAAAAGTAAATTGCTTAATATGTACCTGAAAGAGAATAAAATTGCCTATGTTTTTACCGTGAAAAATTTATATTATCGTTCGTCGTTCTTTTATTATACACCATACAGTGCAATTTTTTTAAATCGTTATAACTCAAAAACTAAATAGCGAATCATTCTAAAAAAATATATGATTATTGAAGGTAATTAGAACTATATACCACTTAAATTTTAAGTCATTTCATGGAGCAGATCCTGAGAAAAATTCAAGTTCAAATTTTGGATTTAGTTAGCATTATATAGCACAATGATCCCTTTTTTGGGATTTTTATACAACCAGTTAGTTTCAAAGATATTGAGCTTCAAACTTTTGTTTTTTCACCCTGTATACTATGAGTCGTTTTTTCTACGTGATGCGATAACTGGAGTAAAAAGGCAATAATCAATTTAAAATTTTGGATTTAGTTAGCATTATATAGCACCTTTATCTCTTTCTTTGGGTTGTTTATCATACCAGTTACTTTTAAAGATATTAAGCTTCAAAATTTTGTTTTCTTACCCTGTATACTCTATATAACTGAAAACTGTATCGCTTCGATCTCAGTTTCCATTAATGGATTTTAATCTATACTTAGACTCGTTTTTTGCTGTTTTTGTTTTATTAATTCGTTAAAAATAAGATTTTCAGTTACGCATGTGCGTATATTCATGGCGATTTTTCGATCACTGGTGATTTTAGATACGTTCCGCGAACTATATCCTTATCATTACATCTCGGAAACTAAATTTTGAACTTTTCGTTAAAATATAAGGATTATTGAATGTTATTCTATAGACTACTTTAATTTTAAGTAGTCTACGGCAATTCAAAATTTTGAAATTTTTCAAAATTTTTGAAAATATGCTATGCGTCAAAGAGTTATGAAACCAAATGGTTTCAAAGATATTAATCTTCAAAATTTCGTTTTCTCACCCTGTATATTGTATACTCTATATAACTGAAAACTGCATCGCTTAGATCTTAGCTTCTATTTGATGGATTTTAATCTATACCTTGGCTAGTTTATTTCTGTTTTTTGTTTTATTAAATCGTTAAAAACAATTTTTTTAGTTACGCATTGATTATGTAATATAATTATTTCGAAATAATTTTATCCATCAAACGAAAAAGAATAAAAACTTTATAGAATTATATATGAAGTAAAAACAATTTAGATATTAAAGCGATACATAAGGTTGAAGGGAGCTACGTGCCAAAGAATTGGCAGCGGTTTTTTTCTTCATTTACAAAATTTGTTTCTTGTATTTTTCCTTTAGCCGAAGAACCTTTCTTATTTCTTTTAAGCACTTTCCTAATCTGCTGCTTGGGCTCCTTAAATTTAGTACCACTTAAAAAAAAAAACGTTACTTTTCAGTTCACAACAACTATCTAAAGTTTTAAGTTAATGTTAACTTTAATTATAAGTGTTGAAGAAAAACAAGAAAAACATAACCTCAAACTTATTTACACACTTATAAACACAGCACTTATTGTTCTCTTCCTTGAAGAATTATCGGCTACAAGCTGTTTACTTTATTATGCGCATAGGGCAATTCAGAAGAACACATTGCTTTTTTTTATTTCTAAATATGTGAACAAATACAAAATTCTTCGTCCGCCTCCGCGATGTCCGCGAGGCCGAACCTGGCCAGGCCAGGCCTGGCCAAATCTAGAGACGCTGGTTTGAAAGAGAGAGCGACAGCTTTTGCCATATCAAATACTATGAAGTTAAAATCGAAACTCGGTATGGGTGTTGGGGGAGGTAGATCTCTCAAATCTAAGAAAAAGATTACACTAAAAAGATTGATCAAGTCAGCAGAAAAATCTATTATTCCTGGCAAAGACTCTCGCTCTATGATTAGGTCAGCGCTAAAAACTGCTCGTGAGCATGTGAAAAAACTCGGTGGGAAAAGTAAAGTTAGTGTTGCACGCATATTGCCTGTTCCCAGCAAAGTAGGTGGCTTTCTTCCAGCACTTATTCCACTTTTTGCTGGTCTTAGTGCAGTCGGCTCACTTGCAGGAGGAGCTGCAGGAATCGCGAAAGCAATAAATAAGGCAGACACTGCTAAGAAGCAAATGGAAGAGCAAAAAAGACACAATAAAAAAATGGAAATGCTGACACTTGGTAAGGGACTGCTTCTGAAACCTCATCATAAAGTTTTCGGTAACTTTCTCAGACAAAAGAAACAATGTGGAAAAAAAAAACTTCGATGAAATAAGATTGCCAAAACGTGCACTCACCGACTATGATCTACTCAAGTATACAAAATTAATGAAAATAACAAATTTTCGTGGAATTTTTATGCGAAATGCCCTACCTAATGGCTGTCGAGCTAAAGAATCGGCAATCATAAATCTGGATGATGCGAGTGGATCCGGCACGCACTGGGTAGCTTATCGAAAAAATGGTAATGAACTTACATACTTTGATAGTTTTGATGATTTACCAACCACCTCAAGATCTTATGAATTACTGGAAAGTTTCTCAAGTCAAGTACAATTATCAGAGGTATCAGGAATTTTCAACTTTTATCTGTGGTCATCTCTGTCTCAAATTTCTCTGCAATCAACTTAATCGTTAGGAAAATTTCTGTCTGTATAAAAAGAAATCTACACGAGTGATTTGAATTAGTTTACTCAAGATGGTTGTTCAGTCAATGACTCTTAGCCTTTCCGGTACCTCCTGAAACCTTGAGACACACTATTTTCCTCCCATAGAGCTGGATCCGAATAAACAGTACAGCGTTGGACTTGTTGAGTTGCTAACTTTCAATTCCGTACCAAACGTCGATGTAAAATGCAATAAGTTTTACGTTGGACAAGAAATAATTGAACTTCCTACAGGCAGTTATAAGATTGAGGATATTGAACCAACTCTGCAAAGCATCCTCGATACGCGAGGCATAAAAGTTAGTATCAAGCCAAATAATAATACATTGCGTAATATTATCGAGTGCAGTCATGAAATCAATTTTCGTCCAAGTAACTCGATTGCTCGTCTACTGGGATTCACTCCAAGAGTCTTGAAACACTATATAAGTCACGACTCTGATTTACCAGTAGCTATTCTCAAAGTGAACGCTCTACGAGTCGAGTGTAATATTACAGCAGGAGCATATATAAATCAACAAAAAGTTCATACAATACATGAATTTTTCCCAGCAGTTCCACCAGGTTACAAGATAATCGAGGTTCCTAAACAAATAATATACTTACCAATATCTGTGAAAGTGATTGATAATTTACAACTACGTCTAGTAGATCAAGATGGTGAATTGATCAATCTTCGAGGTGAAATTATTACAATTCGTTTGCATCTGAAAAGCACTTGAAATGGGTATTGTTTTTAATGCTGACAAAAGCTATAATAACAGCTCATTATGTCATCAGACAGTCAGTCCGCAATGAGCGATCAAACGATTAACACCTCGGAACAGTCAATTTCTACAAAGTCTCGGTCTCACAGTAAAGCGTGGTGGAGAAAAAATAGGTCAACAAGTGAGAAAAATACAGAAAAAATAACTTGCACATTTATCTGCTGCTGCTGTCAAGATGGAGGCAGTTTTTTACGTGCAATCTCCAGTCATCTTTGATGAATCTGTCTCGCATTATGAAGTTCATGCACATCAATCCTACACAGCACTTACATTCAACAATAGTGATGAAATTTGAATAGCTATTCAGCATCAAAATTTATGTGTGCTACCATCTAAAAGTTCTCTACACATTTGTGGTAAGATTACAAAGCAGAATGGCACTGCTTTAGAGCATACTGATTTCGTGAACAATGCTATTAGTCATCTCTTTGAGGAAATTCGATACGAGATGAATGCTATAGAAATTGATCGATGCAAAAATGTTTCTGCAACAACCTTGATGAAAGGCTACACTTCTTTCTCACCCAGTCAGCTAAAGTATCTGGAAAATTCCGACTGGACATATATAACAGAGTTAAGAAAAATAACTGATAATAACGGTTACTTTTATGTGACCGTTCCTCTATCATTGATTTTTGGTTTTGCTGAGGATTATCGAAAAATCGTTGTGAATGTTAAGCATGAACTGATTCTCACAAGATTGAGAAATGATTTAAACGCTGTTTTACAAGAGCCTACACTGGTAGATGGAAGACCTGTCTATGAAGACTTCAAAATTGAGATGACTCTTATAGAGTGGCTTATGCCCTACCTCGTCCTGTCAGATCGACGAAAAATACAACTATTTAATTATATACAAAAAGATGTACCCATTGCTATGAGTTTTCATTGATGGGAGTTATATGAGTATCCAGTACTTCCAAGAACCACGCAACATGTATGGACAGTAAAAACGTCGAATCAATTGGAAAAGCCACGTTTTATCATTTTAGGCTTCCAAACAGCAAGAAAAGGAGTGAGAAGAAGCAATGATAGCTACTTTGATCATTGTAATATTAGTAATGTAAAACTTTTCCTCAACTCTCAGAGCTATCCGTATGGAAATCTCAATCTAGATATTTCAAACAATCAATTTGCCATACTCTATGACACGTATGCAAATTTTCAAAATGTATACTATTCCGATCTGTGCGTCCAGAGCGGACGGGTGGGTTCCTATCACCACTGCACAGCGCGTCCTCAGGTTGCGGATAGAGAAACGGCCCCTGAGAAAGAGGTTAGCTGCGAATAAATCGAATAAGCAGCCGCGGACAGCCGATAGGCCCGGGCGTGGGTGTGATGAGCCCGCACTGGCGATCGAACGGATTCATCTAGAAACACTACGCAAGCACCACAACAACGAACACTCAACAATATTTCTTATTTCACTTTCTCTTCATACCTAACTATGTCTATAATCTATCTCTCTTAGCACACATTACAAAAATCCTGCTGTCGTGGAGAATGCGGGAGCGATGACAACTGCCCCGAAAGGGGATGTGTAGAATGATTCGCCACCTGGTCTTACACGGCAACGAAGCCAGCGTAGGCGCGCTGCCTTGCAGGAGGGCATTAGGATACGAGCGTGATTCCGTAGTGTGTCCGACGATGAGCTGACTCCGTTCTCATCAAAGTCGGAAAGCTCGCATACTTAGTTCTAGAGAGGTATGGGAGTTATCACCTCTAGAACGGATGATTCACCTGCGATCGGAAACAGGATCCAAAACGCGTGGGTTTCACATACTATCATGGCTCAAAAAAACCAAAACCAAACCAAAATCAATAGGGACTTAAAGGTAGGAACGTGGAATGTGCGCAGTTTATACAGAGCAGACGCGTACCGGGAAATCTTAAAAGAGGCTGACATGTACAATCTAGACTTAGTAGCTATACAAGAAACTCGGTGGCAAGATAGCGGTATGTTAGGAAACGAAAACTTCACCTTTATGTACGGGGGCGCGAGCGGACATTCCCTAGGTACCGGATTCCTGATTAACAAAAGAATTATACACGCGGTTAAAAGTTTCAAATTCGTAAACGACAGACTCTCGTATATCATCATCGAAGGAGCGTGGTACAATTACGTGGTTATTAACGTGCATTGTCCTACGGAGGGCAAAGAGGAAGAAGTGAAGGATCTTTATTACGAAGCCTTGGAGCAATTAATCGACCAATTCGCGTCTTACGACACCAAAATAGTAATAGGGGATTTCACCGCTAAAATAGGGAAAGAGGAAATGTTTAGGCCCACTATAGGCAAGGAAAGTCTGCACGAGACCAGCAACGATAACGGTATTAGAGTCATAAATTTCGCGGCGGCAAAAGATCTTATAGTAAAGACTACGTGCACAAGGATATACACAAATCAACGTGGACATCGCCGGACGGAGCCACGAAAAATCAAATCGATCACTTTCTTATCGATAAGAGGCGCCACACGAACGTGCTTGACGTAAGAACCTATAGGGGGGCGGATTGCGACTCGGATCATTTTCTAGTAGTGGCCAAATTAAGAGCCAAATTAGTAGCTGGGCAAAATAGTAAACGGGCGAGCAAAGTAGAAACGTTCGATATTGAAAAGCTACGGAACGGGATAGAACGAATTAAGTATCAAGTAGAAATAAGAAATCGGTTTCAGGTACTCGAAGAAACGGATGCACCGACGGAGGTAGATGACGACCCGAACAGTCTTTGGGGGGATATCGAGAAAACGATAAAAGAGGCAGCGAATAAAGTGCTAGGTAGAAAGAAAAAGCCAAAGAGCAAACCATGGTTTGACGAAGAGTGCGAACTCTGGTTTGAAAGGCGCAAAAAGGCCAAATTAGACAGCGTACACAATGGAGGCGATAGGGCCGTAGAAGAGTACCACGAAATAAGAAGGCAAGTGGGGGCGATTTACAGGAACAAAAAGCGCGAGTATCAAAAGAATCAGATTAGAAAAATAGAAACTAATAGTAAGGAAAATAACCCGCGCGAGATGTACAAAGGAATTAACGCTATTAGGAAGGGTTTCCAGAGTAGATAGCGAAGGTGAACTGTTAAAGCTGTGGAAGGGTTATTTTGAAAAGCTGCTAAACGTACATGAAAACTGCGAGGAAACGGGAGACGAAATCCACACTGCTGAACTCCATTTGGAAGAACCGACCTACAAAGAAGTAGAAGCCGCGATCAAAAAACTAAAAAACAATAAGGCCGCGGGAAACGATTCTATACCAGCGGAACTACTTCAATATGGGGGCATCGCGCTTACATTCAAAATTTTTGAACTAGTATGTGCTATTTGGAAAAATGAAACGATACCGGAAAACTGGAAAGAATCTATCATTATACCGATTTTCAAAAAGGGAGATAAGACAGATTGCAATAACTACCGGGGAATCTCACTTTTAGCTNCAAAGTTCTGTCAAACGTAATACAGGCCAGACTCACACCCTTCGCGGAGGATATAATAGGAGATTATCAGTGTGGATTCCGGCGTAACAGATCGACGAGCGATCAAATGTTTACTATAAGGCAGCTGTTAGAGAAAAAATGGGAATATTGCGAAACAATACACCAGTTATTCATAGATTTTAAAAAAGCGTATGATTCTATCAAGCGAAGCAAAATGTATCAAATCCTTGTGCTCCTCGGCGTGCCAAAAAAACTTGTGAAATTAATACAAATATGTCTGAACGGAAGCACGGGAAAAGTACGAGTAGGCGGTAATGTATCTGAATCGTTCATGATACACGACGGTTTGAAACAAGGGGACGGGCTCTCCACGGTACTCTTTAACTTAACGCTAGAGTATGTTGTTAGACAAATGCAGACTAGCGGGCTGGGCGCAACACTCAACGGAAAAACGCAGATTCTAGGATATGCAGATGATTTGGACATAGTGGGGGATAATGGCGAAACGGTAGCGAGAAACGCGGAAATACTCATAAATGCGGCCGAGGAAACGGGGTTAGAGGTGAGCGAATCGAAAACGAAATATATGATTATGGATAAACTGGGCATTTGCGAAGGAGAGGGGGATCTTAGAGTCGGAAATTTTACTTTCGAAAAGGTTAGCGAATTCAGATATTTAGGCACAACTATAAATGATCGAAACGAAATCAAAGCCGAGATTAATAAGAGACTACATTCGGGTAATGCCTGCTTCTATGCCGTGAACAAACTACTAAAATCAAAACTGCTGTCTAAAAATGTAAAAATTAGGATATATAGCACTATAATAATGCCGGTAATCTTGTACGGATGCGAAACTTGCGCGCTCACTAAAGCAGAGGAAAACCGTTTTAGGGTTTTCGAAAATAAGGTTCTGCATAAAAATATACGGGCCAAAGAAAGATGAGGAAACCGGGGAGTGGAGGAAACTGCACAACGACGAGCTACATAACTTATACGCGTCACCGAATATAAACAGAATAATTAAATCGCGAAGACTAAGATGGGCAGGGCACGTTGCAAGAATGGGAAATGATCGCACGGCAGCGCGTATAATGAAAGGAAAGCCAAATACGTCGCGACCTCTAGGTAGACCTAGACGCAGGTGGGAGGACAATGTAAAAGCGGACTTAACTGAAATCGGGCAGGACGGCGCGAAATGGATAGGGTTAGCACAAAATAGGGATACGTGGAAGGCTTGCGTAGATGAGGCGATGAACTTTCGAGTTCGAAATGCCACTTAAAAAAAAAAAAAATACTATTCCGATAGATATATAGTAGTTCCTCTTCTGAGTAAAGAAAAACCGCGGAATCGTTAATAACATTAACAACTGCAAATTACAAAATTGCGGGTGGCTTCATTTTTATGATTAATTATTTTTCACGATTTCTACATACCCACAGCCACCTTTCAGACCCTTGACGTTGTTTTCTATATTCCCATAATCGTCTATTAAAATTTAAAAGCTCATTTCAGTACTCCCGCAGTTGCCTTTTAGACCCTAATATTTTCTGTATTCCATAGCTCCTGGGAGAGAGGTCTCGCCGGAGATCCGCTCGGGACTGAAGCCCCGAGCTCTCTTAAGACGGTAGCAGTCTTTTAGGTACACTATTGTTGAATATATTGTATAAATCATATCATAATAAAAAGCAAAAATATTTTTTCAAAAATCGAAAAATGGCCATGAAATGGTCATAAAATAGTCTATATATCTTAAAAAAGAACATTTATTCGAATTCAGAATTCACGAAAAACATTATGCACGTCCAATCTTATTACGATCGACCAGTAGTTCACGAATTATAACCAGTATACGTACGCACGCCAATGCAACGCACCACGCACGCACCAACGACCAGACACACACACACACACACACACCCGCGGTCCAGCGCACAGCACCACAAACACACACAGAGGCCACACATCATGTACGACGGGGTAATTGAGATTCCGGTACCTCCCAATATTAAGATTATGGATTTGCGATCGATATTGGCGCGATAGTAGTGACGGTAAATCACATTGGAGAGATTAACGCGAAGACGCAAACGACACAATCCGCAGGCCAATCGAAACTGGAATCACGGCAGCTGGTCTCCACTGGCTGACACCAGCGGAGGCGGTCCCTGGTGGACAGCCGGAAGAAAAAGGAGACAGATAACCTTAAGGGTTGGAAGCAGCGATATTATCTCGTGCGCCCTCCATGACGATACCTAAGGAGTACAAATCGACCCCGCCTAAGGTTCGATGAACACCTTAAAAGAGTCGGTAAGCCCCAAGCATCGCAGGTGCGAATGCGTTAGCGGGACTGATGCCAACATAGGCGGACCGCGGCCAAAACTCAAAGACAGCTGCTGCACACGTAAATTGATCAATTACACTGTACGCCGGCCCCCGGCTCTGGCATGAAGCAGCAACGGTGAAGTCTAATACCCAAGGACGGTAACATCAGCCACGCCGTCGGGCCTGTCCCCCTAACGCCCGTCACTAGCGGATACAGGACGACCTCTAGCGTTGCTATCGAGGTCCTGCGGAAGTCTCCCTCTGGATCTTGGCGCAGCAAGAACAAGGGGCAAAACTCTTTGCCCCAGGTATCAAGGAAGATGAGCCCGGACAGCCAATTAAAAAGGAAGGCCGACACGCACACCTGGAGCATGGCGCGTAGATGGAGCGACTTCCGAAAGGGAAGATGGACAAGGGTCCGTCCTGATGCCTAATATAGAGTAGGATAAACAGACGACATGCGATCTGATTTTTTATCTCACTCACACTACTGACGGGGGAACCAGTGGCTGCTTTCAGGTATTACCTGCACCGGTTCAAGTGTGACAAATGAAGCTACTTGCCCAATTCGCTCCCGAATCCTCGAAGATGCCGAACACATCACCACAATTTGTCCACGTTTGCGCAGAAAGAGAACTCTCATAGAAAAGTCTAGTGAAGCCGTGTCACGCCCGAGAACATTAGTCAGCTGGATGTACAAGTCAGCCAAATAACATGGAAGGCTGTGGCGTCGTTCGGCCACCGTAATGAAAAACCTTAAGAAGTGCGGACACGGCAGACGTCCACTTACGGAATCAGCCCGAGACGAGCCAGACACGTGCGCGACGAGTCTGCTCCTTAATCGATATGAGAAATTGCAGGCAGGTAACTAAGTTTGAGCCAATAAGATGAGGCAATCGCCCGTCCCTAATTACAAGTGCTCCTCAAACCGATGCAGAGAACGTAGGTTGAACTGAGCCCAGCTCCTCCTGATGCAGAGGAGACGTAGTGGCGAGGTTGAGACTGCCAAAGGATGACCGGACGATGGCTGTAGGAACATAGACGGCCGGACGATGCATGTAAGAAGCAGACGAGGTTTGATCCTGAACGCGCCTAACTCACTACGGTGGAACGGGGAAGTATGGAAATGCACCCAAAGAAGAAAGCCAAACGGCTGTAAACGCCCCACCGAAAGTGACGATGTCTAGCGATGGTGCCGGTGGCGGTCTTGATGTCGTAGGGCCACTTGAAACAGAGTTCGCGTCTGTCAACGTCCGTATAAAAAAAAAAAAAAAAAAAAAAAAAAAAAAAAAAAACACACACACGACACACACACACACACACAGACAAAAGCAATCTGCACGAACATTTTATAGAAACATGAAACTCTCAACCATGACTAAGGCTTAATTATCAAAATTATATGGTTTAACAAAGATAATAATGCATCACATCGTACAGAGTATACAGGGTGAGAGTTGAAGAATTTGAATCTTAATATCTTTTAAACTAAAAGGTTTCATAAGCTACAAAAAGAACCTAGCCGAAGTGATCAAAAGATCAATCTTTTCCTAAAATTTCAACTCAATTTAAACCTTTTTACTCACGTAATCGTACGACACAAAAAAAACATTTTTTCTAGTTTTTGATTTTTATCTCAAAAACTAGTCACCAAAATTGCTTAAAATTTTTACAACTAGTAGATATCGTTGTTTTTTATTGTCATGAATTTGTTAAAAAAATTTAACTATTTATCGAAAAATTACCTTTTATATCATAAAAAATGAACAGATGAGTCAATCTAGAAAATCTTGAGGAAAAAAGTAGACAAATTTATGTTCTTTTAGATACACTATTGTTGAATATATTGTATAAATCATATCATTATGAAAAAGCAAAAATATTTTGTCTAAAATAGAAAAATGGCTATAATATGGCCATAAAATGGTCAGAATCATAAAACAAAAAATGACCTATATTCAGAATTAGAAAAAATATAGGCATGTCAAATTTTATTACGATCCGTCGCATGGTTCCAAAATTATGNGTTCCAAAAAAATGGCGGTATACGTACACACACACACACACACACACACACACACACACACACACACACACAGCCATCTGCACGGACATTTTCTAAAAACGTATGATTCGTACACCTCCAAATGCGTTTCCACGAAGTATTAGCAAAACTGAAAATTGTACTATTACAAAGCTTCCTCTTGAGGAGGAAGCAATTGTTTCTTGTTCTCTATAGTTTTTTTAATTCATATGTATGTTTAATACATTTTTAAAACAATTTAATGTTGATATAAAAATAAAATCCGATTTTTCATTTTTTGACAATTTAAGGTGATTAGGTCCCCTTAAATTTTTGCTATTGTAATTCTCATCTGTTACATTAACTATTAAACAAACGCTTCTTGCACCGAAAGGACCGGTTGATGTATATGTGTGTGCGAGAGGGAGTATTGATAGTAGCGCTGTCACATATACGCCGTTTCTATGGAGAGCGATTCTTCCTCCCCTCCTCTCAGCCGCAACGCTCACTTCTTGTCGAGACGTATGGGTGACCAGATCATTAAATTGTATTCTTGAAAGTTCTAGTATAATCATTGATCACCGTAGTAAGAAAGTTATACACTTTCAAAAAAAATTTTTTTTCTGTAAATTCACGAGTGTTAGATATATATATATATATATATATATATTTTGTAATTCCGCATACGGTTGAAAGAAATGCCGGTAGGAGGCTGACTACTTCCCACAACTGAAGTAGTCGAGGGGATCCTACATATAGTGGACTGTAGTAACATCTCGCAGTAGAGCGTCTAAGGAGGACTGTTGGATCCTTACTGAAGAGTCCAGTGCAACAGTCCAGGACGAAACGCTTTATAATATTGTTAGAAGAAACTCGTCTTTTGAATCTCTTATACCAGGAGCTAAGAGGAGTTAGATAATAATTTTTGTTTGAGAATAATTTGTTGGGTTTCACTCGTATCACCGTAGTAAGAACGTTATACACTTTCAAAAAAAAATTTTTTTCTGTAAATTCACGAGTGTTAGATATATATATATATTTCGTAATTCCGCATACGGTTGAAAGAAATGCCGGTAGGAGGCTGACTATTTCTGTTGGAGTGAGTCTCGTTGGTGGCTGGGTGGATGGACACACGGAGAAAGAAAAACACTGGAGTGCGTGAATAAGGCTTTATTCAGTAGTCGTGCTTGTCACAAAAGGTCTCGAGCGACGGAGCTGTAGTCACAACGGAGGTCGGCGGGAGAGAGAGCAGGTGAGCGCGAGCCCCGACGAGCGAAGCACGCGCCGCAGAGATGTAGCGCCAGATGGCGCTAGATGTGCGCTGTGGAGATGTGTCGTGAAGACACATGGATCGGCGGCTCGAAGACTCGCCAACACTCCCTCCCTTCGGGTCGCTTGATCCTCTCACTCAGACAGCTTCCTTCCGCGTTTCACTCCTCTGACTGACTTCTATTTTCATCGCCTTCTTGGTTTCCTATATCTGAAACATAGTTAAAATTTGTGTTCGTCTGATTTACATGTTCTTCTGAGATTTACTTCTAGTGGCTAGTTATGTGTTGAGTATTTTGTCTCTGAGATATTTATGTGTTTCATTAGATAGAGGTTTTGTCATAATATCTGCCATATTCTCTGAAGTGGATTTCCATCTGACTTTAATTTTTCCTTCTGAGACACATTGTTTAATGTAGTCCCCATGTGTATCTGCCATGTGACTTTTACTTCATGTCTTTTCTCTGTTTTGCAATTTTCTCTGAATTGTTTCTAGGTCATCATCAAAATTTTTCAATTTGTTATTTCCTTCCATCTGAGTGCAATCGCCTGCAGATTTGTTATCACACCATAGCGTGACGGGATACAAAGTTTTCCCTGTAATGTCTCTGATTGCTTTGTCTAAAGAAATTATTTCTTGACAAGCATTGCTCATGGCTAGGTATTCTGCTTGGCAAGTGGACAGTGACACATACGTCTGTTTATAACTTCTCCACATAATTGTGTCGCCATAGAGTTTGATTATATATCCTCCTGTTGAAGATGAATCTTCACAGTCTCTGAAGCTGGCATCTGTCATCGTTTCCATGTTATCTTCTTTTGCTCTGAATGTTAGTCCTAGTTCTGATGTGCCTCTGAGGTATCTAAATATTCTTTTTACATCTCTCCAGTCACTTTCACTCGGTGACAATTGTCTTCTGGATAAAAAGTTTACTGCAAATGCAATGTCAGGTCTGGTTGCACCTGCTAAGTAGAGTAAGCTTCCAATTGCTTCTCTGTATGGTGCTTCCGTTATCGTCTGATTTTCTTCTGAGATTTTAAGTTCTCTATTTCGAACTTGTCTTGTGACCATGGGTGTTTTCTGTGGTTTACTGGTTTTCATATTGAAACGTTCTAAGCATTTCTCTATGTACTCTGATTGAGATAGACTTAATATCTTCTGATCTCTGTTTCTATTAATTTTCATGCCCAAAAATACTTTAGGTTCTCCTAAGTCTTTCATCTGAAATGTGGAGCATAATTTTTCTTTTATTTCTTTTAGTTTCTTCTGATTGTTGCCTGCTAGTATGATGTCGTCTACATATAACAGTAACACTACCATCTGATTTTGTAGTCGCCATGTAAATAAACATGGTTCATTTACATCTTTTTCCAGTCCAAGTTCCAAGGCAACTTCTGAGAATCGCTTGTTCCATCGCTTGGGACTTATTCTTAGACCATATAAAGATTTTTGAAGTTTGCATACTTTACTTCTTCTGACTTTTTGATCGATTTCAATACCGTCTGGTATTTCCATAAATATGTCATCGTCGAGAGTTCCATTTAGGAAGGCTGTCTTGACATCCATCTGATACGCTGTTAAATTTAACTTATTAATGATTGCAAATGTCGCTCTGACTATTGGCAATCTAGAAACTGGTGCGTACGTCTCTCTAAGTTCATACTCTTTTCGATCTTTGAATCCTCTGATAACTAATCTTCCTTTGTAGGTCGTTTGACCGTCTTCTGAAATTTTCTTTTTGAACACCCACTTGGAATCAATAGTATGGATTTTATTTCCATCTTTATCTAAAGAAGGTCTGTCTATTAATGTCCAGACTTTGTTGTCTTCCATAGATTTCAACTCTTGTTTTATAGCTTCTGACCATTTATGTTTATCTTCTGATTCAATTGCTTCTTTATAGCTTATAGGATCCCTGTTCGTTTGTGCTATAAAGATATGTCCAAGTTCATCTTCTTCTGAATGTATATCTCTGTCTTCTCCGGTTGGAGTAGGCACTGGTAGCAGATCGTCAGTATTTTCTACTTCGACTACTGCTTCTCTGAGATGTGTCCAAGTTCGTCTGTTCGTCTTGGCTTTTCTTTCCAGACATGGTCGTTTTTCTGGTTCTGGTTTATTTGCTTTTGATACTTCTGAGTTATTGTTTTCTGCTTTTCTCTTCTGACTTTTCTCTTTCTCTGAATTTTGATTGTCTGATACATCTGATCTTGTTTCAACTTCTGAAGTTATTTCCAACGTCTCTGATTTATCTTTTAAGTTAGATTTATATACATCCTTGTATACCAGTTTTTCATTGAACCTTACATGTCTTGATGTAACAAACCTCTGAGAATCTGGGTGCCATAGAATATAGCCTGTTTGAGAGTATCCTACCATTATTGTACGGATGGCTCTATCTGAGAACTTGCTTTCTGCATTGGGTATCTTGGCATATGCCAGACATCCGAAACGTCTGATTTTGTCAAGGTGAATGTTTCCTTCCGGAACCATTCTCTTGATCGGTATCTCTGAATTGATTCCTTTGTGTGGAGTTCTATTATAAATATGGATAGCCACTTCTAAAGCGAGTATCCACATGCTCTTTGGTAGACCAGAGTCTATCATGAGTGCTCTGATTTTCCACTGTATGGTTTTATTGAACCTTTCAGCAGTTCCATTATGTTGTGGAGTGTAAGGAGGTGCAAACTCACCTTCAATCTTTTCCTTTTTCATTACTTCTGAGAATTTTCCTCCAGTAAATTCAGTGCCATTATCTGTTCTAATAAAGCACACTTTTTCTTCTTTCCCTAGTAAGTTTCTTGTGGTTATCAAGAACTTTTCTAGGCAATCTCCAGCTTCACTTTTGTGTTTAGTGGAGTATACTTTAGCAAATCGTGTGTGATCATCTACAAATACTATAATGAACTTGTTTGCTCCTGGATACGAGACTGGCTTGATTGGCCCCATTGTGTCTGTATGTATCCTTTCTAATGGTCTTGTTGCTCTGAATTTGACTTCTGAGAATGGTAAGTTTTCCATTTTTGCTAAGATACAAATTTCACAGTCGGAAATGGACTTGTCGAATTTTATTCGTCTGAGTTTTTCTTCTGATTTTTGTAGCAAAATTAAATATTGTAGAGAAGCATGTCCTAGTTTGATATGCCAGAGCATTCCTTCGCTCAGCTTCTCTTTTTGCTTATTTGGATTTTTGTCTACATTTGTCTGTAAGTATTTTAGCATCTCATCTGAATAATCGTCTAAGTTTAAGATTTTTCTGTTCAGAATTTGTTCATCTAAATTTGTATCCCAGTCGTTATTTTGTTTGTCTGGGTTTGTTTCTGCTCTGATTTGTTCTTTCTCTTTCTCCCTCCCAATCTCAGCCGGACTCATTTGATCATTTTCTGAATTATTTATTTCTTCTGAATCACTTTGATCTCTGAGTTCCATGATGTCTGCCTGAGATTGTTGCAAGAACTCGTCTACTGATACTATGTTGGCTGTGCATGAATATTTATCATAGACTTCTTGTTGTTCATCTGAATTCATGTTTCTCGACACATTCATTGAAATTAACCAATTTGGTTTTTCATATACACCAGTGAGGTATTCTTCACTAGTGTTTTTGTCGTAAATTTTAAGTATTTTGTTGTCTAAGTAAATACTCAAGCCTACATCTGCAAAACGTCTGAGAGATATAAGGTCGTCTGAGATATTCTTTGCAGCAATTACATTAGTCAAAATTATTTTCTTATTTTCATCTGAGGTTGATTTTAAAATTAAGTCACCTTTGCCATCTACTATAATATTCGCATAATTATTTTTGTTCGCGCTTCTGATATATTCTCCTGAACTTTTTCTGAAGTTTCTTAAGATTATACTCTTATTAACTATATGCTCTGTCGCACCAGAGTCTGCTATAAATACAAGCTTTGTATGTGTTGTGTTATTAATTTGTGTATTGTTACCTGATAGCATCGCCTTGAATTTTTCTCCTTGCTTCTGTTTTCGGCCTGGTGTTGGAATGTTTACATTTCTTTTTGTAAAACCTCTCTTGTTATTACCTCTACCTCTGATATTATTATTATAACCACCCCTGCCTCTATTACTTTTACCTCTGAAGTTGTTATTGTTTTGTCTGTGTTGTGTGTTTTTGTTATAAAAAGTGTTAGATCTTACATACCCGTCTTTTGGATTGTCTTTGTTTGGACAGTCATCTCCTTTGTGAGGAGCCACAGCTTGACAATAAAAGCAGTACCAGAGATTGTAGTCCTTTAAAGGACATTGTGCAATCCTGTGTCCAACTTTGTTGCATCTGAAGCATTTTTCAGCAGTTGGAGCTGCTTGTCTTGCTACTCCTGTTTGTCTAACATCTGAAGATTGACCATCTGAAGTTCGTCTGTCTGATTCCAGCTGTAGCAAGAAAGTTTTTATGTCATCAAGACTCATCTCTGATTTGGTTGCTTGATGTCTGATCATATTAGCCGATCTGACTTCTTTATAATTTTTAGAGACTGCCTTTTAAAATGCTGATCTCTTTTCTTCCTCTGTCAGAGGTGTTCTTGTATCGCATGTTTCAAATTCTCTAATGATCGACTCGAAGCGATCACAAAAGGCACTTACAGATTCCTTATTGTTCATATTTAAGCGATACAATTTCTCTCTGACAGAAGAGTCAGTAAAATTTGATTCAGCTCTTCTGAATTCTCTGATTGAATTTACTATTTGTTTTGGGTCTTTTATCTTTAAGATTTTATTATGATAATATGTGTCTAAATGACTTATTATGATGTCTCTGGCTAGATCTTTCTTTTCTTGGTGTTCTTGTTCTGTGTCAAGTATGTCTGATCTAATTGTATCGTCAATTGTGTCTAGTATATTGTTAGCTTTTAATTCTGTGTGTAGATTGTCTAGCCAGGTGCTTAGTGGCGTTTGTTTCGTCAGTTTGTAATCTCTTTTTATCTTAAGTTTTGGGTTAACCCCACTTGTATTGAGAGAGCGTCTGAGTTCTTTAAATGTTTGGCTTATTTCGCCTAAAACTGTTCTATCGTCTGATGTGTTGCCTCCTCTGTTGTTTGTGTTAGTGTCGTCTGAGTCTCTGAATGTAGAACTAACGGGGTGGTTATTTACCTCTGAAGTTAGTTTGCTTAATTGCTCTGAGATGTTTTCTAGAGCATTGTTCATTTCGTCAACTGTACTCTTCAGGTCGAGGATTGCTTCCGTCTGAGTTTTGATGATTTCAGCGTGTTGATCGATTATGTCCGACTGTCTCTCAAAAGCATACTCCAATGTGCTCATTCTCATTTCCACGTCAGATTGGTGGTTGTCCATCTCCTCGATGTTTGCACCCGGAGGTGTTCCTGGGGGAGTATAGCTTTCTGATTCTGCTTTTAAGAATAAAAAATTTCCTCTGATTAGCATTCACTTCTGAATTTCGATTTTTATTTTCAATTCTCAAAAAAATAAAAATTATATAGGCCTATGCTTCTGCTTCTAGTTAAATTGTTTATATTCTGATTTTAGAAAAACACTTTACCTCGTGAATGTTCATGAGTGTCGAGTCTGTCGTTTTGAGATTCGTCTGACATTTTCTTCTGATTGTTGTTACTTCTGAAATGATATACAAAAAATGAATGCTACCTCTGGTAATTTTAAATTGATTTCTTGCTAAGTTAGACCGCACTGCAAGTCAAAACAAAGCTTGAATATCAAACACTAGCCTCGCGTCTCTCGGACTCCACACACGTGCTCCCTTTTGAAGAAGAAACTCGTCTCTGAATTATATTCCCAATCTGAGTAGACGAACGCAATCTGCTCAATATTCTGCGAGGGGGGCGATCGCACATACGTATGTCGTCAAAGAAAAACACTAGAACCGGTGTAATTTAATTTTGACATGTACTGTATAGAAATTCAAATTCACTGCACCGCCGTTTCAATGAAATTTCTATCGAGGTGTGTTTTCTTTATTCATCTGAGTGCTTCTAGATACGTCTGAATATTAAAAATTTCCGAATTTTTATAATTTGTTTTTCTACTCGGATAACTCTGAATTATATTCTTCTATTCGGAGAGATATGAGCATATTTAGAGAGAGAACAAAAAAATTACTTTGTCTCGTTTGAAATATCACGCCGTATTTTATTATACGTTATCTGGCTTTCTTCTAGATATTTTTACAGTACGTATATTGTACGTGACTTCTGAGAAATTTCGTCTGAAGTGAATGGGCTTCTATATATTGTGTAAGAGCGAGAGAGAGAGAGAGAGAGAAAAATAGTAGCCCGCGCGCTTGACTCTTACATGTGCCTCTTACTCACGCCGGCAAGCGCTCGCGCGTTTTCTTCTCGCACGCTTTTGTCACTTGATTTTTCTCTCTACTCTTTTTAGACCCCGCACTGTCTTTCCTACTTCTATTTTCGCAACACTAATCCTTTTTGTTGGTGCGGTAACAATACACAAAACACTCCCGAGGAAAAAAAGAGAGCAAACAAACGATCACTGCTTCCACTTCTGATAACACCCTACAAAAGCCGTACTTACAGTTTTCTCTGAAATTGCGTATAAAAA
This sequence comes from Pteromalus puparum, assembly GCA_012977825.3. NCBI lineage: Eukaryota > Metazoa > Arthropoda > Insecta > Hymenoptera > Pteromalidae > Pteromalus > Pteromalus puparum. Next base: position 30,236,798 of record CM053169.1, on the reverse strand, counting down.
TTCTGAAGCGTCTTCTCCTTGGTCCTTCCTCTGGACAGCGAGCTGGCCCACAACCTGTTGGAGTGAGTCTCCTTGGTGGCTGGGTGGATGGACACACGGAGAAAGAAAAACACTGGAGTGCGTGAATAAGGCTTTATTCAGTAGTCGTGCTTGTCACAAAAGGTCTCGAGCGACGGAGCTGTAGTCACAACGGAGGTCGGCGGGAGAGAGAGCAGGTGAGCGCGAGCCCCGACAAACGAAGCACGCGCCGCAGAAATGTAGCGCCAGATGGCGCTAGATGTGCGCTGTGGAGATGTGTCGTGAAGACACATGGATCGGCGGCTCGAAGACTCGCCAACAACTTCCCACAACTGAAGTAGTCGAGGGGATCCTACATATATTGGACTGTAGTAACATCTCGCAGTAGAGCGTCTAAGGAAGACTGTTGGATCCTTACTGAAGAGTCCAGTCCAACAGTCTAGGACGAAACGCTTTATAATATTGTTAGAAGAAACTCGTCTTTTGAATCTCTTATACCAGGAGCTAAGAGGAGTTAGACAATAATTTTTGTTTGAGAATAATTTGTTGGGTTTCACTCGTATCACCGTAGTAAGAAAGTTATACACTTTCAAACAAAATTTTTTTTTCTGTAAATTCACGAGTGTTAGATATATATATTTCGTAATAAAGTGTTACTTTTAGAAGTGTAAAATCAGTGTTTGCTTCTTCGGAAAATATCTTCGTCTTCTTAAATAACTTTAAAAATCATGGCCTATTAAAAAACGATTAAAATATAGTGTAAATAGATTAACTGCAAGTTTTAATTTGCAAGGGTACAACGTTTAATCGGTAAGTATTTTTAGTCTTAAATCAAAAACAAGTAGAAAAGGATTTTGCTCATTACAGAAAAAAGTAAAATTTTTAACAATCCTATATTTGCATAATTTGTGTATATGCGTGTGCACGCAGAATCAGAGTATTTAGCAATAAATCAATGGTAAAGTATCTGCCTTGTAAATTGAGAGATGAAGATTTGCGCCTGTCCTGCTACTTTTTTTTATAAAAAAAAATCAATTTTATCTTTAACCTTTAGGAGGGAAATAATATAGATTACTTTTTATTCGGAGGTACTTAGGACCATCACAATAGATTTAATCTTAACCGCCTGTAGATCAGACAGTATATTACCATGAATAGTCAAGGTCAAATTTGTTATGACTACCATGAATAGTCAAGGTCAAATTTGTTATGACGGTCCTGTGTGCCTTTTAACTACTTAGTAATTTCGTAGATTATTGTAATTTTTGCTCAATTCTTAAATTTATTAGATTTAATACTCCAGTTTTTAGTGCTTTCGTCAGTTATTTATTAAACATATGACAAAGTACATAAAATGTAAAGGTGATACATCATACTGCAGTATATTATTTTAATTTTAAGAATTTCTACCATATGAATTGCATTTTTGCAATTCCTATGTATGTCTGAAACGTGGGATATAATAAATCTTGATTCGCGAAAATCACTTAATTCTGTTTAAGTCAAAATTATTCAAAAATAACAAAAAATATAGCTATTATGATTATAAGTTTTTACCTTCTTTCATAGCTGCAAGTTCTGACTTTAATAAAGAATCTTCAGATGTATTTGTACACTTTATTATTTGAGATGTATCGCTAATAGGATAACTTTTATGAGCACTTGAAACTGCATACCATTGCCTTATATGATTTTTTTTTTTCATTGTTCGTTTTGGTTTTTTCTAAAAACAAAAAAAAAATTATTGTAATATATTTTTTAAAGAATAGCTAATCTAAATCCCATTTTAATTCTTATATCCAAACAATAGTACTGAACAGGAAGATCTATTAAAGTCTCCCTTAAAGTCACGATTCATAGACCGTTATCAAAATATAACGCGCATGCATATTAATTTGCAACATGGTGCGTTGGAGCCGCGAAAAATGCATGTTTTCGTTTTACGCAGCAATTCTCCCAAACGCCAAAGCAGGAAAAAAGGCTGTTGGAAATATCCGTATTTCAAAACTAAATCTTGAGTGCATTTATAGCTAAGAAGGGTCTAGTTATGCGTTTATGTTTTTATGAATATAAGCTCGGGTAGCGGCGCTACGACACGACGTGCTGCGACACGTTGTAGCGGGCCGCGGACTTCTCGGTGGGCCTTGCCATCTGGAGTCCTTCTGCGAGTTATATAGTAGGGCCATTGTTTTAGGGATTTTCCCTTTCCCTTCTGCACTCTCGATATGCGCTAGCTACAGTTAGTCTCCAACAGAACGTCATAGAGTTCAGATGTGCTTGCTCCTTCTATGCGTCTCAGAATAAACATTGATTTTATAAAGAGAAGATATTCTGTGTTGTAATTGTTTCCCATTTCCAATAGGTTATGGGCCCAGATAACGCGATTAAATAGTTAAATAATTTCACTGTGTAAAAATATGTTTAATCGTTTGCTTCGATTACTAAATATCTCCACTTGTAAAATGCATTATAATACAGACTGTATTTAAAATAAAAAGTTTGTGATAATGTTATAAGTGATTGTAAAACAAGTGATAATACTGAAGTGAGTTGAAATCGCATAGATTGTCGAAAAGGAAAATAATTAAGAGTTTAAATATTGAAAAGGCCAGTAAAGTAAAGTAAACGTAAAGTTTTATTTAAAACTGTGGATTTCTGAATCTTGGTTGAACGTGCATTTAAGTAAAATAAGATTACATTTAAACTGAGAGGAAATCAGTAGTGCATAATGTGTGATGTGAAAAAGACTGGCATTTTTAAATGCAACGATTTTCGAGAATAAAGCTACAGAAAATATAGCACCAAAATGATCCGTGATCTAAAATTATAATGATAGTTTCCAACAAAATTTTAAAACTTGAAAATTCAGAGAAGAAGGAATAATTTTAGCTATAAAAATGAATGTAAAAAATAATTGCAACTTGTTGAATAAATAAAAGCTAAAAGAAGAATGTTTAATCATCTTAGTATGAACATAAGAATGGAATATAATAAAGTTGCTCAGATTCAACATTAGTGGATAATTATTCATCTATAAAAGGATACACATTATAAAAAAAAAAAATGAAAAATTAATTTTGCTTACTTGTAAATAGTGAAAATTTAAATTATCGATTTAACAAAGATAATTTGTTTCAGAGATTTGTTTAGTTACAATGGCATGAAATTTTGTGACAAAGAATATTGAAAAATCTGTGACGCGCCAGAAAAGAGAAAGTGAAAAGGAAAGAATTTCTATAAGTATCGGCAACACATGTTAGTCACAAGGGCTGCAGTTACAAGGCTCCATTGTTCTAGTCAGGCATAAATATGAAGGGTCCGAACGGAAAAATCAACACACGAAAACTGAAGCCTCCATAAAAGAGAGAGAGAGAGAGAGAGAGAGAGAGAGAAAGAAAGGTATAGATGGTAGAAAATATTTAAGTGGCAAACTAATTTATTAGTTAAACTGTTGAGATTATTATTTAAAATAACTCTGGAAGATTTTGTGGCATAGTTTTAAATTTAAAGTCACTTTGATAAAGTTATTTTATAATCATGTTTAAATTAGCAAAAAAAAAAAAAAAATTATGTATGAATTCAGTTAAAGAATGAATTGCATAAAAGTCTTATCATCTTTTAATCTATTTCAAATAGATATAACACTAATATGAGTGTATATAAAAATTAGTTTTTGTTCATTAACTAAAGTAAAAGAAAATAAAAGCTATATTATTTAAAATTGAATATTACTGATTTCAATTGAGACAAGCATAATAGATGTGCATTTGTTGAATTGTTAAAATAAATTTTGAATCCTGAAATCAAAATTAAATTTGAGAAGTTGGAAAGCCACACGGAGTTATTTTATGAGGATCTATATGTAGACAAGTTCAAAATTGAAAGATTGAAAAATTGAACGGAAAAGTTTTAATAATTATATTATGGTATATCTTGACTTATGTTATGTCGAGTTTTATTCAATTAGTAAAATACGGTTGTATACTGTATACTGAAAATATACATTCAAGTATATGAGAAATAATTTGTTTTATGTGATTCAAATTAAAAATGTAACAAGAGATACATTAATTCATTTGAAATTGAATGCTATTGATTTTAAATATGACAATGACTATAAGTGTGCAAGATACAGAATAAAAGACTTGAGTACGTAATGGCATAAGGTTTGTTCCACGAATTTTAGTATGTGTACATTTAAAAATACTGGTTAATAATTAGCAATTACAGTAAAGTACACTTGTTAATTGAAGTAAAATATATAGTATTAGAATATATTTTATTTGTTTTTTTTTTAATTCAGAAGATTTGTTTTATATATCTTGTTTGAATTAAATATCATTAAATTAAGTTTTTGTGATATATGATATATAATTTTGATATCAAACTAAATTACAGTTATTTGTTGGTTTATTCTTATATTGATCTAATTAGAATGGATACATTGAATTATTAATTTGTTAAAATTTATGATTATTAAATATGATTAATTGAGAGTGGAACAAAAATACAATGATGAAAAATAGAAAATCCAGTTGACAATAAATCTGGTATGAATCAGATTTAGTTAAATGGATTCAGCTGGATAATGTTGAAACTGATGAATCTGACATAAGTCAAAATCAGTAAATCTGAAATAAATCATGGATATGATTAAAATTGAGCAACTGGATAATGTTGAAACTGATGAATCTGACATAAGTCAAAATCAGTAAATCTGAAATAAATCATGGATATGATCAGAATTGAGAAACTGATGCATCTGACTGACAAGTCAAAATCAGTGTGCCTGATTTTTAAATCAGAGCAATGTGAAAACCTGGCCAGGTGACAGAAAGATCCAGTTGCAGTTGTGAAATCTGTTATATGAAAGCAGATAAATGATTCAGATGATAATGAATCATGGTCCTAAAAGATTGGACAAGTATTGTTGATTCAGATGATAATGAATCATAGTCTTATATGGTATGACGGGACGCCGCATACGATATGGACAGGTATTAAAACATTGGACTAGTATTAACACAGTGTGTTAATAATCTTATTTGTTGGCTCTGTAGTACTTGGTGGAAAGAGCATATTTAAAGTTCCGTTGCTATGTTATTTAGAGCTTACTACACGGTTCAATGACTAGTTAACGTTGAGCGAAAATATAGCAAGTACCCAGTGTACATGAGCATCGCAAAGAAGGCAAAATGTTGAAAGGGATTTCAAATCTTGTATTTAATAACCTTAATATGTCAAATAACGTAATAAGTCAAATGGAAAGTAAAAGAAATATGCACAATGGAAATGAAAAAGTCAAAGTTTGAATCTAATTGTAAGAAATTTATGAAAATGGATTGAATCATAAAGTAAAAATTGTTTAAAAGACAATAAGTATAATTACTGATGTATCAAAAGTTCTTTATATAAATATATATATATATATATATATATATATATATGAATTGAAATAAAAGAATTGAGTGTTAAATGATACAAGTATAAGTAATACGACTATCATAAAAAAGTCATTATTTTTTTATTTTGATTCTAAACCATTGAAGGTTTAGTATAGAAATATTAAAAAGTGGTAGTATGAATATTTGTATGTGATGACAAATAGAAAATTATGAGTTTGAACTCATATAATTATAACAAAGGATATGTTGTTCAAATCTTGATCAAAATACTATTGATGAAATAGTATGACTATTTAAGCAAATGTATAAAAAGGCATTTTTGAAAATATTTGAAAAAGTTTTTGGAACGTAAAAGAATTGTAATGAAATATTTGAAAAGTAGTTGCTAAAAGATTTGTTCAAATAATGATAACTTATGCATTGATATATGGATTGAATAATGTTGAAAGTCTCAGAGTTTATTTATTGTTATTAAAAACAATGATTGAATTAATAAAGTTAGCTGATTTGATAAAATAGCTAATGATAAATTGAATTAGTTAATTCATTAAGTTGACTTATATAAATATAGCAGTCAATATTAAAGCTATATAGTTTGATAATTACGATCATTGTAAAATCATAAGAATCTGAGATAACTCTGATATACTCAACATTTAATATTTTTATACGAATAAAATGGAATGTTATCAATATGTAAATTATTAAGCATGAATTTCATTAAAGTTGTTATGGAATTAAAAGAAGTATTATAGATTATTGAGCATTACAAGCTATAAACAGTTTACTAAAATTTGAAAGAGATAATATGAAAATTCAGTAGTAGATAAAACTGATAAATTGGAATAAGATTTATAATTTATTATTGTTAAAATAAATAAATTAGAGATAGTATTATTGTTATAAGTTCAGAAAAGTAATGATATAATGTGTAAAGTACATGATCAAATGTCAAAAATTAAATTGACACAAATGCAGAAATGCTGATGTTATACAATCTATACAAAATAGAAAATCTTTAATCAGTAAGAAATGTACATATATTTGAAAATAACTGTTGATAAAAGTTATGTGTGTGATACTTGAAAATTGAAATATGATATAGTTTGTTTGTAATCTATACAATGTAATGTATAATGTATCTGCATAAGGGTACAAATAATAATTTGTAACTACTTCATGTGAGAAGTAGAAGATAATTATATACATATAAGTATTAATGTTATAAATGATGAATGTATTAACATCATAAATGGTCTGATTAGGTTTTACTGGGTTTTCCCTAATCCGCGCAACAAATGTTGGACCATATGTAGTTTCCCCAGAAACTGAGAGCATAAAGAAGGAGAGCACATACGTCTTAATCTAAATTCTATATTGTTGAAATTAATATGATTTATTAGAATTTAGTTGATATATAAAAGTGTGCGTTCTTAAGCATCTAATGAATATAACATACTAGAACATAAGAGATGTATAAACTTGTGTGAGCAAGTGTTTTATTCATAGTAAAATGAATATAGTAATTTGAGTTTAAGAGATTTATTTTTGAGGGGGCGTGTTGGAAATATCCGTATTTCAAAACTAAATCTTGAGTGCATTTATAGCTAAGAAGGGTCTAGTTATGCGTTTATGTTTTTATGAATATAAGCTCGGGTAGCGGCGCTACGGCACGACGTGCTGTGACACGTTGTAGCGGGCCGCGGACTTCTCGGTGGGCCTTGCCATCTGGAGTCCTTCTGCGAGTTATATAGTAGGGCCATTGTTTTAGGGATTTTCCCTTTCCCTTCTGCACTCTTGATATGCGCTAGCTACAGTTAGTCTCCAACAGAACGTCATAGAGTTCAGATGTGCTTGCTCCTTCTATGCGTCTCAGAATAAACATTGATTTTATAAAGATAAGATATTCTGTGTTGTAATTGTTTCCCATTTCCAATAAAGGCCAATCAAACAAATAGTCTTTTGCGAAGAGATCAGATAACAATATCGGCAAGGCCCTTACGGAGATAAGAAACGCCACGCGCGCGATCGCGATCAACGAAATAGTTCTCTTTCAGATCCCATAGACGTGATACATCAAAGACAAAGTATGTGCATGAGATTTTTCGGAAATGAAGAGAGAGAGAGAGAGAGAGAGAGAGAGAGAGAGAGAGAGAGAGAGAGAGAGAGAGAGCAACGGCCACATTTTGGGTCCGTGCAGGTACGGCCCTGATCTACGAGCTCAGGTGCCGGGGAGCGCAGGTACAGGGCTGCCTCGGTCTCTCTTTCTCGCGCTTACACGGCTCCCATACGATTATCGATCGTATGAGAGCCGTCGACGCAGCAGATCTACACCGTAAACGAGATTTCGTCCGCTGCGCATACCCCTCTCCTAGCGGTCCTGCTTCGCTCGTCGCCTCGCTGACCAGCTCGAGCGAAGCAGCGTTTCAGTACATTTCCTTCCTCCAATAGACTACAACACTCCACATGATTCTTCTACAGATGAAACCACGTGGCCGAGTGTTCGAGAGGAAGCCCGATCCAGCCAGCTACGACGCAAATTCCGGGCTGCTGTTGGACCCTGTAGAGTCTTCATATTTTTATCTTTAGCGTAACAAATTAACCTTTGCATTTTTTTATTGTAATTCTCGCACCCGGGGATCTCCACGCCAGGCTGATCCGGGGAGTCTCTTCCTTCGGGAAAGACTCAGCGCATAAGTAATCAACTAACTCTGCCACCGATAGACGCAAAAGAGACAGCTTTCGCTGTCCGGCTGGTGGTGATTATATCACGTCCCAGTCGGTTGTCTATGGTCGCATTTCGCGAATTATGCGTAAACGAACATTATCATCGTAACACCTCGTAAAGCTAACCAAATAATAAACAACAATTACGAGGATCACATATTACATCATTCGAACCTTAATGTTTAACAATTTACAGTTCATCCATCCTATGACTATCAATTTTCACCACAATATCTATTCTAAGTGATTCACTCTATTTGCTATAATATTACTCTTTGTCGTTCATTAACTACGTTGATAATTAGATCGGCTCGAGACTTATTTTCCGTGTAATTATTCCGTTGAACGCCGGATCTCGTGTCTGGATACACGGTGATGGCAAATCAGTCATCTCACATATAATTGATTTGTTGTAATATAATTATTTCAATATATCTTCCATAAATCGTAATATTGTTCACGTATTATCATAACAGTAAATCAAACTTCATAGCTTAAATTTGTAATCGATCTTTTCTATACACAACGTTAATTTACTCCATCACATTTCATCTAACAATCCATTCATATTTAACTAACCATTATTGTAAACAATCTTTTCTTGCCTTATAGGTTCTACTTGATTCATATGAAAGCAGTCAATATTGTCTCATTATCGAATAGTATTATAACCTTCGTATATGAAAAAATTGATATGTCGAGTCTCCGCAATTGTTGTTAACTTTGTTTCAGCTATTTTGAAGGTGGCGATTTTCTATGTTTTAGTTTATTCCAATCCTAGTTAATTGATGCGTTTGATAAATTCTTGAATAAGTCTTTGGGTGATAAATAAAACGAATAAAGGCTGCTCGCCACAATCAGTTTGTTAATTATAAACATGTGTACAATTTATTTGACCTGCTGCTCCTTATCTACTCCTAATAATATCTGCGCCACAAGTCTTTAATTATTAATCAATCGAACTCACGAATCTTATTTCGTACCGCGTAAATTATTCAGCCGCAAAATAAGATTCTCTCAAGAGAGAGAGAGAGAGAGAGAGAGAGAGAGAGAGAGAAAACGAGAGAGAGTAAGAGAGGGGTGGGGTTAAATTAAGTACCTGTTCTTCTCCGGATTTGCTCCATGAAATAACTTGAAATTAAAGTAGTCTATAATTCTACAAACCTTTGATAATCATGATTTTTTTCTAAAGAAGTTCAACAATTATTGTAGTTTCCGAGTGATGGTTATATATTTTTTAAAGAAGTTCAACAGTTAGTTTCCGAGTTATAGTTATAAAATATACCATTAGGTTAGGATAGTTTGCGAAACGCATCTAAAATCACTAGTTATCGAAACAAAAACGCACATGCATAACCAATAATCTTGTCTTTTACGAATTGGTAAAAAAAAAACAGAAAAAAGGTACAGATCAAAATCCATTAAAAAGAAGCTGAGATCTAAGCGATGCAGTTTTCAGTTCTTTAGAGTATACAAAACGGTAGCGTGTGCGCGATTTGAAGCGCAAATTAGAGTAATTCAGGTATTGATTTGAAGCGTAAATTAGAGTAATTCAGGTATTGATCTTTGTGAAGTTAATTCGGCGTGAATCTCAGTGGTAGGGAATTTGTCTCGGTGTGCCACGTGGCGATGCGAGTATCGGCCATCTTGGCTTTCGGGATTCGGACGTGCGTGCGGCTCAATAGAGCATACCTTTGTAAATTTTAGTGTAGTTAGTGTGATTTTGAGGTTACTTGTTTAGTCGAGTGCTTGCGTGAGAGCAAGTAGTTATTGAATTGGATGATGTTCGATTGACGATCGGTGTAATAAATACGCTAGCCTCGACCAAGGAATTGATCGGAAATTCTCGTGGATTTAGCGAGTGAAACCCGCGTTAGTAGATGAATTCGAGATCGACAAAAGCGATATTATTCAGAAACAAGTGGAGCGGATCAAATCGAATTGTTTTGTAATGGCATGATCGTATGAGAGTGAAGCGTGCGAGCTGTGACGCGATTTTGATAATTAATGATCATGTATCTCTATTGAGATATCTAGGATAGAAAACTAGGTTAGTTTAGCAAATTTTCTCGCAATCTCAAAGAAGATTTCCGATTTGAGTACACATAATTTGGATAAAGTAGGGATTAGATTAGCTAGATAATTATTGAATAAATCATTCATTTATTATTTCTCTAATACAAATACTAATGTTTATTACTGCATGAGACCCTTCTCCTACCACACACACACACACACGCACACGCGCACAAACCGTATAATACGGCCGATTACTAATCCCGAGTAATCAGTTTAGCGGATCCCCCTCTGGGACAAATGCTATACTGAGCTAGCTCGCGAATCACCTGGCACCCATTTATGCAATGTCACACATGAAATCATGCACACTTATAGCAATATTTCATTAAATACATAATGTTTAGTATGCGCTTCGCGCACCTCTTATTATACCATCAATTATGTCTTATTCCAGAATGATTTTAAATTTTGCCGCCTGCTAAATACTAACAGTTCAAAGCGTTTGTAGGTTATGTAATAATATTCGCGTTCCTAAATTCTTGTACCAGGCGACTGGACATCAATTAAATGCTTCACATCACTTTTTTAAGAGAGGATTATTAATGTCTATTGTCTTATCACCAAAAAAAAACGCTGCCAATTCATTGACACGTAGCTTCCTCCAACGAAATTTATTGTTCCAATAAATAAAATATTGTTTTAAAATACAGTATAATGTGAATACTATTTTAATATTATCAGCATGACGTAAATTCGTAGGGAGGGACTTTACGACGTGCAACGACAACCCTATAAGAGGAAGCCAAATTTTTTAGAAAAATCAGTTTTTACATTTCAGCTCTTTACTTAAGAACCGCTCAACGAAATCATTTGAAATTTTAACAGCATATATCTTTGTTTATGGTGAATCACCAAATAAAATTTTTAAGCATTTGACTACATTGTTTTAAAGATATAAGAAATCAAAAAATTTTCAAAAAAAATTCTAACCTTGATATCTTAAGAACCATAGGGGGTTTAAAGCTGCACAATGAACTTAACCAAAACATATAAAATATCTACCTTTTTCCCAAAATCTCAAGTGCAATAAGGCCTTTTTACGCCCGTAATCGAGACTCAAAAAAAAAAACTCATTTTTTCAGTTTTCGATTTATTACTGAAAAAATAAGTAGTCAAATCACTTGAAATTTTAATGGAATATAGTTTGACACGTAACCCATCAACATATTTTTTTTCGTGAGGTTATGATGTTTAGTTTCAGAGATATGGATTTAAAAAAAAATCACCTTTTTCATTTTATCTGCCGAACGGAGCGGTCAATTGCGAGGACCAAACGGTGAAAAGTAGGTAATTTTATTATCTTTCAAATGCATTTTAGCTGAATTATTGGTAACAATGGAATGATTGAAAAAAACGAAAATAATGTTTAACGAAAATCAGAAAAAGGCCATAAACAAATGTAATTAAAAAAATTAAAAAATAAATGTTTTTCCCGAATTCAGAATCCAAAAATAGATATGCATGTNCCTCTCGAAGAGATCGCGAAACTCCAGCGTAAAATCCAAATTTCAAATGCATTCCAGCAGGAATACGTATACACCGGCCGCCGCGAGTACACAGTATAATTCATCTCGAAAATCTCACTACACACACACACACACACACACACACACACACACACACACACACACACACACACACACACACGCACACACACGCACATACACACACATCCATACGGATATTTCCTAAAAACCCGTAATGCAAACTTCTAACATCTTAAAACATGTTTCTATAAAGTTCCAGCGAAACTGAAAATTTTACTATTACAAAGCTTCCTCTAGGAGGTAGCAAATTTGTAATCCTTTCCACAATCGTACTCTTAAAATTGCTACATATAATTGACCATGTGTGAAAACGTACCTGCGAAAATCTATTACTATATTTTAAAATGTTTGACTTTCTGCTTCAGAAAGTCAAACATTTTAATTCATTGCAAAGTCATGGCAAATCCTAATTTAATAGGAAATTGTCTTCTTCTGAATGTAAAAGGACTAGTGGAGCTTCGCTCGCTCGCCAACCCCCCATTTTAGTTTCTGTGTAATTTTTATTTTAAAAATTTTATTTGTATGATCTGATGATTACGTTCAGGTTGGTTAAGAACAATCTTATTGTATTATATAAAATTTGTCGATCACAAAAAAGTCAAAAATTAAATATTTGTCGAAATGGAGAAAATAAAAAGAAAAAAGCAGTAATAAATTATAATAAATAACATCAAACTTCTACTGCTAATGGCATTTAAAATGTATAGTTTTTTTTCCTTTTTTTATCTGAAGCCTTACGTACATCATTTAGATTTGTATTTTTCGTAAATTTTTTCAAAATTAATTTTGATTCTTTCCATTTTTGAATATATGTTACAATTAGATAGAATAGAATAAACCTGGTCAACCACATTTTCTGATAATAACCATTGAACTCTAATATATGTAGATGATCGATCTTTTTGTTTTTACGTAGCATAAGAAAAAATTCTTTGATTTAGTTTTTTGTGGTAATATACAAAAATGGCTACTTAACCATCGCAGCAATCAAGGACCAAGAGCCTAACCTAATTACCCATGCGCCAACCTTTGTCCTAGAGCTAGCTAACAAGCTAGCTAGCTACCTAACAAGTTATTGCACAATCTCTTAGCTACTCCAAGCTCAGCACACGTACTGCTTACTAAGCCATTTTTCCATTGCAGCTTCTGTTTCTGTCCTGATATTTTCAGCTTAAAGAAGCTTGTAACGGTTCGACTCCCCGTGTGTTGAGTAGTCGGCCGCACGCCAGGATTTGGTTAGGGGAAAGGTTAATTGAAGAGACTGTTTATGTAATTAATAACAAAATAGATATATTCTAGTAAATAAGATAACAAGTTGATCGTTCAATTATTAGTCTCCATTTGTAACAGAAATCGAGATTGCGGTTTGTTTAGAATATTTCGCCTTTACAATCGATCTGGCTTAAAGTAGTGCGGTTAACGGTACATCAACACGACGTTGCCGGAGTTATGTGGTTTCGGTGCATACGTCGGTTTTGCAGACGCGGTATGGGAGTTTCGGACGGTGAAACGGGTTCGGGATATCGACGGGTTTTCGGAGGTTAGATATCCCTCGAACCCATAGAGTCGTGAGCGCACGGCTCTACGGATCGAGGTCGCTCGTCTCGTTCTTCTCCTTGTCCTGTGTGCTCACAGTGACCAGGCGAATCTCGAGAGGTCGGCGTGTGGTCGGTTTCGAACGGGCAGGAGTCGGCCGCTGCTTCTCCAGGACGTGAGCGCACGACCTGGGGAATCGTCGGCGGGGCCTTAGTTATTTCCTCAGCCCCGTGTGCTCACGATGGCGGAGAAAATAACCAGTCCCTTGGGACGGGGGTTCAGGAGCAGGTGGCAACGTCGGGTAACGGCTACGTGTGCTCACGTAGACGAGACTCGGCGCTGTTTGGCTATTCCTGGTTGTCTCGTGTGCTCACGACGACAACTCGGAGTTCCGGGTTCGCTAACACTGTCGTCACGTGTGCTCACGAGGCGACGTCGTCGGCGTCGGTCTATCTCTGGCCGTTCCTTGCGGTAACGTGTGCTCACGATGCCGCCAGGAGTTAAGCTCGAGTAGAACTGCCCGCTGCGCTGCGCGGCCCGTTTTATATAGGTGTGCCCGCGGTCGTGCGGACTGGCCTTTTGGTTGGTGCGCGCGCACGCTCACTTCGCGTCGAGCGGACTCGCCTTTGTTCGCTGCGCGCGCGCGCTCGCTGGCGTCAGCTGATTGACTCGGGGCCGCATTTGCTTGCTTTATGTGCGAGACTTGCGTCTCGTCACAAGCTGCTTTAGCCTAATCACGTACACGGGCCCAAACCGAGTCATTGAACGTCTTAATAAAGCCTGCTACCGAATCAACCTTAATAAGACTTTCAAGGTCGTCACCATAGATTCGTTCTAATTAGAACAAATCCTGACAAAAATTCCGGGTGCACAACATTTGCCTTCATTCTACCCGAATCGGCCACTAATCACAGCCAGCTCTCAGTAACCAAGTTTCTAACTTGATTCATGCCTTTTTATTTAGTTATCACGCTCGTTAATGCGGGTTTTTTCAGTAATTAAATTTTCTCGAGAAGGAGTAAGTAGAATATCATGATATTTATACAAAAAGTAGTTCTTATCATAATTCATCAACATGATTTTTTTAAGAAGTCCCATAGTTTAGTTGTTGAGTTAAAATGATTTAAAAATTGGCACTTTTTGGTCTAACGAATGGTGATTTAGATTTAAAGTCTGCGGTACGGAGACAAAAAATATTATTCTCTTTCAGGTACATATTCAGTGTAGGGGGTCTGTGAGGGGGCCGTGGAGGGGCTGTGTGGGGCTGTGGAGCGGGGAAGGGCATTCAGATTTTCAAAGACAACATAAAAATAAACGATTTTTACGTTATATTGTGGAGTATAGCCAATAACTATATTATATAGGAAGATATTTATTCTCGGAATATAGCGTTATTCTATTTATAAATACAATATTATTTGTGTTGTCACCCGTTAGAACTTTACAATTCAAGAGATTATTATTCATATCCATAATTCTTAATACAGTTCCATTGCATAATGCTTCATGAATAATGCTTCACGCATCAATTCATTCTCATCGCAATTTTCTACAGAATCGGTACTTGTATATATACGTTTTGTAGAACTATTCTAAACCCTGAAAGATAAATTTCTTATAAATAACTACAAAAATGAATTATAATTCTTATATAATTTTCATACTAATATGAGATTAAATTACCTGTATTTTTGACATGGTGAATTCATATTAGCACCTACTTACCCATAGTGACTCTCCGTATACTGTTTTGAGTACTCTGGCACTGTCCGTAGAATTCCAAATGACCACATCTGTTTCCACATGATCACATCAATTCTATTGGGCTGAAATTTTAGGAGCATGCTTTGCACACTTGTACTTTTGTTATGAATGAAGGGGTTTTGATTTTAATGCTAAGAAAATGTTTATCACGGATTATTACTTACGCATATCACGGAGCATGTGATTAAGGTGGTCGACGAGACGCCAATCTGGCAACGGATGCGGCGTAGATCGCCTAAGATGCAGGAGATCTCGATTAATGAGGTCGAAAGACTTTATAAAGCGGGTCTGATCGAGCGTTCTGCGAGTGATTGGTGTAGTGCACCTGTGATTGTGAGGAAGTCAGATGGGACCTTTCGTTTCTGCATTGACTATCGGGATTTGAATCGAGTCACTCGGAAGGATCTTTATCCTATCCCGAACATGGATTCGATTACTGATAGACTACGCGGAGCTCGTTACTTGTCGAAGATCGACTTGAAACAAGCGTACTATCAGATCCCGTTGGAAAAGTCCAGCCGAAAGTACACGGCGTTTGCGGTGCCAGGCTCAGGGCTATGGCAATTCAAGGTCATGCCTTCAGAGGAATTCAGAGGCCGGGTTAGCGGTGAATAAGGAGAAGTGTGAATTCTGCTGCTCGCAGATTACCTACTTGGGTTTCCGACTCGACTGCGAAGGCCTGCGGCCGGATCCAGAGAAGGTAGAGCCGGTGAGGAATTTCCCGGTCCCTAAAAACGTTAAGCAGCTGCAGCGATTTCTGGGAATGCTCGGCTGGTATTCGCGCTTCATTGAGCGCGAATCCGAGCTTAAAATCCCGCTCGTCCGGCTACTGCGTAAAGGACAACAGTGGGAATGGGGCCAGGAGCAGCAGGAGGCGTTCGAGGCACTGCGCGATGCACTCACCACAGCACCTGTTCTGGCGAGGCCTGATTTCACCAAGCCTTTCAAGGTGCAGTGCGACGCAAGTGGCGTGGCCATAGGCGCCGTGTTGACGCAAGAGAGCGAGGATGGAGAACACCCGATAGTTTACGTCAGTCGCGTATTGACCGCGGCTGAGCGTAACTATACAACCACGGAAAAGGAGTGTCTCGCCGTGATCTGGGCGATTAACAAGCTGCGACCTTACTTGGAGGGGTACGAGTTCAGCGTAATCACGGATCATCGAGCGCTGCAGTGGCTGCGAAACTTGAAGGATCCGACGGGTCGACTCGCTCGTTGGGCCTTGGCTTTGCAGTCATGGGATTTTCAGGTGATCTACCGGAAGGGATCCCTGAATCATTTTCCCGATGCATTATCCAGGAGTTACGAGGATGATGGAAGTGCAGTTGCGGCCTTCGAAGGGACCGAAGATCCGGAGTATTCCAGGCTTCTTAAGGAAGTCGCGGAAACTCCGGAGAAGTACCAAGGTTGGAGGGTGGAGGACGGGATGCTGTACCGATGGAGAAGTGATCCGCTTCTTNCCAGGAGTTACGAGGATGATGGAAGTGCAGTTGCGGCCTTCGAAGGGACCGAAGATCCGGAGTATTCCAGGCTTCTTAAGGAATTCGCGGAAACTCCGGAGAAGTACCAAGGTTGGAGGGTGGAGGACGGGATGCTGTACCGATGGAGAAGTGATCCGCTTCTCGATCCGGTTACGCATCGGGAGGAGGCTTGGAGGCTGGTCGTGCCAGCAGAATTTAGAGAGAGAGTGATAAGAGACGCTCACTGTACGCCGTCCTCGGGGCATCTGGGTATTGAGAAAACTTACGACAGAGTGGCCCGCGAATACTACTGGCGAGGTGCGTACCATGATGTGTACCGCTTCGTTCAATCCTGCGAGGATTGCCAGAAGTATAAGACGGTGCAGAGTGGAGCGAAGGGATTGATGGGGAAGAGAATAGTAGAGAGACCGTGGGCGGTGGTGGCTGCGGATCTCATGGAGTTCCCGCCAAGCAAGGCTCGCTTCAAGTATCTCGTGATTTTCCAGGATCTGTTTACCCGCTGGGTAGAACTGAAGCCCTTGTNTGAATTCTGCTGCTCGCAGATTACCTACTTGGGTTTCCGACTCGACTGCGAAGGCCTGCGGCCGGATCCAGAGAAGGTAGAGCCGGTGAGGAATTTCCCGGTCCCTAAAAACGTTAAGCAGCTGCAGCGATTTCTGGGAATGCTCGGCTGGTATTCGCGCTTCATTGAGCGCGAATCCGAGCTTAAAATCCCGCTCGTCCGGCTACTGCGTAAAGGACAACAGTGGGAATGGGGCCAGGAGCAGCAGGAGGCGTTCGAGGCACTGCGCGATGCACTCACCACAGCACCTGTTCTGGCGAGGCCTGATTTCACCAAGCCGTTCAAGGTGCAGTGCGACGCAAGTGGCGTGGCCATCGGCGCCGTGTTGACGCAAGAGAGCGAGGATGGAGAACACCCGATAGTTTACGTCAGTCGCGTATTGACCGC
>CM053169.1:30196987-30218576 GCA_012977825.3 Pteromalus puparum | reverse complement strand
CTAGGAGGAGCGATTCCGAGGCACTTGTGGATCCATGTAGATTCCACAAGAGAGCCAGGATCACTTCCTGGGCAAGCTGCAAGCGACGAAGGGAAGAAGGGAGAGGAGTGGAGCCAGGAGGAGAAGGAGAGTAGGGAAGCTCAGAAGGAGCTAGACGAGTACGTGGGTGGCTTACCTTCTGCTGAGCCGACGAGCACGCCGATGAAGGTGGTGCCGCGGCCAGTAGAGCCAATGGATTGGTCCGCGGAGGTAAGCGAGGAAGACAAAGCGACGTCGAAGTCAGCTTTGGAGAAGAGGGAAGAACAAGAGAGGTTGAAGAAGAGAAAGAAGAAGGCTTTGAATCCTCGTCGTCAATTGACGAAGGAGGACTACTTATCGGTGCTGTCGCCACCAGCATCTTGATCACCTTCACCGGAGCCGGGAGTCCCACCGAAACGCATGGTTTCGGGACGAACGAACCTGGGTGCATCGGCCGCTGGGCCACGAGAAGATGACCTGCGACAATGGCCGAATCGAGCAGCTCGCGCAGCCGAGGAACGGATACGACGACGGCTAGGAACCGACGGACCGTCCNTCTCCGGCTTTCCTCAACTACGGGCGGCATCCCCGACCTGCGTTGAGCTTACGCCGAGAGGTCGAAGCGCGACAGCCAGTAGAGTATCGAGATCCAGCATTGTGGGTAGATAGAGTTAAGAGGCTGGATGCGTTGAGAGATTTAGTCGCCAAGTTTATTGACGAGGCGAGAGAGAAGCAAGAGAGAGTGTATAACAGAGGCAGAAAAGGTGTGACTTTCAAGGTGGGAGACATGGTCATGAGGAAGACGCATGTGCTCTCCGACGCTTCGAAGAAGCTGTCCAAGAAGTTAGCGCCTAAGTGGGAAGGTCCTTACGAGATAATCCAGGTCAAATCCCCGGTTGTCTACGTTTTAGGGCAGGGGGGTGGTTCTTCTAGGCGACTTGCGAAAACGCATATTAGCGAAATGAAACGCTATATGCCGCCGCGAGGTGCCTCGAAGAGATAAGCTTCGATTACTAATTCCTTGCGCAATCTGCGCGGGCTCGGGGAGTCTCAGTCACAGACGACGAGAGTGGGCTCGCGACCGCTCTATGCCGTTGACACCTAGAACGCAAGTTGGAGCAAGTCGCAGAAGGATAGACATGGAGCGAAGTACGCACGAATGGTAGGGAGTGAAAAAGAGAGAGGTGTCAGATTTCAAGCGGATAAAGAAGAGAGTAGTTGGACCGGGTGGAGACGGAAAGGAGTCAGATGCAAGTAAAGCTGCACAGCAGGATTATCTGGCAGAGGAGGAATGGAGAGCCGCCCCCGCACAATGAGAACCAACGCTTCTGGTTCTCGCGGTCTACTCGTCCGCGCTCCGGAGATGTCGTCGTTTCCATCCCGGATCTTGATCAGGGAAGGAAATCACGAAGCTCGCACCGCTTAGGATTACGGTGCAAATCGCAGAGGCGCAACACCGCTTCCAAGCGAAGCCGCGAATACGGAGAAACCTGTCGCGCCTCTCGGGTGGCCAACAAGTGGCCCGGTTCGTGCGAGGGTAGGGCGGGCCGGCATCGCGCGGCATTCTTCGTGGAAAGCCGCCAGCTCGCCGTTGCCGGTTTCGGAGAAGAGTTCCGAGGAGTCGCGTCGAGCGACGGCGGATAGGCCAATCCGCGCCTCGGCCGCTCCGCGTCATAAGTCCGCGCGGACTTATCGGCCAATCGGAGGCCTTCTTCTGCGCAATGCCGTGAGGAGAGAGAGTGGGGTTTCCGCGCGCGCGAGCCTGTTCGCGCCCGCGAAGCCCTCAGTCTTTATCTGGACCTTGAGGTGCTCGCACGTACCTCGAGCCCACGAGAAGAGAACGAGAGATCCTTGCAGCAACGCCGAGGAGATTCCCCTGAGCTGCCACGAGGGCAACGACGAGGAGGACCCGCAGACGCCGAGGCTAAGAGGAGAGAGAGCTGCCCTGGAGACCGGACCGCGACGTCGGCAGGAGCCACGCCGCCACCCAGACCCAGCCAGCGCGAGAGAGGAAGGAAGGAGGGAGAGAGCCACGAGGGAGGATCAGCCGACCCGGACCCCGAGCGCCGAGAGCAACGGATCCGAGTCAGCCTTCTTCGCGGCGTGTTCGAGGGAACGGGAAGCCTGGGTTCGACCCAATCCCGTGAGGTACAGGTGAACAGGTTGAGTGTGATTGCTTGTGAGAGAGAATAAGTGTGAGAGAGAAAGAGAGAGCGAGAACGCGTGAGTGTTGCGTGCGAGGAGACGGTGTGCTCGGACGTAGTGCGGTACGTCGGAGAAGTGTATGGTGTGAGAGTGAGAGAAAGAGAGAGAGAACGAGAAAGTTGCGTCAGCCGTCGTTAGGTGCATCAGCACCGGGACACGGCCCGCGAGAGCGTGAGCGGCCAGTTGCCGTGTGGCGCCGTTAGCCGTTAGGGCTTCGGCGGTGTAGAGCGATTAGGAAATAAAGAAACGTCTGGTGAAGAAATTGGGGTTTTCTGTGAGTTTTCCCTCACCCTCACTCGGCCGAACGTGCGCTCCCACGCGCGTGACGATCGCGGGACCTCCCCGCGGAAAAATAATAAAGCTAGAGTACGAACGTGAACTAGTGTTGCGCAGCCAGTCGACAGTGGGAGCTGCTCGCTGGTGACATCGTCGCAATATATTAAATTTCAACTCAATAAATTAAATCCATATTTCAAAATTGTAATATCATTTTCTTTGTTCATACTTTCATTATCATAATTTTATCAGGAATATTTTGTCTTTCACAACACTAAACTTTTCATATCCTATTCATTTATACATATAACTCCATATTATCATAATAATAATTATTATAAACAATTTCCCAATTCATAGGTTCAAGCTGATCTCAATATATAACTATTTACATTTACATACATTTTTTGCATATCTCTTTTATATTGTATTCATAATCAGTGTATTTGCGAATTCGTAATTATTATTTCTTTTATCTACGCTGCGGCGTTTATGTGTAATATTGGTTCTTTCGATCTCGCTACAATTTCTCTTTGATATTCGTCGAATAAATTCTTGAACAATGAATAAAGTGAATAAAGGCTAGTAGCCACAATTTCAATAAATATAAATTGTTGTACAATTTACTTGACTACCTGCATCCTATCTATTCCCGAATATATCTGCGCCACAAGTTCTATTTTATTATCTTACAATTAAATTAATAATTATCTCTAAATTCGAACTCAATAATTCGTATTCTTGTCGCGATATTAATTCAGCTCCAAATAAGATTCTCTCATTATATTCAATGTTTTGCAAATTTCTGTGTATGCAATGTTGTGAGCTGTGGTTTGGTTTCCTGTAGTTCGTAAAAAATTTTCAGATAATTCATCTTTATATTTTTTTCACAATAATTCTGGATGTAGCATTGCCAACCGGCAATGAATTAAAATTAGTACATACAAATAACGAAGACCATATGGCATCATCCATGTTCCAGCTTCTTCCAGATAACATCTTCTTCATTAACATCTTCGATTAGTCTAAAAGCCAAACATGTTTCTGTAAATGTCTTACATAGTTTTCTATCAACAGTTGTTATATTAATGTAGTTTGGAATATTAAAACAGGTACCCGGAACGAGTACAACGACCAATAGAGTTAGTTGGAAAACGAAGAATTATGATAAGGAGATGTTTCTGTTAGCACTAGAAGAAATGCAGCTGTCTGGAACAGCGAACAGCAAGGCGGAGCAGCTGACGGTAAACATCACCCGAGCATGTGAGGCTGCTATGCCTCGAAGAGTGGCAAACAATAGACGACCATCAGTGTACTGGTGGGACAAGGAGGTTACGAGTGCACGTATCGAGTGTCACCGGACCAGAAAACGGGAACAACGGGCAAGGATGCAATACTATAAAACTGGTAAAGGCTAGGAAATAGTAAAAGGAGTCTTGAAAGAAAAATCCGCGAAAACAAACGACATTGCCCTAAGGAACTACAGGACGAGGTCAAACAGGACCCTTGGGGTCGATCGTATACAATAGTAATGAAGAAGATTAAAAAAAGCTACGTGCCCCCTCCAAAATGCTTAGAATTACTACACCGGGTA
The DNA here is from genome assembly GCA_012977825.3 of Pteromalus puparum. Classification (NCBI taxonomy): domain Eukaryota; kingdom Metazoa; phylum Arthropoda; class Insecta; order Hymenoptera; family Pteromalidae; genus Pteromalus; species Pteromalus puparum. The sequence continues at coordinate 30,214,483 of CM053169.1, read as the reverse complement.
GTGACCACAATATTCCCCAGGCAACTGGAAGAGCCAAGTGTCATCGAAAGAAGTGTAAATGAAGAGGCTGTTAGCCGCCTGCAGAAGGGTAGAAAACAACAAGGTTTCAGGGCTGGATGGCATTCTCAATATTGCATTAAAGTATGCCATTTACGCTAACCCAGATATCTTTGAAGACTTGTACAATGCATGTCTAAAATAGGAAACATTTTTCACAAACTAGAAGAAACAGCGACTCGTACATCTACTAAAAGGAAAGAAGCCACCCCAGGAGGCCTTATCATACAGACCGCTCTGCATGTTGGATACCCCGGGAAAGACCCCGGGAAGATATAAAAAGAAAAGGTGGATTAGTAGAACATTAATACGGCTTTAGGAAGAATCGTTTAACCCTGGATGTAGTTAGCCTAGTAATTGACACTGCGCAAACAGCGATAGAGGGAAAAAGATGGGAGGGAGGAAAACATAAATACTGCGTCATAGTTAAATTAGATGTCAAAAATGCATTCAATTCGACCAAATGGAGTAAAATACACGACGCACTCCGGAAGCAGGATGTGTCCATATATATATAAGGATGATGTCCGAATACTTGAAGGATAGAATCCTATTCTATGACAATGAGGACGGTACCAAGACCTATAAAGTTACTGGAGGCGTCCTCCAAGGGTCAGTACTTGGTCCACGGACATGGAACATCATATGCAATGGGATACTAAGGCTACAATTACCTGAAGGAGCAACAGCTGTGGGATTCGGTGACGACATAGCAGTAGTGGCAGTAGCGAAACATAAAGAAGTTGATTGACATAGCTGAAGAGGCAACCCGTACAATACAATACCCGGAACTAGCTAGTCACAAAACAAAAGTTATTCTTATCACTAGTAGGAAGAGATGAAGGAAATTACACTGACAGTGGATGGGCATGAGATCGCTTCTCAACCATTCATCAAATACTTGGACATCACCATCGGGCATCACCATGCAAGACCAAGTTTTAAACAACACCTGGAGATAGTCAGTGATAAAGCAAAAAAAGTTGGCGCTGCCCTTTCGCGATTGATGCCAAATGTAGAAGGGCCAACTTAGAAGCGAAGGTTACTCCTCGCCAGCGTGACTACGTCGGTCATGCTAGATGTACACAATGACTACTGTGTATAGGCGAAGTGCACTAAGAATGGCGTTCGCTTACCGTACGGTATCGGACCATGCATTCTGCATTATAGCAGACATGCCATCCATTGACCTTTTAGTACTAAAAAGGAAGGATGTATTCGAAACTAGAAGACGAACGAATGACAAAAGCCATAAAAAGATCTGGGATGCTTAAGGGGACCTAACTACCTTAAATTGTTTGAAAAATGTATTAAAGGAATATATAAATTAAAAAAAAACTTTAAGAAGAAAAGACAATTTTTATATGTACCAAATAACAGGTGTAACATGTCTCCCAAGGCTAAAATTCACAATTTTCATTTTTTTACTCACCACAGACTTACTTTATTTCTAGGCATCGCAGAGTACTAAAACTTTACAAACATGTTTGAAATACACATTATTCTGGTCCGAGTGTGGGGATTTGAAAATAAATTAAATCTAAAAATAAATTATATCAATTATGTTATACGGTGCTTTAATATGGGCAGATGCCATGTTGGTGAAGTTCTACGCACAAATGTTATCAACAGTTTATAGGAGAAATTCATTGCATGCTACCTCTGCCGATCGACATGTATCGGAAGATGCAGCGTGCGTTCTTTCAGGTATGACGCTTATTGACCTGCTAACATTAGAAAGAAAAATATATATCAAGAAAGACGGCGTGGTGATAACACCCAAAAACCGCTGCCAACTCTTTGGCACGTAGCTTCCTTTAACATTATGTATCGCTTTAATATCTGAATTATTTTTACTTCATATATAATTCTATAAAGTTTTCGTACTTCTTCGTTTGATAGATAAAATATTTCGAATTAATTATATATTATATACATAATCAATGCGTGACTGAAAATCTACTTTTTAACGATTTGATAAAAACAAAAAACAAAAAAACTAGCCTAGGTATAGATTAAAATCAATCAAGTAGAAGCTGAGATCTAAGCGATGCAGTTTTCAGTTATATAGAGTATACAGGGTGAGAAAACGAAATTTTGAAGCTTAATATCTTTAAAACTAATTGGTTTCATATACAGCCCAAAGAAAGGGGTCAAGCTGCTATGTAATGCTAACTAAATCCAAAATTTTAAATTAATTATTGTCTTTTTACTTTAGTTATCGCGTCACGTAGAACAAACCGCTGCCAATTCTTTGGCACGTAGCTTCCTTCAACATTATGTATCGCTTATAACGAGTCGCCTTTTGTGCTCTCGTTATCTCTCTCTCCCCTACATTCCATTGTAATATTCACATTCACATTATAAAATATTATTTAACATTCTTGTAAAGACTTTGCTTTCAGCAGCAGGTAAGTGAGAGGGTAGAGTAAGTCGAACGCACACAGAGGGAGAACCGCGCGCGCGTGTGTGCATGCACCTATATAGGATGAGTGAGAGAGAGAGTGAGAGAAAGCTCCCGCTGACCATGCGATCGCGCGCCGCGCCGCGACACTTGGTAGTAGACCACGGTTCCGATCAGTCGCACTGTCGAGCTCGCTTTTGTTCTCGCTTTGTACGATTCCGCGAATCTTAGCTTCAGCGACGAAACATCTCCCGGAGGATTGCTGCTGCATCCGTGACGAGTTGGAGCGTGTCGCTGGGTACGCATTGCGCCATTGGACCTCGCACGCTACCCGATACAGCGTGCCGGACACGAGCTGAGCAGTTACTTGCCGCTCGACTTCCCGCTGCACCCAGCCACACTCGAGGCCACGAGGCGTCCTTCCTGCCGTCCAGCGAGGGGCCCCCGTCACCCGTTCTGCGCCACTCCGGTCGAGCCACAAGGTATCTGCGAGACTGCACGAACCGTATTTGTAAGTACCAGCTAGATCGTATTACTCTTTCTCTCGGCGTTCTTAGCTCTGCTTCGTCTCTCGCTTAACTCGTGTTGCACATGTATTAGAATCATAATCGCTACATAAAAGAAACAGTTACCGCTACTCGGCTTTTGTGATTTAGCTCCTGACTCTATCCTTTGCCGTGCGTTTCTCTTAGAATAAACTCGCGAATACGCAACGTAGCATTATCACTCACGACGCCTCCGCGGGCTCACGTGCACGAGGACGTGCACGTACAGCATATACTGCGCTACGGGCCAGGTTTCGCATAGCCTTCAAGAAGCCTGCAACGAGCTGCTGCATCTATTCCTCTCGCATATTGACAGATCAGTGGATGCGCAACTGATCGCTTATAACGGTATACGAACCCCGTTATACGCTTTAATATCTATTGGAAATGGGCGAATAAAATGAAACGAAACTCAGAATATTTTAACTTGACTTTGAATTTATTCTGAGAGCACAGAGAAATAGGCACGTCCGATCGCTACAAGGAGCTGCCAGAGACTAAGGGCTGCTGAGGGCTAGAGTGACCGGCAAGCTATCGGTAATGCAAGGGAATGCATTCCATTGCTTCGTCTGCTGCTTAAGCCTAAAACAATGATCCCGTTTTTATAACTGCATGCGGGCTCCAGATGGCTAAGCTCTCCATAAGATCGGAGACGAGCGACGCGTCGCAGCGCCGTATTGCAAACCCGGGCCACTCATAAAACTATAAATCGGGAAACGGATTTACTTTCCCCACCTCAGCTTTCTACATCTGTTTAGGATTTGTTTTTGAAACATAAAAACTAGTAATTCCAACAATATATGAGTTGTTTTTACTTGAAACAGGGATCAAAATTATTTCAATTTTGCAATGCGGACTGCGTCCCACGGTGATGCGGAGCCGGGCTCTACGCTGCAGTATCCCTCGATCAATGCTGCTGGGTAGCAGCTTCGCGACAAAGTCGCTTTAGTGTCCACAACGTGCTCTCACGTGGGCTCGGCTGCTCTTTTCAACAATACGCGTTGCAAGCAGATCTTGCAACGCCCGCGGAGGCGGCGGTATTCGTGGGAAGGAGTTGGGATTCGGTACGCGCTCGGGTTTCTAAATGACAACGCGGATGTTAACATGAACGTACGGCGTTATTATTACTAGAAGTTACATACAAGCAAGAGATAAGCGAGCCGTTGTTAATGCGGCTTATTTGTTGAACGTGATACGCGCGCGAGAAGGTCGCGCGCTATCCGACGGGCCGCTGCCACGCCGCGTTCTCGACACTAGCGAGAATCCTTGCGATCTCCGTTCGCGGAGAGCGTATCGCACATGCACTCACTCACAATTACTGGCCGCTTACACACCTGTTTGCTAGACCGGGCACGTTCCAGCCTGCAGATATTAAAATTTAAAAATAAAAAAAATCTCATTTTATAGATCTCAATTAGCCCTTTCAACCTACGTTAATTAATTTATAAGCCCGTTTTTCGTTTTGCCAGGAAAAATAGAAATATAATTTTCAATTTTCCTCTACTTAAAATAGCCATATGTCTTTGAAAAATGATTTTTTTTTACTTTAGCAAGCGTGAAAAAATTGCCCTTGCGCTAATTTAATTTGCCCGCGTGCTAATTCTTAAAAATATTCAATAATTATTATTGTAAACAATAAAAAACCGTCGTGGCATTTCCAAGCCAATTATTTGCGCATTGCGCATGCGCGACAGAATAAAGGTGATACTCACATCATCAACTGTAGATCAGCTGATGCTACACGCACGGAAGGACTTTAAAAGTTATTACTTATATTACTGTTTCGGGAAGTTTTTCAGTACTATTGGATTCATTGTTATGTGCCTTTGGTAGTTTGATGTGTCTTTATTCTTATTTCTAGGGAGTAGTCAGTAGTTTAAGTGTACAAATCATGTACACTTAGTACAGATTTTGCATTGCAAAACTGAGCTCTACGAAAACGGACATCCTCGGCGACGATGAGTAGCTGATGTTTATTCATTAGAACCTTTTTTAACGCGCACAAAGGTCATTTTTCTCTACATCATCATATTCATCATCATCCCACACTACGCCTTGACGCCTGTAAGTTTTAAATATACAAGCCCAACAGAATCGCTCAAATCTTCATGTAAAATAATTGAATAACTCGTTGTTGCATTTACGCTTGTTTTTTCCAGACAGAGACTGATTACAATGGGTCCCATAATGAGCGTGTATCATGATTTTTAAAACCTAAACAAAAAAAAAAAAGTAAGATGACTCCAATATTAATGAAGAAGAAACTTACCAACTACTTTCGTGCAATTTTAAGAATGATGCCCTACAAGTGTCCAGACAAGGAATACATTCTCAAAGAAATGAGAGCTTGTCAGAACCCTATTCCCACTAAAGAGATGAAAAACTTCAGAGCAATTGAACTGCAGCCAATTGATGTTGCTGCATACTTAAAATTATATTGGATTTATAATAATGTGCCTTTGATAGTTTGATGTGTCTAATGCAACAGGTTCCTGCCATTAGAACTCAAAACACAAATCAGTATATACCGATAGCTTTTTCAAGAAATGCTTTATGATATCTGACCTACCGGTGATGCATTCACTTCCTGAATATGTACAAGCGCATCAATTTCACAATCAAGGTCAAGTAAACACTTTAATCAGTAGTGTCTGACTTTTGAGACAATGTAGCTTGGTGGTCATTGATAACTCTCAGAGTTCTAACACAAAGCCTAAAAAGAAGTGCTGATGACAAGCGTGAAAAAGAATTTGTGAACACATTAGAAAGTGAATGTACAGATGATGTAAATTTTTGAAAGCAAAAGCCTCGGCTCAAAAGTATTCTTTCTTCAGAGCAACAAGGCTAGATGGCAATTGCTTCTTTCGAGCTTATAGCTACGCATATTTGGAAAAACTAATTAACAATAAAGAGGAGTATGAGAAGTTTCAAGATCTCGCACGTAAGAGTAAAGATAATTTAGTCCAGCTGGAGTTTTCTCAATTCACAGTAGAAAATTTTCATGACACGGTATGTTTGTAATATTGAGATAGTTGTTATGATATTAATGATTTTTACCATTAGTAATCTTTTGCAGTTTATGTAAGTTATTGATGGAGTTGGGGTAGTACAGACAATAGCTATGCAGAGCTACATAACTTTTTAATGATCAAGGATACTTAGGCTTATAAATCTTAGGCTAATAATATCAAGACAACACCAGAGAGAAGCTGACTTATCAACATTTCATAGAAGGTGATCATACTGTTAATGAATCTTGCCATCAGGTCTGTATTTCGTTTTCTTGAAAATGATTGGATTCTTACTAAAACTTATTAAAGACTGTTATATTATAATTAATATATTAATTAATAATTAATTAATAAATTATTCATAAAAAATTCTTTATCAAACTTGATTATATTAAGTATTTAATTTAGAAAGGTTAAATTTTTTAATTGAATTCAGTATGCATAAAATAATTTTAACATTAAGTAAAAGTTCTCTCATAAATCAAACAAAATTAATATTTTTTTCAGGAGGTAGAGTTTTTCAAGAGTTCAAAGAGTCTGATCACATTCACATTATTGCTATGAGTACTGCGTATGCAGTACTGCGTACGAGTATGGAATCCTGGAGTATGGGTAAGATACACGGATCGAGGTGCTGGCACCGAAGTAACAGCTCATGACTTCCCAGAAGGTAACACCATCTGTTTACTCATTATATAATTAATTAAAGGTTTCTAAAATTCCCTTTTGTCACAGAGAGTGAAGGATTCACTTTCTTTTTTGTACTTAATGTGTAAATTTATAATTAAAATTTTCAAGAATTGAAACAAAGAAATAAAACAAAAAACATAGCTATTTTATTGATAAATATTTACATTTCGTTCTTTTTTAAAAAATGAATGTATGCTTAAACAGGCCCAATCAACACTGACTGAGGGAGCAGTTGGAACTGCACACAGAACATCTCCATCAGAACCCCATCCAAAACGAGTGCATGAACAAGGAAGTTGAAGATGCTCTTGCAGTTCTCCCTATCTGTTCACGATAGCCACTGTTGAGTCGCATCCGCTTATAGCCAGATGTAATCTGTTTAATACACAAATAGAGTTGATTATTAACACAAAAATAAAAACTTAAGAAACTTTCTCTGTAGATCTTCAATTGTTTGTGGAAATGTTGTATACGCTTGTATAGATTCTTGATTGTTACAACAGACAAAAAAACCGCTGCCAAGTCATTGGCACTTAGCTTCCTCCTATTCTGCTAGTGGAAGAGTACACAGAGTATACAGGGTGAGAGTTGAAGAATTTGAATATTAATATCTTTTAAACTAAACGGTTTCATAAGCTACAAAAAGAACCTAGCCAAAGTGATCGAAAGATCAATCTTTTCCTAAAATTCCAACTCAATTTAAACCTTTTTATTCCCGTAATCGTACGACATAGAAAACCCATTTTTTTTAGTTTTTGATTTTTATCTCAAAAACTAGTCGTCAAAATTGCTTAAAATTTTTACAACTAGTAGATATTGTTGTTTTTTATTGTCATGATTTTTTTCAAAACATTTGACTATTTATTTTTTGAGTTATATATGTTTATCGAAAAATTACCTTTTATATCATAAAAAATGAACAGATCCGTTAATTTAGAAAATCTTGCGGGAAAATGTAGACAATTTTATGTTCTTTTAAATACACTATTATTGAATATATTGTATAAATCATATCATTCAAAAAAAGCAAAAATATTTTTTCAAAAATAGAAAAAAATGGCTATAATATGGCCATAAAATGGTCAGAATCATAAAACAAAAATTGACCTAAATTAAGAATTAGAAAAAATATATGCATGTCAAATTTTATTACGTTCCGTCGCATGGTTCCAAAATTATGGCGGTATACGCATACACACACACACACACACACACACACACACACAGCCATCCGCACGGACATTTTCTAAAAACGTATGATTCGTACTCCAAACACCTCCAAATGTGTTTCCACGAAGTATTAGCAAAACTGAAAATTTTACTATTACAAAGCTTCCTCTTGAGGAGGAAGCAAAAAGGCTGAAAAAAATACAATTATCCATCACGAGGTATTCTCAAATCTTATCGAAGATTTTATGAATTTTAAAGAAAAATTAAACGTAGCATAAATGCTGAACAACACCTTAACATTCTATCAAGCACTCATCGTACAAGTCGAATATTTAATCAAGATGCTCCAACAGGGAGACTTCTAAATAAACTAAATGAATCGCTCTCTTTAATTACTCAAAACGAAGATGCGAACAAAACCATACTTGAAGAATCATCTAGGACCACGCAGTGGTTTCAGGCCACGCATGATTCCTTAAAGTATCTTTTAGAAAAAACTGACGAGTTCACTGAGTCAATAAAAAATTTAGAAAAGAACTTATCCGATTTGTCTGAACAGATTAATCAAAGTGACCAAAAATACGAGGTATTAAACAAAGACTATATTAAAATTAAAACAAAACTAAATTAATTCGAACTAAACATAGCAAACACGGTCACAAAAAATGATTTAAAGGCTTTTGAAGCGAAAATAATTGAAATAATCGATAATAAACTAAAAGCATTTGATCCACAAGTAGAGTTGCATATGGATGAGACGGGGATCAGTGACATTCGTTTAACATGTTCAAATCTTATGAGGGAGGTAACTCCTATGCTTAAGCAATTAATGCAATCGGAATATGAAACAAATATTACCGATATAGATGCAAGATTAAAATCTCTCAGAGAATCGATTTAAGAAAAATTAGAATTATTAACAAATGTAAAAGCAAATCTATTAAAAGTAACAAAGTCTAATGAAAATAGAATTCAATCAATAGAAAAAGAACAGTTAACATATAATGAAATTTTTGTAAGGAATGATAAAGACCTACAAAAATTCTCGGAGGATATTAATAAATTAAATAATATATTTTCTGAACAAATTAGTCAATTGCAAAATAAGATTCGAGCATTTCGAAACACCTCTTTAAATGTGGGTAATGGTTCATTTTTTTTAGCGTCCAAAGCTCCAAAATTAAAACCACCCACATTTAAGGTAGATCCTAAGGAAAAACCTATTTGGTATTTACGAGAGATGAAAAAATTTCTAGAGGTACTAGATTTAGAGCGCAGCGAGATGATACTAATGATTGGTCAATCTTTAGAAAATTCGGCAGCTGCTTGGTTTGACATTGTTCAACAATCGATAAAATCATTCGATGACTTTTATAATAGATTTAACGCGATTTTGGAACGCAGATATTCAAGATGAATGGGCACGAAAGGTAGAATACAATCATTATTTCTCAGGTTCGAAAAGTAGTCGCCTAGAATACGCAACTTACGTATGGGGATTTGCACAGGATCTCGAACGTAACTTTACTGAAATAGAATTGGTTCAGAAAATATCAAATCATTTTCATTGGGATATTAGGTACACCGTTAGATCTCAGGGGATTCAAACGCAAGATAAATTCTTTGATCTATTGGCATTAAAAGAAAACGGTCTGGATCAAAGAAAGACTACGTTTAAATCACCTCAAGATCAATCACAAGATCCTGAAAATTCAACGATGCAAAATTCAGATAATAGCGTTAATAAAAATAAACCCCACTTTAACAAACCTAATTATCAAAGTAAAGGTGCTTTTCATAAACAAGGACAACAAGTCCAAACTTTAAATGTAATTGAAACAAAAAACCCTCAGTTAAAAAATCAGTCAACCACAGAGTCGGGAACAAAACCCAAAGAAATTAAATATAAAATAACACCTAAATTTGACTCCCAGTCTTTAGATAACGACTTAGATGTATGTTTGAAGGACACTTGGAGACTTCCATAAAACCCGTAAAAGTTGTTTCCTGTGCCTCGGATAAATCTTTAAACAAACTAAATAAAAAACAAGAGACAACTTCACAAAAACTTAATGTCTGCACCATCTTTAACAATCCTCGTGAAGACTTATATATGAGTCAGATGAAGATTTAAAATTAAATGAAATATGTGCCCGGAAATCAATATTAAGATTAATAATATTACAATAAAAGCTTTAATTGACACTGGTAGTCAAGTAACTTGCATTTCGGAAAACTTCTACAATTTAAATTTTGAGAAATTCAAAAACGTTCCAACTTTGCGTATCGTTGGTACTGTAATACGAGGTGGGCCTGGTTTAAAATCAACGCTTCTAAATAAACAATTAATGTGTCCTACGCAAATAGATACATGCTCAAAAGACTTAATTTTCCTAATAATTCCAAAATTGCATCCTAGGAATCGACGCGATTACAGAACTCGGCTGTTAAATAGATACGATATATGACGAAATAACAATTCGTGCAAATAATAACAATGAAAAATTATCATATGAACATAAAAACCGCTGCCAATTCCTTGGCACGTAGTTTCCTCCAACGAAATTTATTGTTCCAATAACTAAAATATTATTTTAAAATACAATATGTGAATGCTATTTTAATATTATCAGTATGACATAAATTCGTAGGAAGGGACTTTGCGACGTGCAACGCCAACACTATAAGAGGAAGCCAAATTTTTTAGAAAAATCGGTTTTTACATTTCAGCTCTTTACTTAAGAACCGCTCAACGAAATCGTTTAAAATTTTAACAGCAGATATCTTTGTTTATGGTGAATCACCAAATAAAATTTTGAAGCATTTGACTACATTGTTTTAGAAATATGAGGAATCAACAAATTTTCAAAAAAAATTCAAACCTTGATATCTTACGAACCATAGGGGTTTCAAAGCTGCGCAATGAACTTAGCTGAAACATATAAAATATCTACCTTTTCCCGAAATTTCAAGTGCAATAAGGCCTATTTACGCCCGTAATCGAGACTAAAAAAAACTCATTTTTTCAGTTTTCGATTTATTACTGAAAAAATAAGTAGTCAAATCACTTGAAATTTTAATGGAATAAATGTTTTCCCCTTGCATAGTTTCCCTAAATCTTTATTCAGGTCCGCCTGACTAAGAATAGGCTCAGATGTTTCCCCTGAATCTGACAGCTTATTGCATATGGGGTATGTTTTTCCCGTTTCCTCGCCATGAACTTTCTTGTAGACTCTCTTCTTCCCAGTCCTCGCTCCAGTCCTCAGTCGCTATTCTTCATCCGAAGAATTATCTGGGCCCGTACTCTCGGTGTAAACCACGACTCGGCGTTTTTTTTCTTGGATTTCCCAGAGATTCTGTCGATATTCTCTCCTTATCCGCGGTATCAGCTAAGTCTGGAAGCGTTTTAGACTTCCCTCGCTTTTTGGTTTTTCTAAATCGCGGAACCGTAGCTTCTTTTTCCTCTTTGTCCGCCAACTCGTATAATTCTGCCTTGGGTCTCTCTGGGTTATCTTCTCCTTCTTCGAGGATAGGATTCCTTGAGAGTGGGTCTGCGTTTCCATTACGAGTTCCGGGTCTGTATACAATGTCGAACTCGTAGCCTCTGAGTTTAGCCTTTAGCCTGTTGAACCATAGATCGGGTTTCTTGGTGGTAAAGAAATGTTTTAAGGGCTTGTGATCCGTTACTACTGTAAACTTGCGTCCTGAAATTCAGCATTAAAAAAACCATTATGAAAAATATATTTGTAATTTTGATTACTTTTCAACAAAAATAAATGTAAATAGTGCGACGTGCAGCTGTCAGCTGCACGCGCATACACGTAGCGCCGCATGCGTGCTCGGGCGTCTGCTATGCCGCATACCAGATACAACACCCGGTGCACCATCTCCAGCATGTAGCAGGTTATCAGCAGCTGCAGTGATCCGCACTGCAGCAGAGCACCACAACAATCGCGTTGAGAGGAAACCCGAGGACGACATCCGCGCCTCGAAGAGCCACGGAGCCCATAACCTTTCCTGTCACCAAGACAGGAGAGATAGTGGCTCCACCGTGACTGAGCCGCGAAGTGATGCCATACTGCTGCATCGACAAGGATGAGCTGCACACCGCGGTCACTGTTGTACCGGTACAGCCGCGTGAACCGTCGAGGACGCGTACCAGGAGTCGCGACGAAATCTCTGAGAGGTGGATACGCGACGCGAGACACGAGTGCGTATGACGCGCGCGCACATTCGCCGCGCATCAGCTGCCCACGAGTACAACACCTGCGAGAAAAGAGAGAGACAGAGAGAGTGCGCGCGAAGAGAGAGAGAGAGAGATAGAGAGAGAGAGAAACTCACGCGAAGCAGAGAGGGAGATGCGCGCGCAAGAGAAGAAAGAGAGACAGAGAGACGGCGCGCGAAGAAAGTAGGAACACGGCGAGATGGAGACGAGTAGTGGGGGCTAGCGCATACACCACTAGCCCCACTACTATCGCGACATGCTGCCGCGCGCGAAGGAGTCCCGTGAACCGTGGCTTCGAGCGCCAAGGGACTAGATCGCGACTCAACCGCTCTCGCGCATTCATATTCGGCGCGCTTATCGCGAGTTTGACGCCGGGAGTACCCGCGCCGTCAATCGTCTTTTCCGGGACGCACGAGGATAGCTCCGTGACGAGACTTCTTCCTCGGCCATTCTGATTGCCGCCATCTACCGCATCGGACTCCTGCCTCTCATTATTAGCTTCAGTGCCGTGATTCCGCTAAAATCGCGTACAGGACCTAGAGTCGAGAGAGTGGAATTAGTTGGACGGTTGTTTGTCGCGGTAGAACCTTCAGTAGTCCTGCAGAGGACGTAGAATCTCGCACGTGACTATATCCGTTCTTCAGTGAAACGTAAGTTCTTGCGCCCAACAAGCCATTGATTCTTATTGAGTGTTTCTAACACCTCGCTGGCGACGCCGTTGAAAGCTATCGGACCCCGGCTGACGGGAATTAATACTTGAGACCCTTGAGTTGCGATGAGCGAAGCTTTTCAGGAAATGGTATCTCTACATAATTCGTTAAGTTTGATTCTGAAAAACTCTTTTTTACCCATGACTCTTTGGTGCGATAATAAAGCTGCTGAGGCTAGTAATCAAGTAAGCAGCACAAACAAACTCAGACATATGACCGAAGTTCGTGAACATTATGTCCGAGAGTGCGTAGCCAGAAATCTAATCAAAGTCAGTTGGATTGGTTCTAAAGAACACATAGCAGATATATTCACAAAGGCGCTCCCTTCGGAATTACATGCTAAACTCACCAAATTGCTTTTAAACTATTATTTGAAATATTAACATTTATTTGCTTCTTTTAGGCGCCAAACCGTAATGCTGGACAACGCCGTTGAAATCTGCTCGGGAGGGAGTGTTGAGACTAGGCGAGCAGAGTTCAAGCGGCGGCAGAGACGTCATGCGCGTGAGGCATGATCGGACTGCTCGTCCCCCTCTTCCTGTCTAGCAACGGCCAGCGGCGACGTCGGCTGTGTGCTCTTGCCCGAGATAGACGCGTCCGCGTTAACTAGTTCTATCCATATAATCCTTTGTTAAATCCAAGTACCTTTGTATCAGGAAAGTTCGAGGGTAAGGTTGAGAAGAATAAAGTGTGGTCAATTAAAACAGTGTTCTTTATTATCCCAAGTCACGCCAGTCCTAGTAATAGTCCAACAGAAAGAAATGAAGAATGAACGGAAAACAAGTGATAGGAGGATTCAAAAAAGCCACGCACAAACACATAGGGGAACAGAGAAGGAAAAGATTTAAAAAAAAACCCATAGGAGAGGAACAAGGAACAACAAAAAAAGTAACTAACAAAAAGGCAGAGTAGAGAGAAACGAGAAAGAAAACCAGGAAAGGGAAAAAACAAAAGTTTTAGTGCTGGACACATCAAAAACTGAAAAAAATCGTTTTTCTACGTGATGCGATAACTGGAGTAAAAAGGCAATAATCAATTTAAAATTTTGGATTTAGTTAGCATTATATAGCACCTTTATCTCTTTCTTTGGGTTGTTTATGATACCAGTTAGTTTTAAAGATATTAAGCTTCAAAATTTTGTTTTCTTACCCTGTATACTCTATATAACTGAAAACTGTATCGCTTCGATCTCAGTTTCCATTAATGGATTTTAATCTATACTTAGACTCGTTTTTTGCTGTTTTTGTTTTATTAATTCGTTAAAAATAAGATTTTCAGTTACGCATGTGCGTATATTCATGGCGATTTTTCGATCACTGGTGATTTTAGATACGTTCCGCGAACTATATCCTTATCATTATATCTCGGAAACTAAATTTTGAACTTTTCGTTAAAACATCATGATTATCGAATGTTATTCTATAGACTACTTTAATTTTAAGTAGTCTACGGCAATTAAAAATTTTCAAAATTTTCAAAATTTTCAAAATTTTCAAAATTTTTGAAAATATGCTATGCGTCAAAGAGTTCTCAATTTCCTACTCCTTTTGCATGCTTAAAAAAGGGTCTATTCATGCACGTATCATAAAAAGTACGGTGTTCAACAAGGGGGGAGTGGCTTTTTCAGACTCGGGTGATATTTTGAGCACTCGTGTCCGACTCGGGCGCCTACGGCGCCCTCGACTCCCACTAGTACTCAAAATATCACCTTCGCTAGAAAAAGCCAATTTTCCCACCTAGTTGCAATATACAATATACTATTTTATGCCAACTATTTCCGCCCTGATATAAATTTTAACGCAACCAAATTGTACAAACAATATTTTCAGTTACGCATTGATTATGTAATATAATTATTTCGAAATAATTTTATCCATCAAACGAAAAAGCATAAAAACTTTATAGAATTATATATGAAGTAAAAACAATTTAGATATTAAAGCGATACATAAGGTTGAAGGAAGCTACGTGCCAAAGAATTGGCAGCGGTTTTTTATACTGTAATCTAAGTTGGTCATTGTTTATATCCAGTTGCCATAAATCATACAAAAACTCTTTAGTTTCACAAGATTTTATTATTGCACTTGTGATCCAGCTGTTTCTTCCACATTGTTTATTTTTCGTTTTCTTATCTATATCTTTACAGTTTTTAATCTCATTTATGAGCACATCCGACGTCAGGTTAGGATCCTCTATCGACAATATTTCACTCCAGTTTTTATTCCTAGCAATCCTTATTAATTTTTTATAATTTACAAAAGTTTATAGTTGTTTTATTTTTTTCTTAATCTTGTTTAATGCAATAAATATTGGAAAGTAATATGTTATTAAAAGTTTTATTTTATATATAGTTGTTAAATTATTTGTTATGATAAAAATATTGTCAATACAGGAACCCTTTGCGACTCCGTTTGGCATCTTTGTGATACCAACAAATCCAAGGATGTACTCTTTCTCAAGGAAATTACATAGGAATTCCTAGCTAAGGTATCAGACTCTAAAATCAATATTATAATCACCTACTACTAGGTAATTTTTAACACATTTATTCGCAATTAAAAATTTATTGATCTCTAAAATAAATTCAGATTTCGAAATCCCGTTTGACCTATAACACGTTGAAAACTTCAGATTACTTTAGTTACTTAGCTTAATACTGGTATTTACAAAGATAATTCTACCAGATTTAATCACCTCAGTGTTTTGTTCTAGATTAATATTTACAAAGACTATTACAACATCACTTTTGTTTATCGAACTATAATTATAGTAACACTTGTATTCATAGTTAGATCCTTTTAATTCATATATTTTGTAATTTATCAGTTGAAAAGTTTCTGTACATATATAAATAGATGACTTTGTAACCAAAGCATCAATTAGTAATTTTACTTTGTCAAAATTAGCATTTATACTTCTAATACGTATATGCATAGTAGTATCATTTTTACTGCTACTAACTCTGTTGAAACTATCAACACTACTACATATTTTCATTTTGAAAATAATCTTTTTGGATCATATCTATGAAATCAAATGTAGCCATTATTACCTATCTTTGTTTTTCCATTCTATGTTTGATGTCGGTGGAGTAGTGTATAGATCTAGCTGTTGCCTCTGCTTTTGGATCGCTGTCTGATTTCTTGTAAGAGCCCTCGTATTCTGAACTTTATCTATTTTCTGTTGCTGTGGCGTATTTTGCTTCCCAGGTGGTTCCATCAAACTTGGTTCCTCTGGGCCCTTGTTATCAGGTGGTTGCATCGAACTTGGTTCTTCTGAGCCCTTTTTTTCAGCTGTCGGTACATGCTATCTTGTAGATTTCCTACTATTGTAGACTGTAGTCGAGTGATGGTAATAATAGGCTCAACGGATAGTCCGTTGAGTCAATGAACTTTGTAATTTTCTTTTTTAGGATAGAGCAGAGGTTAGCGTCACGCGCAGTGAAGTTTATCTCTAGTTTAGTGGAATACTTATTGTTACTAAGTTCCCAGTTTATGCACTTAATAGATTCACTGGTACAATCATTTCAGTTTCATTTGTGCATTTTTGCTTCCTTCCTAAGGAAGCCTTGGAATAGTAATTTTTTGAGATTGTGTAAAAACATGTAGGAAGTGTGTTTTGATGCATTTTNTGTGTGTGTGTGTGTGTGTGTGTGTGTGTGTGTGTGTGTGTGTGTGTGTGTGTGTGTGTGTGTGTGTGTGTGTGTTCGTTGACATCTGTATCTCAGCTTCTACTCAGTGGATTTTATTCCACCAACTCTCATTTTCTTCGTATTTACTATAGCATGATGGGGAAACAGTCCGTTTTACATTTTGTAGGCTTGTTTTTTATAGCGATTTTTAGTTTTGAGATTTCAGTTTTTTCCAATAAAGTTATTGAAAAAGTTAATAAAAGTAAATTGCTTAATATGCACATGAAAGAGAATAAAATTACCTATCTTTTTACCGCGGAGAATTTATATTATCTTTCGTCGTTCTTTTATTATACACCATAAAGTGCAATTTTTTGAAACCGTTATAACTCGAAAACTAAATGTCGAACCTTTCTTAAAAAATATATGATTATTGAAGGTAATTAGAACTATATNAGACGTTCTTGGCCCCCGCAGCCGACACCCGTTGCGGAGAGGACCCGCCGCTGTGCATCGTCGACTGGAAGCCTGGCTGTACTTGGCTTCGATCTGCTCGCGTGCAGTCGTACTCTCGCGTCGACGTACGTTACTCCAATACTCGTAAGTACCTATGCGTTATTGTCGCCGCAGCCGAGGAGGAGAGAGACGGAGAAAGAAAGAGAGAGAGAGAGAGAGAGAGAGAGAGATAGAGAGAGACACAGAGAGAGAGAGAGAGAGAGAGAGAGAGAGAGAGAGAGAGAGAGAGAGCAAGAGAGAGAGTTAATTATATATGTATATGTAATTGATTCAAAATAATTGTATCCATCAAACATTAAAAAAAACCGCTGCTAATTCTTTGGCACGTAGCTTCCTTCAACATTATGTATTGCTTAAAAAAAATGTGTTGAAAATGCTTGATTTGGTCAAAAGTTGTCTACCATTGAAAATATCGAAAAATCATGAAAATTTCGAGACTTATCGGAGTCAAGAAATTCGTACGTTTTTTCATGATTTTTCGATATTTTCAATGGTAGACAACTTTTGACCAAATCAAGCATTTGCAACACATTTTTT
>CM053169.1:30152997-30196801 GCA_012977825.3 Pteromalus puparum | reverse complement strand
GTGTGTGTGTGTGTGTGTGTGTGTGTGTGTGTGTGTGTGTGTGTGTGTGTGTGTGTGTGTGTGTGTGTGGGTGTGTGTGTGCGTATACCGCAATATTTTCGAATCTAGGCTACGAATGTCTACAAAATTTGGCATGTATATCCATTTTCGAATTCTGAATTCGGGAAAAGAAGTTATTTTTAATTTTGCCAGACAGTTTTTGTTGTATGTGTGGCGACTCCAAGTTGCCCGCCATCTAGGGCGACGAGAAGGAAGCAGATTTTAATTCCTAGACCGTTATATGAATAATTATGTAAACAGAGCAATGTTCGTCCGACTAAATAGCCAACGGTCTCCCGCGGCCGTTGTACCTCAGCTGTGGGGGTATATAAGGCGCGGGGATTCATGTAGAGAGACAGAAACGATTCTAGTGCTGATCTCGGAGAGAACTCTACGTTACCGTAATAAAGTTATATTTTTACCCGACTCGGGGAAATTCTTTCTACCCGGCATCTCTACTCCCGTATTTCCTAAGCGCGCGAACTGCGCGATCTCTACATATGTTCGTTTTCTCAATTTTTAAAAATTATTAATATTGGAGCATTCGAAAGATAATTGAATTACCTTTCTTGTCTCGTTTGGTCCTCCAGATCGACCGCACCGTTCGGCAGCAGCAGTGAAAAAGGTGATTTTTGCGAAATAAGGCATATCTCCGAAATGAAATATCAGAACCTCGCAAAAAAAAATATGATGATAGGTTCTAAGTCAGACTATATACCACAAACATTTCAATTCATTTGACTACGTAGTTATTATACCCAAAATTTTGTGAGACACCCCTACAAGTATCTTGTCACCCCGCCCCGTATCCTGACATCCCTCCCCTACAAGTATCTGGACACCCCACCCCACATCCTGACACCTCTACACTATACGAATGGCAGGAAGGTAACAAGAATTAAGAAATGTAAACACAAATATATTTTAAAGTAAATAATATTATTTAATATGTGATCTATACAATACAATAACTACAATACAATAACTACATTTTTGTATTAATTACTAAATTTATTGAGTGAGTGCATGACTTGCTGATTTAGTTTTGTGCCCTACATAAGAAGAAATTACGTCCAAAATAGATACTCGGCTTATTACCGATCGATTCCAGTCAAATAGGATAATTTTGAAGCCTTGTTTTCTTTGAAGTCGCATTGTCTAAAAAATAATTTATTATTTTTTTATAAATGTGATGCTGGAATTACAAGAAAAGTCATATATTGCATTCAAAGTCATATAGTACACTTTATGGACTTACTACAACTGGATGATGAATATTTACATGATAAATATTATCTTTATCTTCCTCGGACACTATTTTAATCCGATTCATAGTAATTGTAACTGCAAATAATTTAGATGGATAAATTTCATACTTTTTTCGCATATGAAAACAATATGAGCCTGTCACTGATTACTCCTTTCTATTTAAATCATATTTCTACAAGTTCTATACATATCTATACAATTCTTTAAGACTAATGGAACTAATTATGAATTATTGCAATCCTGTATTCCTTCTAATAATATAATGTATACATCTTTACTACACATAACGAACTACTACATTATGCTAGCTGTTGCTAAATTTTATATATTTATGGATTATGGAAATTGAATTAAGAGAGTAATAAAAATAATAATAAAACAAAATTACGAAAAACTAGGAAATCACACTACTATAGTAGATAATTTAGTACGCAGGAATAACGTTTTTACGTGCTGGAAAGAATACCTCGTATCGTATAATATTAACCCGATTGCAAATTCTCATCTTTAATTTTGGTACGAAAGTTGCTGGATCCTCTTATTTAATGAAAAACGAGTTTTTAATATTCAGAATCGCCTATAAAAAGTAGATTGCTCCCGCTTGAGCAAAGCAATAAGTAAAATACTATTACGTAATTGAATATTTTTGTAAGAAGAAGAATGCGAATATTAAAATCAGTAAAAGACGAAGTGTTTGTCCCATGTAATTATCATCCATTACCAGAATAGGAAGCTAAGAGCCAATGACTTGGCAGCGGTTTTTTTTAATTAAAGCTCTTTTATCGTAGATTTTCCGTTTGCGCCCTCGGAAATGAAGTGCCATGCTATTGAACAATGGCTATTTTTGATGCAATTTAAAGGTCCCACAGAATAGTGTCACAAGGCACTTTTTACGTGTTCGAAAAAAATTTCTTACATTGTTAGACATATAGAACAAGAAAATTTTTGTTCCAGCCGCGTGCCCCAACATCTCAAATTCCTCCTTTTTTCGACCCCTTAAAGGCATTTTTTTCTCGTTTTTCCTTATATAGCTATAATGCACGAACAAAGTATTTATTTTAAACTACTAAAATAAAAGTAATAAAAAACTAATTTAAGCTTTCTAGTTCAATACAAACAACTGTTCAGGTCCTCTATAAATAACTATTAAATAAATCTCATCCGCAAACCTAAATACAAAGTGAAGAATTAATGAAAACTGATATAGTTTTCTCAAGCATTCTACAACACTCATGCAAAATTCCAAAACTCTTGCTCAAAAACTATGGGAATGGCAGGAAAATCGACATCTGATTTTGTAAACAAGTTATTGGCTATGTCATTCCCATAGTTTTCGAACAGGAGCTCTAAAACTTAGCACAGATGCTATTGAATACTTTACTATAAACTTTCTACTACATGAACTTTTATTAAATCTTCTTGTTCTTGATTTTACCTCTTGATCTACATCCGGCGTTTGCGTTTGCAAGTATGATTTCTTAAAGTATTGTTTAAGGAGAATCTATTAGTTACAGTGACTTGTACAACTGTTTTTAAAATTTATTTTTAGGCCCAGAATAGAATATTTACTTTAAGTGTCACCTCGGAACACAAGAATAATGCACACTTAAAGTACATACTGAAACATAAAATACTTATTTCCGGATAGTATAAATAAATACTGAGGTAACATGTCAAGTAAATATATTTTTACTCGTAAAAGTAATAAAAAACAGTGATCAAGTTACCGTAACTAATAGCTTCTCCTAACATAACATCTAAATAAATCTCATTCGCAAACCCAAATGCCAGGTGTTCGCATTTTCAATTTTTTATGTTTTTTTCTAGATATGCCCCATTAAATGACTTAAAATTATAGTTACCACTAGTCATTTAATGGGGCATGTCTGGAAAAAAACATAAAAAATTGAAAATGCGAACACCTGGCATTTGGGTTTGCGAATGAGATTTATTTAGATGTTATGTTAGGAGAAGCTATTAGTTACGGTAACTTGATCACTGTTTTTTATTACTTTTTAGGAGTAAAAATATATTTACTTGACATGTTACCTCAGTATTTATTTATACTATCCGGAAATAAGTATTTTATGTTTCAGTATGTACTTTAAGTGTGCATTATTCTTGTTCTATTATTAATAAAGTGTGCATTATTACAGTTCTAATTACATTCAATAATCAAATATTTTTTTTAGAAAGGTTCAACTAAATATCAAAATTTAGTTTTCGAGTTATAACGGTTTCAAAAAGTTGCACTTTTCGATTTTTATTACCCGCTAAATTTTTTTTTGCCCGCCGTATATATTGTAACGAGCGCTTGAATTTCCCGCGCGTTCGTTAGTCGCGCGAGGCGGAGCTGTCGGCGCGTATGCTAGCAGACGACGTCGGCTGCCGACGTCGACAGGGTTAGGTACGCGCGCGCGAGAAA
This sequence comes from Pteromalus puparum, assembly GCA_012977825.3. NCBI lineage: Eukaryota > Metazoa > Arthropoda > Insecta > Hymenoptera > Pteromalidae > Pteromalus > Pteromalus puparum. Next base: position 30,193,068 of record CM053169.1, on the reverse strand, counting down.
GCGAACACGGAGACTCGAGTTCGCTTCGGCCGGATCAACATCGGCGTAATACCGCTAATAGTCCGCGGATCCTCTACCGCACCTGGCGTACACCGGGGCTCACCGATCGCGTCATCACCTGGAGGGACGCCTCCAGAACTGAGTACGAGCGGCCCGGATTCCCGTGGAGTGCCGTAAGGAACGTGAGAGCGAGTTAGCCATCGGCGAACCAGCGACCGAGTAAGTTGCGTTTTGTATTAGCTTCCGCGCGAAGCTGCCGCAGGTCTGGACTCGCTGCCACCGAGTTCTCGACCCGGCTTCGTGCGTGACATTGTGCGCGATCCTCTCGCCATCGCGCGTGCGAACTTTGTACACCAATTTGTATCATCAGTAGAGTCAATATATCCTTCTTTCAACGTTATCCTCAGTGTATTCTTTTGTGTTTTCCCGAGTACCCTCCCGCTGGTAGACTCACGGTTACGCGGATAAGCGTGGTACCCCGGGCGTACCACGCATTTAACGGAAGTTGGCAGGCAATGCACGGATGATAGTGATTGCACTACGCGGCTAACGTCCGCGCACTATCATCACGCCGATCATCGAGGGACCAGCCAGACGCTATACCACGTTCACTGTGTGTTGACGTGCGGCATTTCCGCGACCGCACGGCATTGTCAAGTCCACCCCGTTACATGGCGCCCAACGCGTACAGCGGCGACGGAAAATCGAGAAAATTACGTAGAGTCAGTAGCGAAAAACCATCGGAAAATTTCAAACCCACGGATTACAGCCAGCGCGGCTGATTTTAAGTTAGCAACAGCGCATCAAAACAACAGCGGGCGAGAGGACGCAGCGAGCGAGCGGCGCGAGTGTAAACAAAGCGTGTTTGCGCCGCGCGAACTGTCGTCGAGCAGCGCGAAGCTCGAAGACAGATACAGTGTTAGTGCGAGTGAGAGAGAAAAACTCCGGAACGGAAAGTGGCTCGGCTGTAAGTTTTCGTGAACCTAGTGGCAGGCTCACGCGAGTATAGAGTATAGAGTGCGATACAGCACACACCAGTAGAGCAGACAGCCGTGCCGCGTCGCACCGGAGTTAGGCCTGAGGCGAGCGCGGAGAGGGAGAGCCGCGCAGCATACGGCGCTGCGAGGAGAGAGCCGGACTCGCGCACGGGAGAGCGCGCAGGCGAAAGACCGCGCGATATATATAGCTACACTCGCCACACCGAGCGGCGAGCGGAGCTGCGCACGGACTGCGCTATAGAGTGCGGAACGACTGGCCCATCGTGTGCGCCGGCACACAGAGATACGAATGCGGACGAATTGCTACGTCCGTAAACCAGGCCTCTCACACTCGCACGATCGAAAGTGTCGTGCGCGCAGCGTTTAGATAAGGTTTTCGCGAATATTTCCGTGATTTAGCAGCAGGGAAAAATAACTTCTGTAAACAAGAACAGGAGTGGCAGTGCCGCCGCGTACAATTTTAATTTTACTTAGCAAAGCACTGCAACAAGAGTTCAGAGAAGGTGGAATTGCTTGATTTTTTTTTTTAATTTTTTACCGTTTTAGCTTTCGTTGATTAAAAATTCCAACCAAACCCGAGAACCCTTGCAGGAAAAATTTCGGTTCTTTGTTTAATCGGAAAAATTTTGCAGAGGTGAAATTTTTCTTTCCATCGTTTACATTTCGAGTATTGTTTTATTTTATTTTCGGGATATTTTAATTGAATGACACCGGCGGCACACGTAGTAAATAATAAGCGAGCGAACAGGCGGAAGCGAAAAAGAGTCTCGTAGAATAGGGACTGCGAGATACGCACGCACACGACACGCGTAAAGATATCTGTACCGAGCGTGCGAAGATGAATAATACGAGAAGAGACGACGACAGGATCCTCGTAGGGAAAGAAGAAAGGATCGGCGACTGGGTGGTAGATTTAGGGGAGGAAGGAGTGCACGCAGCACTAAATGAGTTAGATTTACGGCAAAATGGGGATGCCGGCGATAAGGTGGAGAGAATCCACAAGTGGATCACGGGGGAGTATAACCCCCGAGACTTTGTGCCATCTATGTACCTTGACCCGATGGATGTCAAGGCCGAACGAGTGTCAATGAGACGGAACTTCATAAGGTCCGTGTGCGAGCAACACCGACAGCGGGCGGGCGGCAGCCACACCGCTCCGCACCCACTTGAAGGCACCCTACAAGACCCGGCCATATGCGATCGGCTACACCAGACCCTGCAAAGGCATGAAGACGAGGATGAAACAGAGCGCCCTCGAGAGACACAAGCGCCGGTGACTAAAGCCGAGTCTGAACCGAGAGCGGAGACAGTAACAGGCACCGACGGCCGAGAGTACGTCATACCACCGGACATGCTGCAGTATGTGGGAGACCTGCAACGCTCGATACGCGAACTACAAGAACAGGTGCAGAACTCGCAAGCGGAGGCCAGAGCGTCGAGCACGCAGATAGGAAACACGGCGGGTCAGCCGCCGATAAGAGTGACATTCGCAGAGGACACATCGACCGGCACACCCTCGACACCTAAGAGCAGTCGGGGAGGGCTTGCGAGGAAGCGAAGACCGAGCACGCCAGAAACTCCTGAAAACAGCGGCAGAACACGTGACATCGTGGGCACCGTACTAAAATGGGGCCTACGTTTCGCAGGGACGGACGCGGAACGAGCAGAGAGATTCCTCACGCAATTAGAGAAGAACATGAGAGCAGCAAAAATGTCGGATAAAGAGAAGATGGACGCGATACCAAACGTGCTGACTGGATTAGCCCTTGAATGGTACTACAGCAGCAACGCGGAGTGGGAGACGTGGGAGGATTTCCGCACCGCACTACTGCGCTGGTACGGCACCAACAGACAGTTGCAACAGCGCCTAGCTGCCGACATTGAAAAGAGGTTTCAGGGCGGACAGGAGTCCGTGCGAGACTATATGACCTGCCTGCGAGGGATGATGGACGAACAGAAACCGCCTCCACCGTTGGAACAAGCCTTAGATATCCTCCACCGGAACTTAAGACCGGAATTGCAAGTGCTGACACCCCGCAGAAATTGCTACGACTGGAACAGTTTCCGAGAAATGGCAACAGAAGCAGAAACCGTAGTAGCAACGCGAAAGAACTATCGCGACCCTCCAACCCCAGCAGAGACATTACTTTCCAACTTGGCGTACAAGGCGCCCACCCAGCCGCAAGCAAGAGAAACAAAAGCAACAAAAGTGGCAACGGTAGCAGTGGAAACAACGGACCATAACGCCCAGATGACGGCCATGTTCAGCAAAATGCTGGACGAACGATTGCAGAAATGGGGAAAGAGAAACAACAGGCCACACCACGATAAACACCACGGCGAAAAGAAGGGCGAGAAAGGAGAAGGTCCGACCTGCTACAGATGTAAGAAGAAGGGTCACATCGCGAGAAATTGCGAAGAGGACCTCACGAAAATCCGCAAAGAGGGAAACGAGGCGGCGAGCGCCTAGCGGAGGCCGACAGACGCTCGCAGAATTTCGGCACGGCCTCTAACCCGAACATCAAGGAGGCGAGGGGCGGAAAATACCCCAAGCCCAAGGCCGGTAGAATGCGTGCCAAACGACACGCGACAAGCATAGCTTCACCAAGAATGAGTGAGGAGCTTGGCGCCGCGACGGCGGCGGGTCTCGATAAGGAGACGGATGCGCAGACGGGCGCAAGCGCGCAAAAGCCCACTGCGCTCTCATCCCTGTTGACAACTGATGTCGACGGAAAAGGGGATGAGGCAGGCACGTGCGGGACGCAGCACGAGGAGCCTGGCAGGGCCAAACCGAAACCCGAAAGGGCGACGAAGGAGACCCTGAACGGTCGAGCGGAGGACGTCGGGCCCGACGAGACTCCGCGCGACGAGGATAACCCCCAAGAGAAACGATGGTGGTTACAAGCGAGAGTCGGAGATTTTCGATTCCGCGCGTTATACGATAGCGGCGCATCGCGAGTATGTATGGGCCCCATAGGCCTACAGCTAGCGAGCGCGCTAGGGAGGCAGGTAATGCCGAACAACGGCCGCGGCGCCAAACTCGCCGACGGCAGTTACACAAGAATTGCGGGATACGTATGGTTACCTTTCGAGGTGGGCAGTCTAAGTAAGGAAGTACGTGTTGCTATAGTCCCGGATCTTCCAACGGACTGCATTGTCGGGGTAAATTTCACACTGACCTTTAAGGCGGTGTTGGACCCGACAATTTCGAAGATCCACCTCAAAGAAAGCGATGAGTACGTAGACCTGGAATTAGCCGCAGTAGACGGCGGATCAACAGCACTGGCATCGCTGGGCTTAGCCCCGGTGCAGGAACAACAGAGAAAAGTGCTCAACGCGCTGCTAGATCGGATCATTGGACAAGATAGCGGAGAAATTGGATGCACGAGTTGGATCGAGCATACGATAGAAATGCAGTCAACAAGACCGATAAAGCAGAAATATTTCCCAGTCTCAAGAAAACTGGAAGAGGAAATGTACGAGCAAGTACGAACCATGCTCGCGGCAGGAATTATAGAGCCGTCCAATAGCGCATTCTCGAGCCCAGTGGTGATGGTGAAGAAGGCCAACGGAAAATATAGATTCTGTGTGGACTTCCGGAAAATCAACGCAGTCACGCGCTGCGACGCGTACCCACTTCCACAGATGAATGCAATATTACGCAAGTTACAGCGAGCGCGCTACATATCGACAATCGACCTTAGTAGCGCGTACCACCAGATACCACTGAGCGAAGAAAGTAAACAATACACAGCATTTACAGTCCCCGGGCTGGGATTGTTTCAATTTACACGACTCCCGTTCGGCTTGTCAGAAGCCGGAGCCACGTTCCAACGGCTAATGGACAAAATTATCACACCAGAACTGCAACCACACGCGTTTGCTTACCTCGATGACGCGATAATCGCTACGGAAACGTTCGAGGAACACCTCAGAATTCTCGAGTGCGTATTGAAGAGATTGAAAGACGCAGGTTTAACGGTAAACCGAGAGAAAAGCGTTTTCTGTCGGGACGAGGTAAAGTACCTCGGCGTGCTGGTGAATCGGAATGGCTTCAGGCCAGATCCCGAGAAGATTGCGCCGATTATCAATTACCCGGCGCCGAAAAACCTGAAACAACTCAGACGCTTCCATGGGATGGCGTCATGGTACAGGCAGTTTCTAAATAACTACGCCACGTTAGCAGAACCGCTAACACGGCTAACGAAAAAGAATCAACCGTACATCTGGGGTGAAGAACAGCAAGAGGCTTTCGACTCGATCAAAGCTCTGATCGCCTCAGCACCGATATTGCATAGCCCAGCGTTCGACAAAGAGTTCGTAATCCAGACGGACGCCAGCGACACAGGAATCGGCGTAGTACTGACGCAGGAGATAGACGGACAAGAACGAGTGTTGGAGTTCGCAAGTCGAGTACTCACACCCGCAGAAAGAAATTACACAGTAAGCGAGAGAGAGTGCTTAGCTGTGATATATGCCGTAAGAAAATTCCGTCAGTACATCGAGGGCTATCACTTCCGAGTGATAACAGATCACAGCAGCCTTCGCTGGCTCTGCAATTTGAAGAACCCCACGGGCAGGCTGGCCCGCTGGGCATTGGAGTTACAAGGGCATAAATATACGATCGAGCATCGAAAAGGCGCAGACCATCACGTGCCAGACGCCCTGTCCCGGATGTTTGAGGAGACAGAACCAAAAATAGCGACGATAAGTCAGGATCCACCGTCGCTGGACAAATGGTACAACGCGAGATATAAAGAAGTCAGCGACGAGCCTACAAATTTTCCGGGATGGAAAATTGTGGGGGGGCGGATGTATAAATACAAAGTGGATCCCGACATAGAAGACACGCTAGGAGAAGACGAAGAAGCGTGGAAGCTGGTCGTGCCCGAAGAACAACGGGAAAGAGTACTAAAAGAGTGCCACGACCAACCAACAGCAGGCCACTTTGGCCGCGAGAAAACATACAAGAGAGTGGCCGAGCTATACCACTGGCCACGGATGTACAGGGACGTATCAACTTACGTGCAACGCTGCCAGGCGTGCCAGAAGAGCAAGGTCGAGCAGAGACCGCGGCCCGGACTTATGGGGAAGCGAGCAGTGCAGAGGCCATGGCAGGTAGTGGCAGGGGACATCATGGGTCCCATGCCAAGAACAGCACGAGGGTACGAGTACGCCCTGATCTTTCAAGATCTTTTTACACGCTGGATCGAGTGCGTACCCCTGAAGAAAGCTAACGGGAAAGCCGTCTTAGCCGCACTCAAAGAACGAGTGATATTGCGCTTCGGAGCACCTGAAGTATTTCACTCCGATAACGGCACGGAATTTAAGAATAAGCTTATAGACGAGTATCTAGCGGCTCAAGGTATCAAGCGCTCCTTCAATCCACCGTACCATCCACAAGCCAACCCTGTGGAGAGGGTCAACCGGACGGTGAAAAGAGAAATAGCCACTTACGCCGAGGGCAACCACAGGACGTGGGACGAACATCTAAACGAGATAGCGTTCTCGTACAATACGGCAGTCCACGCGGCGACCGGAGTGTCGCCAGCCGTACTAAACTTCGGCAGACAGCTGAACGCGCCCGCATCATTGAGGCGAGCGGAAGACCAACAAGCGATAGAGCGAGAAGGGATCGAGGAGTGGCGAAAACGACTGGCCAATCTCCCGGCCCTGCACGAACAGGCGAAACAGGCGTCGCGGACCGAGCAAGACCGCCAAGCAGTACACTTCGATAAGCGACGTCGCCCTGTAGAGTTTAAGGTCGGCGAATTGGTGTGGAAGCGGTGTCATACACTCTCGTCTGCAGCGGGAGGCGTGGCGGCAAAGCTCGCCCTACCCTTCGCCGGTCCATACACTATTATCGCGCAGGTCGGCTCGAACACGTTCAAGCTGCAAAGTAGCGAAGGAAAGGTAGAAGACTTGGTAGCCGCAGAAGAGCTGAAGAAATACTACGGCCCCGAAGATGACGAGGAGGACGACGACGCAACCCGACCACCGGGGGAGAACGAAAGCGTGAGGGCGACGCGCGACCCGCCCGAAGCGAGCGCACTCGAGCAAGAGCTTGAGTCTAGTGATGTAGCGGCGGAAGGGGACCGCGAGCGTAGTTCAGGGCCTGGCCGATTTGTAACGGCCCCGGCGGCCGAGGCGCAGGCCGAAAGCGAGCGAATTAGAGTAGAAGTCCCCCGCCGCCCGCGCGGGCGGCCACCGAAGAGCAAAAACGCGCGAGCGAAGGGCATGGCGCGCGCCGATGAGACTAAGACCGACGCGGCGACAGAGGCTGCGAAGCCCTCGAAGCGGAGACCAGGGCGGCCGCGAGGCGCCAAGAACCGCTCGCCGCAAGGCGTGCTCAATGTGTCGCCGCGGCGGACTCGCGCTCAACGTCGCGTCACGAATCATCTATCGCCCTCATAGACATAGTCATTTTATCGTTTCATGCAAAATTATCTTCATTACCCAATCATTGACATTTTCTCCTTCCCACCTGCCCCACAGCTGTTAGGAAGAAGATGAACCGCACTGGCGCGGCCCGCGGGCGCCGCTTGTCGGCCCCGTGGGACCCTTGGACCGTCGGCCTAAAGTCCGAGTATCTGGAGGACTACGCCGACGCTGTCCGCCTGGGCGGCGCGCCCGGCGAGGCCGACTCCGAGGACGAGTTGAACTCGTCCTTCAAGACGGTGATCGAGGCGGTCACCGCTCGTGCTGGAGACGCGCGGGGCGAGCAGGAGAGCCCCACGCCCACCGTGGACGAGCCGCAGCCAGGCGAGAAGGCGCGGGGCGAGCAGAAGGGCCCCACGCCAGCAGCAACAACACCGCCGGAGGACGGCGAAGCCCGAGGAGGGGCGGATGGCCCTGTCCCGACTGGCGAAACCAGCGGCGAGGAGCCGAAACCGGGTTCGTGGGAGGCCATAGAGCGGGAGCTCTGCGAGTTGCGCGACGCCATCCACGGCCTGGAGGTGTGGGAGGTTGGAGCCTTCCGGCGCTTCGACGAATATCTGCGCCGGAGTGGCGAGAATGCACACCCCGACGCCGCCGAGTGGGCCGTGGGCGTCCAAGCTCGCCGAGAAGAGCAGGCAGCGATCACCGCGACTCGCAGAGCTCGGTCGCTCCGACGCCGCGAAGAGGAGCAACACGCCGAAGAGACCCGTAAACGGCTGGAGGGCCTGCGCCTCGAGCGGGAGAAGCTGGAGGCAGAGGCACGGGAGGAGAACGCGCGCCGGGCTGAGGCGGCGCAACGAGCCAAGCGGCTGGAGCAGCAGCTGCACCGCGCCCGCATGGCCGAAGAGCACGCTCTGAGCCAGGCGCGCCAACAAGAGGCCTACCGCGAAAAGAAGAGGACGGAGGGGCGCAGGTGCTTCGTGTGCGGCCACGCAGGGGTCCGCAACTCGGCGATGTGCCCGAACAAGGCCGAGCACGAGGCGATAAGGAGGGAGTACCCTTGGAAGTTCGGGAGGAAGTAGGAGGGAGAGGTAGCTGCGGTGAATAAAGTAACCGAATTCCCCCAAAACCACGTGTTGTCATTCTGCGAAGGTCCTGCAACCCTACCATCCTGACATCACCCATTTTCATTTCATTTCAGCATAGCCCGTATCGCGCGACGAGTTACAGAGCCACTTCACTGGGTTACGTGGCGTCTGGAAGGGGGGTGTAACGAGCGCTTGAATTTCCCGCGCGTTCGTTAGTCGCGCGAGGCGGAGCTGTCGGCGCGTATGCTAGCAGACGACGTCGGCGGCCGACGTCGACAGGGTTAGGTACGCGCGCGCGAGAAAGCGAACAGGGAGACTCGAGTTCGCTTCGGCCGGATCAACATCGGCGTAATACCGCTAATAGTCCGCGGATCCTCTACCGCACCTGGCGTACACCGGGACTCACCGATCGCGTCATCACCTGGAGGGACGCCTCCAGAACTGAGTACGAGCGGCCCGGATTCCCGTGGAGTGCCGTAAGGAACGTGAGAGCGAGTTAGCCATCGGCGAACCAGCGACCGAGTAAGTTGCGTTTTGTATTAGCTTCCGCGCGAAGCTGCCGCAGGTCTGGACTCGCTGCCACCGAGTTCTCGACCCGGCTTCGTGCGTGACATTGTGCGCGATCCTCTCGCCATCGCGCGTGCGAACTTTGTACACCAATTTGTATCATCAGTAGAGTCAATATATCCTTCTTTCAACGTTATCCTCAGTGTATTCTTTTGTGTTTTCCCGAGTACCCTCCCGCTGGTAGACTCACGGTTACGCGGATAAGCGTGGTACCCCGGGCGTACCACGCATTTAACGGAAATTGGCAGGCAATGCACGGATGATAGTGATTGCACTACGCGGCTAACGTCCGCGCACTATCATCACGCCGATCATCGAGGGACCAGCCAGACGCTATACAACGTTCACTGTGTGTTGACGTGCGGCATTTCCGCGACCGCACGGCATTGTCAGGTCCACCCCGTTACAATATGAAGTAAAAACAATTATGATATTAAGCAATACATAATGTTGAAGGAAGCTACGTGCCAAAGAATTGGCAGTGGTTTTTTCACGGTTTTCAAACCTGCGACACTTATTGCACTGGCTAATGTTTATTAGGTCGTAGGCTTTACAATTTTGATAACCTACGAAATAGTATATTGTGTACCAAGGGCGTAAAGTGAGCTTTTTCAGACCGAGTGTGGAGTTTGCAGTACGAGTCGAAGGCAAGGTAGCAGAATAAATAAGCCCTTTTCACACGGCCACTACACACCTATAAATATTTAGAAAATACGACTCAGAAACTCAAAATTTGCATTTTCAAACAAAGTTCAGCAGCGGGCAAACAAATGGTACTTTACACCCGCGTAATAGGTACGAAAATGTGAAAATCGTGCATATGTTACAAAAATTCTATTTTTGTTTTCTTTTATATATTTAAGAAAATAATTGAAGTTTCCGGTATTGATATCCATTTGAATTTCTTCCATACTCATATTTGTGTAATTGTCTATTCCGACAATTTTTATTTTCGGGTTATTTAGTTCATCTTATTTTACACTGCAGAGACTTTTTAGTTTTTCTTCGAATACACTTTCTACTAATGCTACACTATCTGCACTTGTGCAACTAATAATTAATTCTTCTTTCTTGTTGATGTAGATATGCTTAGTTTGAATGGTTTTGTGAGCAGATAGATAATTTATAACTGTTTAATATCGACTTCACTGTCTCCACTTTTTTGTACTCGTTGTATCACTTTTTTGTCCTCGTTTTTCTCCGTGAGTTCCTCAACCAGTCTTTTCAGGAGTCTAACCTCTGTTTTCAAAAATCCCATCTCACTACCATTTGCAGTCGAATCTTGGCCAAGTAGATCAGAAGCCTTACTTACCCTCATTCACAGCTAGTATGTCTTTTGTTAATTCCTCAATCGTTTTAGATTTAATCTGAGCAATCAATATCCTTGCTGGCTTAGTCAGGTTTTTCTCCTCAATTTTTGAGGTTATGTTCTTCACACTATGCTCGGGGCAAATTATAAGATGTTTCCTCAAATATTTGAAGGTGCCTGATATCTGGTTGAGGCAGTTGATGTGATAAGCCTCATCACAGATTATGCACACTGCAGTTTGCACTTTTTTTAGCAGGATGACACGCAAGAAAAGCGGGACGCTTATCAGGAGCCATGTTGGATCACGTATAAATGAATCGAATGGATTATTAAAATATGGTTCTATTGTAATCCTAATAATTAAAAATACCTTTTGAAGATAAAAGCAAAATTCTATTATTACAATGAATTATTATTTGATTATACTAACAGCATTTGAAAAATGATACATACCACGATTTGTTTTAAGAGATTGATATGACAAGGTAATTGAAATTCTTTCCTACTTTTGATTATCTTATCTGGTATACCATCTTGAAATGGAATAGGTTTGAGTACATGCTGATCATTATGAATTTCAGAGTCAAATTTGGGACTCGCCATGATTCGCAATCTCTTGCTTCTACAATAAATAAATAAATTACAATTAAATATAAATATGGCCAAGAAATCGTCTTAAACAGATTAATTTTAATAGCATTTTAATAAGAAATTTTGAATTACGATCATAATACAATGATTCTTTACTATAGCAAAGAATTAAATGATTTTTATTTTCTTATATTTCATCTAAGCGTGTAAATGAAGATCTTACAGATTTGGCAGGATATTTAAATGGACTTTTCTTCGAAAACATTAACCCTTTAACCAAAGATATTGACATAATATGAAACGAGAATATGATTTTATACATTTTTTTATACAACCAAAAATTGCGGGTGTTAACGGGACAGATACACCTTACATCATCAAAAAATAAAAACCACTGCCAAGTCATTGGCACTTAGCTTCCTCCTATTCCGCTAGTAGAACATGATTACATAGTAACATAGTTTCTAAAAAATTTGTACGGATGCATGATATTCTGTTGATGATTTGAGAGTTTAGATGCATAAACACGACACTTTAATGCGCTATAGCTGTATTTTTGTGTAACATTAAGATTATACGAAAAATGTCAAAAATAATTTTGCAAAATTCAATAAACGGCCATAAAATGAAATTTAGTTAGCACAATTGAAAATAACTTCTTTCCCCGAATTCAGAATCCAAAAAAGGATATACATGCCAAATTTTGTAGAGATTCATAACCTGGATTCGTTAATATTGCGGTACACACACACACACACACACACACACACACACACACACACACACACACACACACGTCCAGGGAGGGAGTTCGCCCCCTACGGGGGGTTGGCGTCCCCGGACTGCCCGAGCAAGCAGGGCAGTACAAAGGTCGCCTCGTGTGCGACTGGAGGACTGTTCCTGCGACCTTAGGGGGAGTGCCGTGGACTCCGGTCTGCACGCTCCACAGGAATTGCGATCTTGAGGTACCCAAGCTACGGTGCGCCGTGCGACCGGGCGGCCTGACTGCCGTCTCTCTTGGCCACTCGCGCCCTGGTCAGTCTCCCGGGCTGGGCTCTTAAGCCTGAGCACGGAGGGTACAGCTCGAAAACTGAGTCCTGGCGCTCCAGGCTGCCGGATAGTACAGGGGCCCGGGTCTGTCTATCCAACAGGACCTGGCTGCCTTATCAACCGGCGAAAATTTCTTTGCCGTAGTAGTGCCGATGGCGTCGGAACACGGCCTGCCTGCAGAATCAGGGGGGCCTTGCCGAGGCCACCGTGACTGGCGAAGGATGCCCGCGATGGGATGCGAGGCAGGGGACAACGCGAGTGGCCGGGGAGCGGCCGAATGGCTTAAACAGCGCACGTGCGTAGGGGAGATAGGGAAACAAAAAGAAAAGAAATGAAAGCGAATAATAAGCAGAGCCTACTAAAAGCGGCAGAACCAACGACATCGGGGTTTCCAACCCCCAAGCCAGGACAACAAGATGACCACTTGGCGGCCCTGAAGGATACAAACAGGGAAACAATCGAGTACGCCGAGGGTAGAACCAACGTGCACGGGCCGATTAAAACGGGCCTCGCGAAGGCGTTGGAAGAGCTAGGAAAGATAGAAGTAAAAAGTACGTCATTCTTAAAGGTGCCGGAGCTTCGCCTAAGAGGGGAAACTCTGGGATCAAGAACGACCAGTATGGAAAGTGTAGCGAACATTGCAGACTACAGAAAAGCTCGGCAAAAACCATAGAAGTTCGCAAGGAAGAAGAGGAATATATAACAAAGTTAGAAAAGGAAGTAAATGAGCTTATCGAGGACTGTCAGACAGCACCAAAGGACGTGAAACGCACTGCAGAACGTGCTAAACAACTTAAAGTGCTAGTTATCCAGTTAAGGAAAAAGCACAAGGAAGGAGATAATAAAGATGCACGCTACGAAGATGACGTAGACAATTATCATATGTGGCACGTAACACGAGAGAATGCAAGGAGAGGCGCGAGGACGGCTCCTTAAGGACGCGGTTTTAGCTAGTGCTGGAAACAAGAGGTCAAGGGGAAGCCCGACTAATAGCCCTGAAGAAAAGAGCGAGGATAAAGAAATCAGGAAGAGACAATGACAGGAAAAAGCGGTGATGCAATGTGAGCCTCTCGCCCCGAGAGCTCCTCACAATGCATCAGAGCCACTGGCGAAAGCCAGGCCCAACAAAAACAAGCGTTCAGAAGGACTACTAGTTAAAGTGGGGCAAAATAAGACGTATGCGGAAGTCCTGAGGAAAATCCGAAAGGAAGTAAACCCGGACATGATTGGAACGATGGTGCTAGGAGTAAAACAAACTAGAAGTGGAGGTGTCCTCCTTAAACTAGGGAAAGGGTCTGACAGGACAGCGTTTACGGCGGATTTAGAAAAAGCAGTCCTAGACCTTGAACAAGTCAAGAAGGAAGAACGGAAGACCACCCTAGAAATAAGGGACATGGACTCGGAAGCAACGGAAGAAGAGGTGAGAGCAGCAATAGGAGAAGCCCTCAGAAAGTCGGACACCGGCAGGAGGGTGATTCTATTAAAGCCCAACACGAGTGGCCTTAGAATGGCCATAGTGATACTCAGCGAGAGGGAGGCCAAGGAGCTCCTAGAAATAGGACACATCCGCGTGGGCCTTGTAAGTTGCAGGATTAGGAAACGAGTAAAGGTAGTGCGGTGCCACAAGTGCTTAGGTTTTGGACATTGGAAGGATGAGTGTAATGGAATAGATAGATCGACTCTCTGCTATAAGTGTGGAGAAGCCGACCATCGCATGGCGCAATGCCAGTTGGAAGCGAGCTGTTTTCTCTGCAAAGAAGATGGACAAAAGGAAGAAAGCTGCAATCATGTAGCTGGCTCCGGCGGCTGCAACGTATTCAGGCGCGCCCTGGACACGGCGAAGAAAAAGGAACGGAGATCCTAGGAAGATCGAAGAACAGGTGAAAGGATGACGACCACATCGAATAGAAAAGGGCTAAAGTCATTGCCCCTCCGCGAAGCAATACTTAACGGTCTCACCGCGGGGGATCTGGGGCACAGAAGATGGAGCTGGATGCACCTTTACTACGGGTCGTTAAAGGCAAAGGAGGGCGTTTCCTCTCACGGATGGGTGTTTTGTCACCTGGCCGTGAGAAGGATGGGTTTAGTCAGTGCGAATCCGACGCACGACTGGCGGAGGGGATCGGGTCGTTCCGACGACTCTATCAACGGAGCCAGCCATGGTCTTTCTAAGATTTTCCCTAATACCTCTTTCTCCAAGAGAAAAAAAAACACACACACACACATCCGACGGATATTTTCTAAAAACATGTGATTCGAACACCAAACACTTCTAAATGCGTTTCTACAACGTTTTAGCGAAAGTGAAAATTTTACTATTACATAGCTTCCTCTAGGAGGAAGAAAAATTCAATTTTATTCTTACATTTGTCCTTAATTGTTAAAAACAAAATTAATAGCACTGCGTGGCTCAAATCTGCATTTAGGTCACGCCTATCTGTGGCATAAGTAGTCTTTTATTGCAACGTGCTCTCCGTGCTCTCTCTCTCTCTCTCGCTCTCTCTCTCTCTCTCTCTCTCTCTCTCTCTCTCTTTATTTCTCTCGGTATTACTACTTCTAAAACTCCTACACCAGCACGGTTCTCTCCAGGTGCTCTCAACGAATACTTTAGCTCCATCTCTAATGACCCTCAAGCTCCATCTGTTGAGGAGTATCTGCGAACCCTGGAGAGCCTGGACCTCCCTGAACACTTCATCTTCAGGGAAATCACAGAATCGGACGTGTCGGCTGCAGTATCACACTTTAATACCCAGGCCAGAGGAAGTGACGGCATCCCACAGGTTGTAATTCATAAAGCACTGCCAATACTCGCCCCCTTACTCTGTAAAATCTTCAACCTGTCTCTGAGCGAGGCACGCTTTCCCTCGGCCTGGAAATCATCACTCGTAAGAGCACTAAATAAAGTCAATTCTCCAACAGCTGTAACTGACTACCGTCCGATCTCTCTTCTCTGTTTCCTGTCCAAGGCGCTGGAGTGGCTTGTGCAATAATACAATAATAAAAATTATTTAAATCTAAAATCTCTCTCTCTCTCCCTCCCCCCTCTCTCTCTCTCTCTCTCTCTCTCTCTCCCTCACTCTCATATCTTCGAAACTAACTGGTATCGTAAACAACCCAAAGAAAGGGATCAAGATGCTATATTATACTAACTAAATCCAAAATTTTAAATCGATTATTGCCTTTTTACTCCATTTATCGCGTCTCTCTCTCTCTCTCTCTCGCTCTCACTCTCTCTCCCTCTCTCTCTCCCTCTCTCTCTCTCTCTCACAGTGTTGAGAGACGGGACAGCCGGTAGGTAGTAGCGTGCGGCAATGTATGCAACTGTATTAAGGTACAATGCCCATCAGTACTTGGACAGATATTGAGACAAAAATAGGAAGTTATTTATTTTGCACGGACAAATTGTAGTATATCAAAAATTTTGATAGCACACTAACCTTAAAATGCCAACTTCATTGTCGATTTTGAAGTTGTTGTGCTACAAAATATCGTATGAGATTGTTGTGGGAGGTGTTTTTCTTGGTAGAAAGCCATCTCCTCAACAGTGTCATAATATACTATTAACACCTACATTTAGCTAACGCAATCATCTTTCGATTAAAAAAAAAAAAAAAAAAAACGAACCTCAAACAATCAGTTTTTAGAATAAAATTAATTTTTTAAAAGTGGCATAAAAATACGGTATAGTTGTACACCGTTTGACGCCATTAGACCAGTACTTGGACGCGATTTTAAGCCAGTAGTTGGACACTGTAATCAAATGTGTCCAAGTACTGTATCATGAAAAACGTGTGTTCGGTAAAATTGGACAATCCTGAAAAATTTGCTTTTATGTGACTCCAGAGCCAACTTTCAAAATATCCATTTAAATTTATTTTTGTTAAAAATTAATCAAAATTACAAATATATTATTGGTGATGGTGTTTACAATGCTGATATGCTTTAGTTTTTGAGGTTAAGTTTTTCTTATTATCACAATAGCAAATATTCAAGTGTCCAAGTATAGGGCTGAATTTTCATTTATATAAAATCATTACATCCATATACTATAGATTTAAGTATAGACTATATTTATACCATAATTTGTATTATGTAAGGATTTAGTAAACAAATTAGTAGAAGTATAATAATTAATATACTAAAACCAAGTAAGTCATCAATAACATAATATGGATACACGGACAAAATCTTTACGTCACAGGGGCGTGACTGTCGGCGTGACACCAGTCATTAGATTTTACCCGCGACACAATCATGCGTTTTTACCATACCGAGCACTCGTTTTCGGCGTGAAGGGACAGCACGACCTAGCGTGATGCTCATCAAAAACAAAGTCAAAAGGCTGGTTAATAAAGATTTCCGAAAAAAATTTAGACTGACGTGTTGACATTCATGTAAAATCGTCTGCAGATCACAAATTTTGCCATGAAAAAATTGTAAATATTGTAATAAACGTCAAGGTCATCGAGAACTCTCAAAATTTTTGTCCAGGTGTTTATTATAGCAAAAATTTAAACCGAGTCGTGCGGTACGTGGTTGACAGTGAATAGGTGCAAGTTCTACTCGTAGATGATTGACACATTAGCCGACATTCGCATAAAGGATGTCTAGATATTTCTCTACTAAACTTACATCCACACATCAAAAGCCCATCAAAAGCCATAAAGCCTGCTACCTTTATTTTATTTTTTCACCCTATACCAGAACATCGTTTATGAGTCCCTGGTAACGTGTCTATCATCTATAAGTAAAACTTAGATTTATGCATCATAAACAACAAAGAGCATTTCTAATTTGAACACCTAGATAACTCTTTCAAAAGATTATTCTAGTGATTAAAAGAATAAGCAATCCGATAATATCATGGCGAAAAAAGCGGAATTTTGACCAAAATATTGTTTTTCCAAACCATTCCTATTCGGCGAACTAATAGCTAACCTTTTGCATATGTTTCTACCGGGGTTATCGCTATTATTAACTAGGTTTTTGATTTATGGCTTGCAACTCGTTATTAATCTGTGGTGTTTTCGGCAAAACAAATAAGTACACATTTGACGATTTAAATGTTTGAATTGATACGTGAGATTATAGCATACAACTTAATACAGCGCAACACTGTGCTTATTTAATATATTATGAACTACTCTTTCAATCATTACACTGGGCAAAATAGAGTAGTCGTCATTTTATAATGCAGAAATAACCTTATGTTAAACAAGTTCGTGTTCAGGAACTTGCCATAGCTTTTTTAATGTTATATATTGTACATTATTTTTGTAACGGTTCGACTTTCCCCGTGTGTTGAGAAGTCGGCCGGACGCCGGATTTGGTTAGGGGAAAGGTTAACTGAAGAGACTGTTTATGTAATTAATAACAAAATAGATATATTCTAGTAAATAAGATAACAAGTTGATCGTTCAATTATTAGTCTCCATTTGTAACAGAAATCGAGATCGCGGTTTGTTTAGAATATTTCGCCTTTACAATTGGTCTGACTTAAACTAGTGCGGTTAACGGTACATCAACACGACGTTGCCGGAGTTACATGGTTTCGGTGCATACGTCGGTTTTGCGGACGCGGTATCGGAGTTTTAGACGGTGACACGAGTTCGGGATATCGGCGGGTTTTCAGAGGTTAGGTATCCCTCGAGTTCATAGAGTCGTGAGCGCACGGCTCTACGGATCGATGTCGCTCGTCTCGTTCTTCTCCTTGTCCTGTGTGCTCACAGGGACCAGGCGAATCTCGAGAGGTCGGCGTGTGGTCGGTTTCGCACGGGCAGGAGTCGGCCGCTGCTTCACCAGGACGTGAGCGCACGACCTGGGGAATCGTCGGCGGGGCTTTAGCTATTTTCTCAGCCCCGTGTGCTCACGGTGGCGGAAAAAACAACCAGTCCCTTGGGACGGGGGTTCAGGAGCAGGTGGCAACGTCGGGTAACGGCTACGTGTATTCCTGGTTGTCTCGTGTGCTCACGACGACAACTCGGAGTTCCGGGTTCGCTAACACTGTCGTCACGTGTGCTCACGAGACGACGTCGTTGGCGTCGGTCTATCTCTGGCTGTTCCTTTCGGTAACGTGTGCGCACGATGCCGCCAGTAGTTGCGCTGCGCGACCGCTTTATATAGGTGTGCCCGCGGTGCGCCGCTCGCGCCACCTGGCGCGTCACCGCTGAGTTGCACGCTCCGCGGTCATGTGGACTGGCCTTTCGGTTGGTGCGCGCGCGCGCTCACTTCGGGTCGTGCGGACTCGCCTTTGTTCGCTGCGCGCGCGCGCTCGCTGGCGTCAGCTGATTGACTCGGGTCCGCATTTGCTTGCTTTATGTGGGAGACTTGCGTCTCGTCACATTTTTAAAATTATTCTTACCGTTCTGAAATGTTATATAAACAAAAGCGGACTTAATTCTTTGCCTGTAATAGATGAAAGAAAATGAAGTGAGCTGATGATAAAGTAATAAATCTAAATGATGATTTGTGCTATTTGTTGGTTTGACCCAGATCAGCATGCTTACTAAAATGTTGATATTTTTACGAGATAAAGAGATGCGTAAATTAGTAAAATCTGATGCAAACATTATTCAAAGAAAATGTGAAATAAGTTGATTTGTTAAAAAGCCACAGCTCTGAATAACAAAACGTTATATGTATTTTTAATTGAATTTGGGGTTTACGGCGCTTGATGTCTTATAAGTCATCAACTAACTTAATTATTGCTATTGTTACGTGTGAGGGTCGATATTTTGTTCTCCGTGAGGTGTTAAGCTCACGATTGCTGCGAAAATACCGGGGCGATAGATGAACACGAGAGATTATCGGTGAATGTGTTTGTTTATTAATCGTAATTCATAATGAATGATTCGTGTGAAAGAGAGATACGCGTGTTTAAAGTGACCTCGGAGAATGTGCGTCTCTATAATTATGCGATTCTATCTGTCGTCTCCGAGTCAAAACTACCTGTCTAGTGCTGGATCGTCGGTGGTGGAGTAGAGGCCGAGCGCCTGTATGCACCCTCTTTTATAGCCTCCCTGGGTGGTGTGATTCCTACCCACGCGGTCGTCCGACGTCGCGGAGGGAAAGTCGCGCTGAGTCGGAAGAATCGGGCCTCGGGGTGCGTCCGAGCTGTTGCCAGGCACGTGTTTGGCGATTTTTACTCGAGTGCGTTATAACTAACTATGCTATATACGTGTGAATATTCACACGTGACAGGTCCTTGGGGTCGCTACCGGGCGCCCTCGCCCGCAAACAATAATTATGCAAATAAAATCCCACGTCCAAAAAAATTTGAGTTTTTCTCATATGAATTACCCTCTTATTTTACTTGTAAGTTTTTATAATGTTTATTAGTCTATTCCCGAATGAAAATAAAGTTAAGTGTATCTAATCTACTTAATATGCTAGGTTAGGTTTTACGTGAGGTGCTAGGTAAGATTTACGTGCTATTTTTCTAACTCGCTTATTTAAAATTTCTAAGATAGTACGCCTTATTCTCCGGTCACATAAAACTTTGCTAAGGTTGGTCGAGCGTTTAACAATTTTTGTTTAGGTTGGTCGATCGGTTTTATAAGTATGTTGTTTTTCTAAAGTGTGATTGTTACAATATTGTGTGTTGTGTAATGCGCCATCGGCTGTGTTTGTGCATCCCATTGACTGCGGCCAGCTGCTGCAGGTTTGGGAGGCTGAGGCCTGTTGATGGCCACGGGGGGTAGTGTGGCCTCATACATCTGTAGATGCTCTGCGCTGGGTTGCGCATGAGTGGTCCTACGATCTGAAATCAATCTATCGCGGATTAGTAGTGGGGCCTTCCTTTTAGTGAATTTTCCATATTATCACTTCTATTATGACAAACGTGAGTATGCCGGTTCCAGAGTAAGTTACCGTTGATTGAAGAGACGAAAATCTACCGTAAATGTCCTTATATTTGCCTAGTCTTTTCGCTTTATCGATAATGTCGCGAAAATCCCGTCCCATTTTCAAAGAACATGCTAGCATATCCTTCCTAAAATTCAAAGATTTTACCGTATCCTCTTTTGCCAGCGTGTCTTGAATAAATGCTAGCGGTGTGTTGCCCGTGTTATTTATTAAAGAGGCTACGTCTAATTCTGTCTCGATAAATATAACGGTCGAATAATTTACGCGTACTTCGCGTGATCCTACTAGTCGTACTGTGTTTGTGCGTGCGGTGCAGCCGTGCGGCAGGCGCAACGTGCCTACGCCGTCAATGTCTATCGTACTGTCTGTCAGTCGTTTGCAGCTAGAAAACAGACTCTCTTTTTTATTTGTAAAGAATATCCAAGTGTTGGGGGTGCTCGTGCGCATCCAAAATGTGTCCCTCGACTTTATCAGTTTGATTTTACAGTACGAGAAATTAATGGTGTTTTTCCTGGTGCTGATTTTAAGTTCACAGCTCGCGCCGTCGTTGATTTCGTGAACTGGCTCTGTGTTTTGCATATGTGTAAGTTGCTAAGCTTCTTGCATTTATTCAGTGCATCTAAGGTGATGGGGATGTATGTGTTCGACCCTTGGTCCAGCGCAAAATATTCCGTTTCTGGCCAAATATAAGCAAATGTGTCTGATGCATTAAGTGATTTCTGCTTGATCGGTAAGGCAGATGCCTTGCACAGATCGTAATCGTTGAAGTCGAGCAGTGGCATTCCTATATAGTACACCAGATGCGTGTCTTGAAATAAAATCNGGATATTTTAATCAATTTGGTAATGGACATATCTATTCCCATCGGGAACCGTGAGTCGGTTATTGTCTCTTTTGCAAGGGCTTCCGATTTTTCTATCTGCTCGGGTGTGACGAATCGTGGATGTACGACTCCCTGTAGTACGTTATCCTCTAGTAAGATTAGGGCTTCTGCGATTTCCTCTTGGTTTTGCAGATTTGCCTGTTTGGCTGTTAACTCTTCCATGGCGCTTTTCAGTTCGTCGGCTTTTTCGTGTAATATACCCAACTCTGTGTGTATAAGTTCGGTCTGGTTTGCTATTAATTTTGCTAATTGCCTAGTGTCGTTAGCTGTGGTGCTGATGAGTTGCTTGATTTCTTCTCCAGCTAGGAAGCCTCATCTAGGGTTCCAAATATTGTACGGCTAATTTTTCCTATTGCAGAAAACCAGGCTCGTTTAATTCTTGATCTCTGTGTCGTTTCATGGCCTTGTAGCAGCTCTTTTACTTTGTCAGCGCTTCTCATAGTCTCTTCGATCTGTTTACGTATTTTGGTTAGCTGCTGCTCGTATGGGCATGCTGTGCTTCCTTGAGTGCAGAATGCTTTCAAAGTATTCTAGCTTCCCAATAAATTATTTCATCTTGAGAAAAATGCTTCAAGGTTTATGCGCTGTACCAATTTCCATGTCATGCTGGAGGTCGTTAATGGGTTTAGCTTTTCGACTAGTAGCCCTGGATTATGGTTGATGGCCCTTATGTCGATCCTTCCATCGATTTCCTTGGGTACGGCGTACCTATAAGAGGGTGTCCTATAATTTCATTATATTAAATAACTCGATAGCGCCATAATGGCCGCTATATTTTGATATTTTTTTAGAGTATTATTTCCTCCTCATGTTTCATGTCTATAGCTGTCCCATCGTTTATAGGGTGATTAAAATTTTGTCGTCTATCCGAATCTTCGTAGCTTTCCTGTGCGCTGTTTCGTGGGCGCTCAGGTTTCGCGAGACACGATCATGGTTGCGTTTTTATTTCCCAGCTCTTCTTGGTTTGCCGGTTATATATTCATTCGCAGTCTGATTGCAACTATCGTCTAAGCTCCATCTACTTGTTTTCTCTCTGATTTTTCTGCTCTTTTTCCTTTTTATTTCCACCTATTGCATTATGGAAAATTGAGGTTCTGGGGTCTTGGCGAGGAGCCCGTGGACAACCCGGAGGAGGTAACATTTCTTATCGATATTTTCTTTTTCAATAAGTGTTAATACTAATTTTCCCCTAGGTTTTGTCTGATGATGAAGGGTTCGATGGTGGTATCTATCCTTGCCACGGAGTGGAAGGCCCCACGCTCTTTATCGGCGGGCGGTGTGTCTTCTGTCGACAACCTCCGGGAGCGCCGTCCTATCTCTGGGTCCAGCAACGGTCCTATGGGGTCGTCGTGCTTTATGATGATCCCCTTCGTTGCTGAGGGAATGTGGTTCCCCTGTCATGAGGAGGACTGGGGCGTCCCTGCGGATGCGGCGCCGTGCTCCATATGCCGCCGGACCCTTGATGAACCCCCCGGAATGATACGGCTTTCTGGACACTGGTGGACACCAGTTCCCGATGTTAANTTAATTTTTTTTTGGCCCGTTTTTTTTTTTTTTTTTTTATAATCGTATAATCGTAATTAAAGCGATCTCCTCCTAGTATCCTGATAAACCGATCCTGATAACCCAATCCTAGTAACCCAATCCTGAACCCAAATCGAAAAAAAAAAATAAAAAAATAAAAAATCAAACGAACTGCACCACGCAGAAGCTGTTACGGCCGTAATGTAGGCTGGTATTGTGCTAAAAAGAAAATAAAAAAAAAATAGACTAACAGAAATAAAAGGGAGGTTGTTCTGGGATTGAACTCAGATCCCCGACTTCTGAGGCGTGCACCTAGTTCGCGCTGCCATTTCACTCTCTTGTTGTGTGCTATCTTGTTATCGGTTTCGCTTTTCGCGCTCCGTTGGTAAAGGAGTGTGCTGTGTCGACTAGCAATGCCTGGTGTAACGGTGGAAGGTGTGGATTGATCTGGAGGTAGACGCTACTTCTTGGTATGATGCTTTATTGCGTTGCGTATAGGGAGCTCCTTCCCTGGTCGCGGTCTCGGTGTGACTGACTAATCTCTCTCCCGCTCTGCGGAATAACTGCCCGCTCCTGCGTCGTGAAGATGCACGACGCGGAGCGGTCTCACGCCCAAAAGTGCATACACTGCACTTTTGCGCGCGAGAGCCTCTCGGCTCCCGCGCTCGCCGACCGTTTTGAGGAACGTGTCGTCAGCGGCGCGAACTGTCCTCGGCTTTCAATAGCTTGAATCCGTGACACTGGATAGCCTGTTCTCATGTCTTTTTTTGTTGTTGGGTTGGGTTCGTTTCTTTTATTTATTTTTCTACATTTCTGGTCTTATTTCTTCTTTTTAATATTCTCCCCGTTCTTCTCTTGCTTGATCGTCCAACTTTTTCCTGAATCATTCTTTGTTTATCTTAGGGTCCTTGGACATTACGCAGGAGGTGTCTCCCGTCGAGTCATAGAGAACTGCCCCTGCGACAACTATTTGCCGTCAGAAGGTCGAGTTCACCATCGTTACTACGGTTCCGCAAGGGCAAACGTACTCGTAGTGTTCGGCCGTGAACCATTTTTCCATCTGCTTCCTAGTCTCGACTAATTCCCTTTCCCAGAGAACCATTCTATGTGCGTGCTGATTTAATTCCTTTCTGCTGGTCGGATGATGTTCTCTACTTTACCGTTGGCGTCGGTCTGACTGCCTCTATGCCAATGTAGGCGCTTGATATTTGACGCTGTCTCTATGCAGCTTTTTTGCTTACTGTGTTTTTTCTTTGGTTTTGTCCGAATGTTAAACTTGTATTATGTCGGATGGGTGTGCGTCTGGCTTATACTTAAGGAATGTCTGATACGTCTCTACAAAATTTTCTTGACCTTATTGTAACTTTCCGAGTGATGCATTAGTCGTCTAAGATTGTTTAAATATTTGAGCGGCTATTATCACTTATTGTTGCCTGTTAGGGATGCCTAACATGTATGCGTGAAATCTTTCTTCTATGACTGTAACTCTCTGAGTAATTCATTAGTAACCATCTAAGATTGTTTAAATAATTGGCGACTACTTTAAGTAACTTTTCGAGATATTGCATTTAACATGTAAGATTGTTTAAATAATGGGGCACCTTATTTGTCTATTAGGTGTTCTGGGGGTGTTCCACACGTACCCCTAAGGATTTTCTCCTAGGACTCGTGGTTTCATTGTAATTAAAAAGTTAACTAATGCTCCGTTGTTTATTAACTTTGACAATTTTTATAATAGGGGGTGGTCTTAGTACATCCCCTGGCCATAAAAATCTACCCTTTGTAGAAAAATTTCTAAAATTTTTTGTCAGCCCTAAAAAAATATTCATTTGTTTATTTATTTGCGATTTTTGGGGTGTGAGTCCTCTCGGGGGGTGTACCCGCACCTTTGACTCGAAGGGGGGTGAAATCGGATTGTTGATTCGATCTATATCGTAGATTCCCGAAATCCTGATTAGAATATTGCCGCCTTCGGCGACCGCGGTCGGCCATTTTACATTCCTGGCTTGCACGGCTGCATTCCTGGCTTGCACGGCCGTCGTATTTGCTCCGGCCGAGCGGTAGTGCTCCGCACGTGCCTTTAGTTCCGCGCTCGTGGTTCCGTTGCCGCGCTTATGTATACTTCGGTTGCGAACTTCATTGCACATGCATTTGGCGGGATGCAGCTGCACCTAGCCTTGCCTGGTCAGTAGTGTTGAAGTACAAAAACGTTCGAATAATATTCATCTATACAGAAGTTAACCGCATATGTCTATTGTTTTATTGATAAAACTTTTGGTTGTTTTTTGTGATGTCACTCACTCTGAATCAAGCTCTCATAGAAGTTGTCACGTTATTAAATAAAATCTCCAATTCATTTTATATCGCTGTGTACTTATTTTTCTCAACATGGTAGCAGAGCGTTTGGTGTCCCATTATTGAAATTGTTGTTGCTGGAATTTCTTCGTGGAAGCTGGAATTTAGCAGTCGAAGATTGACAACGACAGAATGGAGTTTCAAGGCATTGAAAAGCTACGAGGCGCTGAGAATTGGAGCATTTGGCGATTTGCTATGACGAATTTGTTGCGCGGAACTGAAGGAGCTTACGAAGTATGCATCGGCACGCTTACGCAACCGGAGGCGCTGGCAAATACAGCGAATGCAACGGCAAAAGCTGAGTATGAAGCGTCGATGAAGGCGTACAACAAAGCGGATCGTGCGGCATGCGGAATTATTGTGAAAACGATTGAGTCCAAGGTAATGAGTTTGCTTGTAACGTGCACGTCGGCTAGAGGCATGTGGACGAAGCTGGAGTCAATTTACCAACAACAAACGAAGCAGTCGGCGCATACTGCTCAAACAGAATTTTTCAATTTCACGAAAAATGCATCTGATAATATGGTCACACATATTTCTAAATTCGAAGATTTAGTTTTAAGGATGCAACAGTTGAACGTGAAGCCTGATGACTCGTCGCTTATGGTGAAGATGCTTGACTCATTGCCGGACGACTACGAGAGCTTTTGTCAAGCGTGGTGGGCTCGTGCGGAGGATCAGCAAACTCTGACAAATTTAGTTAGTGTTTTGACGTCTGACGAAGTGCGACGGCAGAAGCGCTCCGAAAAGCGAGAGGAGGTTGTTGCTTTATTGGTGAGCAAAGCTCGTGGAAATAATGAGCACGGCAACTCTTATCACGGTAAGAAGAATGATCGTAAAAATAATTCGAGAAATCCTAGTCATTCGAAAGAAAACGCAGGCACCAATAAGCGGGACAAGTCCAAGTTACAATGTCACAAGTGTAAAGGTTATGGTCATTTTCGAAACGAATGTCCGAGTGAATCGAAGCACGAAGGTTCGAAGCACGAAGGTTCGAAAGCACAAAAGGATGTTCGAAATGATGAAGCTTTTGTTTGTGAGATGTTGTCTTGTGAAACTCAAGACTGCTGGATTGCTGACTGTGGTGCGACGGATCATGTTACGCATCATCGTGAATATTTTTCTTCGTTCGAAGAATTCAAGGTACCAAGTAAAATCTACATTGGTGATAACAGCACGATGGATGCTGTGGGCAAGGGCTCAATTAAATTTGAAGCTCGCGTTGGTGATGATTGGGAGCCATGTACAATGGAAAATGTTTTGTACGTGCCTAACGCGCGCAGGAATTTGCTTTCAGTGATTACTGCAACGGAGAAGGGATTAACTTTTGTCTCGACGAGGACTAACTGTAAGTTCGTACGAGATGGCGTCGTCAAAGCACAAGGTGTTCGTGACGGGCGCTTATACAAGATGCTGATTAGAGTCAAGGAACCGGGAAAATCATGCATCGCAGAGGTTAATGTTGCTTTGAGGGATACGCTGCAGATCTGGCATGAACGCTTGGGTCATCAAAACAAGGTTCATGTGAGAAAAGTGCTGCGAAAGCACGGTATTGACTTCATCAATGACGATTTTTTCTGCGCAGCTTGCGCAGAAGGTAAGCAACATAGTCAACCCTTTTATGAGCGCACGCAGCGCGCTAAAGAGTCTGGCGAAATCATGCATACTGACTTATGCGGTCCAATGGAGTGCGACTCATTGGCAGGAGCGAAATATATGTTATGTTTCACATGTGACTATTCCAGACTCCGAATAGTCTATTTTTTAAAAGAAAAATCGGAAACAGCTGGAAAAATTCAAGAAGTGGTCCAGCTCTTGAAAACTCAGCTTGGAAGACCGATGAAAGTTTTGTACTGCGATGGTGGCAAGGAATTTGACAACGATCAAGTAAAAAAAATCATGTCGTCTAATGGAATTTATTTGGCGATATCAAACCCCTACACGCCTTCTCAAAATGGGTGTGCGGAACGCACGAACAGGACGCTTGTCGACTTGGCGCGAACGATGCTGTTAGCCAAGGAGTTGCCGAAAAACTTGTGGGCTGAAGCTGTAAACACTGTAGTTTACACGTTAAATCGCACAGGACCGAGCAGTGTTGAGGGAAAAACGCCTTACGAGCTTTTCACTGGAAAGCAGGCACATCTGAAAAATTTTCATATTTTTGGAACAATGTGCTCTGCTAAGGTGCCGAAAGAAAAACGGAAAAAGTGGGATCGGAAGGGAAAACTTGGAATTTTAGTTGGTTATTCCGATCACATCACTGGCTATCGAGTGTGGCTAAAAAGTGAAAATCGTGTCATTAGAAGGCATGATGTTGATTTTGCTCCGGAATGTCCTGGAAAGCTACTTGCTTTATTACCTGCGAGTCCCGAAGTTTCGACACAAAAGAGTAGTGTGGAAAACGACGAGGTACGTGACTTACGTATGAGAGCTGCTCATTCGGATGTTGACTTACCTCCTAGGAATGTCAACCTGCAACCTGAGGACATTGTTGATGAGCACTCTGATGGTGAAAATTCGTCGGAAGATCAATCTTGGGAGACTCCACAGTCGGATTCACCCTCGCCAGTTACAACGAGGAAGCTGCGGGACCGCACCAAGTTAACAGCTCCAAAACGATTGGTCGAAATGATGATTGCTGAAATTGACTACGGTGAGCCGAAGACCTATGAAGAGGCAATGCAATCCGAAGAAAGAGGTAGATGGAAAAGAGCTATGGAGGAAGAAATGGACTCCTTAGTTGAAAATTCTACGTGGGAATTGGTCCAACTGCCGGAAAAACGCAAGGCAATTTCAAATAAATGGATCATGAAGAAGAAGAGAAATGCTGAAGGCGAAGTCGTTCGTTATAAAGCACGACTGGTGGTACGAGGTTTTAGTCAAAAAGAGGGAATTGACTACAACGAGACTTTCAGCCCTGTTACTCGTCTCGATACGGTACGTTCAATATTGAGCATTGCAGCTAACAAAAATTTGCATTTGTACCAGTTTGATGTCAAGACGGCATTCTTGTACGGAAGTATCGACGAGGAAATTTACATGCAGCAGCCAAAAGGATTTGAAGATGGAACTGATCGTATCTGCAAGCTCAAGAAAAGCTTGTACGGTCTTAAGCAATCGTCAAGATGCTGGAACAAGCGTTTCATTCAGGTTTTGAAATCTTTTGGTCTGAAACAAAGTTCAGCTGATCCTTGCTTGTTTTACAGAGTTACTGAAAAAGAGAAACTGTTTGTTACGATTTACGTTGATGATGGATTAGTTGCTGCTACAGATGAGAAAATCATCGAAGATTTCTTGAGCCGACTGCAAGAAGAATTGAAGATCACATTCGAACCACTCGAATATTTTTTGAATATGAAAATCGAGCGTTTAGAAGATAAGTCAATTTTCATCAGTCAGAAAAGATACACAACTGACATACTGAAAAGGTTTGGTATGGACTGTTCAAATTCGGTTTCAACGCCTATCGAGAAGTATTTGGACGACGAAGATCAGCGACCGTTGCCGGAGAACGAACCTTACCGTGAAGCAGTAGGCTGTCTGATGTACTTGGCAGTTGCAACGAGGCCGGACATTGCTTTTGCTGTCAGTTACGTGTCGCAATTTCTCGAAAGACCACAAGTACAGCACTGGATGGCTGTAAAACGCATATTTAGGTACTTGAACGGTTCTATTGATTTTGGAATTAAATACCAAGCCAACATAGCAGGTGGACTAGAGTCATACAGTGACGCCGACTATGCAAGCGATCCATTGACTCGTCGGTCCGTAAGCGGAATTGTTTGCCAATTCAGTGGGGCTGCCATAACCTGGACCAGTCAACGTCAACGCAGTGTTGTTTTATCTACAACCGAGGCCGAATACATGGCGGCAAGCGAGGCAACGAAGGATGTCGTATGGCTAAGTCGACTATTCAATGAGTTGATTTCACTGGATGACATTCCCGTTCTTCAAGTTGACAATCAGAGCGCCATCAAGTTGGCGAAGAATCCAATTTTCCACAAGCGATCAAAGCATATTGATGTAAGAGCACATTTCATTCGAGAGAAGATTGAAAGAAAAGAGCTAATACTGAAACACGTCGCAGGCAAGAAGCAAGTTGCAGATGCTCTCACGAAGCCACTTCCTCGACCAAGATTTGAATTATTACGCGAAAAATTGGGTTTATTCAAAAGTTTATTGATTTCTTAGGGAATGTTGGAAATAAAACATTATAATTTTTGTAATTCGAAGTTTTTAGAGGGAATGTTGAAGTACAAAAACGTTCGAATAATATTCATCTATACAGAAGTTAACCGCATATGTCTATTGTTTTATTGATAAAACTTTTGGTTGTTTTTTGTGATGTCACTCACTCTGAATCAAGCTCTCATAGAAGTTGTCACGTTATTAAATAAAATCTCCAATTCATTTTATATCGCTGTGTACTTATTTTTCTCAACAAGTTGCATCGTGCAGCACCAACACGTGGTTTTTTCACGTACCTTGTTTTTACGCAGTTTTTCGCATTGTTCTTTGTGTTTTTTTTCTTGTGTTATACAGTTAGTTAAATTAATTACGGCTGTGTGTTATTTTGCCGTGATTTTTATCATATATAACGAGTGTTTTACTTCTAGTTTTCGTCTCCTCTCTTATCATGGCTGAGATGCTGATGGCTGCTGGCACTCGCCACACTTTTATAAAATCCTTTCCAGACGTTATGCTGGGAGATGCGAAGAGCATCATGCACCGAGGTTTCGCAAAGGATTCGAGTACTCTGGTGCACGTGGTAAGTCATTTGCTAATAAGTTGATTAATGTTCTGTCATATGTTCGCTTTTGTTTCCCGTGCTTTTGTTTTGTCTGCGCTTTTTTGTACGTTGTCCGCGTATATGTGCTTACTTTTTTTTTTCAGTTCTTGGTTTGCTCCAGGTCGGCTCGTTGCCTTGTCATCTATGACTGGCGACCGGTGTATATATATGTGTGTATATGTATGTGTATATATATATATATATATATATATTTTGTGTTAATCCTCTCTTCCTTTTATATTGTCCGCCTCTGACTATTTCATTATTCTTTTTCGTAGTTCCGCAAGGTGCTTGATGGTTGTCCGTGCCCGGAGGACTTGGGCGCCTTCCTCAAGCCCTTATTGGCTGATCGCGAGATGCCTGCGGGTTTCCCGTGCCCGGATGGTTCGGGTGAATCTCCGGTGCCTTTTATTGCTGAGGGCGTCGATTTTGAGCGGCTTCGGTTGCGCTCCGCAATGCCCGGCTCCGGGTTGTATTTAAGTTCCCATGACTCCGCCGGGTATGGACCTGCTGATAGTTCGAAGCTGGCGTGGGACCTTCAGGTAATCATCTGCTTCGATATTACTAGACTACTATTAAAGACCCCTCTATGGGATGAATTTAGCGTTAGCGACCATCGCCCACCGCCTGAGGGATGTGCCGAGTAATATCAATCCTTCGCGTAATCCTCTGGTGCAGCTGATGGAGGGTCTGAACTTCCCAACCGTGTATATTTCCGGCGACGGCTTGTATACGCCGCTGCACCCGGAGGACGGCTACTTGGACAGCTGCAACCTCGTCCACTGGGGTCTCCCCGGATCCTACAAGATCTGGTTATTCGTGTATTCGGGCGACAATGACCTTTTGATAAAGGATGTGGTGGAGGAGGTTGCTCGGTGGCGGGAGGCTGGATGCAGATCGCTTGGGCAGGCAAAGGGTGCTCGCTTTCCTTGCACCACAAGGTTTGGGCCTTGTCGTCAGAGTTTTTGGACCGCAACAACATCAGGTACGAGTGCTTTCGGCAAGATCCGGGAGATCTGGTGTACGTCAGCCCCGGAGTTTATCACCAGGTCGTCAATGTCGGCGTGACCTTCGCTGAGGCCATGAATGTGGGGAGTGCGGCGTGGAACCCTATTGGGTATACGTTCACCACCTGCCAGACGTGTGCCGAAAACGGGCGCCTCTATGGCGTCCAATACATCGCGCCCAACGAAGGTGTAGCTGTCAGTGTGAAGGAGCGAGAGGTGAAGCGCTACGTGTGCGCATGGCCGGACTGTCCCTTCTGGTGTACGGTTAGTAGGGTATACGATGTCCACTACCGGACATATCGGTCATCTTCGTCTCGGGCCGAGGTTTTTTCTTGTGCCATGTGTAACCACGCTGCCTTCGCCACTCGCACCAACCTCAATCGGCACATTATTCGGCTGCACTCGGTGGTGCCTCCCGAGCCGATCGCCGTGGCATGCTAGTTGTATGGCATCGAGATGGCCTCTCCTAGTCTGAGGCGGCACATGCGCAACCTCCAGCCTCAGGTGCCTCCCGAGCCGATTATGGTCAGTTGTCCGTTGTGTGCGGCCCAGATTTCGGCTCTGGAATTTAACCGGCATCTGGGGGCGAGCTGCAGGCCGACCGTGTAGCAATTGTCGGGTGTATGTATGATTTTTGATTTTCGAGTGTCTGAGTGTGGTTAAGTGTTGCGATAGCGTCGATTTTAGCTGTGTTTGTATGTCGGTGCGTTATGTTAAGAATGACGTGTGTATTTATTATTGTTAGCTTAAGTTGTGTGTGTGCGTGTTGGCTGTTAAGTTTATGTATTCTACCGGTAGCATTAAGTATTAATTATTGTATATAATTAGTCTACGGATAGGTTTAATGTTAATTTTAGTTCTGTATTATTTTTATTATTAGTTCCCGTTTTATAAAAAATAAAAAACTACTCGAGGGTTTCAGTGGAGCCCCAAACCTATGTTTGTGTTGATTTTCTGCTTACCCCACCTCGTCGTGCCTAATCTCCCTCGTTCCTAGCTTTATGCCGGTGAGATCCGTCATCAAAATATATATATTTTCCCGAAATTCCTAGCAACGTATGCGCGGTAACTTCGCGTTCCTTTATGTGCTTTCGGCAAGGATTCCGTTTTTTTTAATGAGGAGAGTTTGGCCGAGGGCTTGGTTTCTTTTTTTTGTGTAATTAAATGAACAAAAAAAAACCAGACGTGAAAAGACTACTTATTTAACGTACGCTTTTTCTCTTGAGCGTTGTAGCAGTGTCATATTTAATTGCAGTTTTCTTCTTCATTGAGTGTCTGCTGATTCGAACAGTGTCCCCTCCTCGAGTTTGGCTACTGTGGCGGTGAGGTGATGGGGTTCCGATTTCATTTCATCGTTTGCCCGGCTGACGAAATTCTTTCGCTGTTATTTTTACTGCTGTGGGTTGTTTGATTATTCCATTCTGTACTGCTTTTCGCATCTGCCATGATTCTAGTATTTATTATTTTCTTAGTTTTGTATTCTAGGTGCTTTATTTATGCCTGATAATATTATCCCTATGTTTTACATAGCCCATTTACTAATTTTTATTACTACCGATACCGTTAAGGTTCTTCCCTTACCGTTTTCGCGATTATGAACTTATGCGCTGCATGGTTAGAAGTCGTAACCGTCTCCTGGTTAAATAATCGTATCGTAATATCGTTTACAATATATATTTGTGCATACGTTCGCGCTATTTATTCTCGACGTTCGCTCCGTACTTTTCTACTGTCCGCCGTCACGCCTGCCTTCCAGCCCGAGTGCTGACGATGCGTTGATGCTTTTGGGTCTATCCCCACTGAGTTTTTTGGGCAAAATTGGAATCAGGGGAATCTTGCTCGCGTGTATAAATTGATCGCGATCGCTCCTCTCTACCTCACTGCTGCCTAAATTGCTGTTCGTCATTTGCCTGACTGTCTCGTATTTTCTCCAAGTGATCTCCGGTGTTTCGTGCTGTTGGTTCATCACTTCGTTATTTCCTTGGTAAGTGTCTATCATTGGCTTATTTACATTTTTCCAATTCTTCGTAGTTTTCTCTGAAGCTACTTTCTTCTAATACTCATTTTTTAGTAATTTTAGGAAAGAGAATAAAAGATGGCTTGCTTTGGTTCCTGTGGATCTGGACCTCGTTCTCCGCGACGTACCTTCACTCCTGAATTGAGGAATGCGATTGACCGCATGTCAGCGCGGTTAGATGATTCCAACATCTCGCTAGACCAACTGATTGATGATATGCTGTTCCTCTGGTCCGCACGGCAGTCTACTCCGCCTATAATCGTCCCGGACTATGTATCCCGGTCAGGTCGATCAAGTCGAGTCTTCTACGAGATACCTCGTGGTCGAGGTGCTGTCGGAAGGATGCCTGATGATCGTGATTCCGCGTCTACTTCAGTCCGAGCTGCTGGTCGAGGTTTCCGTCTGTCTTCTGTACTCGCACGTTGTTCTTTTGGTTCTCGTGTCTTCCGTCGTGGACGACCCCTGCCTGGACCTATCTCTTTCGGCCCGCCTCACATTAATTGTGTCACTAAAATATTTAGAATAAGTTATTCATTTCGAAGGCTAAATCAAGTATTTGAGTTTTGATCAATGAACCATATGATTTTAGGTCATGAAAATTTGGTTGCGTCAAGTTATTAGATATTTCCATAAAAGGTGCAATAATTCTGTCAATCGTTGATATAAATATGTATACTTTTTGCGATATTTATAAGTTGATTAAAAAATCGTAGTTGTATGATCATAGAAAAAAATTAGGTCGTACAAATTGGGTCAAGTCTTGTTAACATATTTTATGTTTTTGCTTTCTTCTTCTAAATATACAGTTAAAGTTAACGCAAACTTTGTTTTAACGAAAGCAATAACAAGCCAAATTTAAATAGCTCAGTTTAAAATTAGATATTAATTCCTTGAGCATATGTAAATAAGTTTGTAGAAATATGCTGGAGTCGCGTGTTTATTAAATATTTCTGTTAAGCATTCACGAGAAAGGTATATATTCACGTTAAATTTGGAAAGTTTAGTACTCGATGTTTTTTCCTGAAAACATAGGTAGCTAAGGTCGCGAAAATCTGGTTGTGTCAGAAGTACAAGAGATATCTTGGCCTTGCATATGTGCAAAAGGTCGCAGAAGTGTGGTTGCGTCACATATTTATCAGATAAATAATCAGATAAAAAATCTGTTAAGAATCTTTCGATAATGCATGTATGACAATAGAAAAAAAAGGTCGTAGAAATTTGGTGAAGTCTTGCATAGATATTTTATATTTTTGCATTGACTTCTAAATAGATAGTTATAGTTAAGGCAAAATTCGTTTTAACGAAAGTGATAATAAGCCACATTTTACTAGCTTGGTTTAAAATTAGATACTAATTTCTCAAGGCATATGTAAATAAGTTTGTAGAATTATGCTCGCGTTACAAGTGGCATTAACGATGTTCAAATAAAAACCGACGTACCTAAATAAATGAGTGGGTAGGGTCGCGAAAATCAGGTTGAGATGAGTGTTTATAAAATATCTCTGTTTACAATTCACGAAAAAGGTATATATTAACGTTAAATTTAGAAACTTAAGTAGTAGTTGCTATTTCCTGAAAGCATAGGTAGCTAAGGTCGCGAAAATCAGGTAGCGTCACATTCACATCAGAGATCTCTGCCTCATTGCATATGTGCGTAAAGTCGTTGAAGTATAGTTGTGTCACTTGTACTTTAGCTGTATAAACTCTAGAACTGCAAGCATTCTGTTTTTTCTTTAGTTAAGCTGTTTCCCGTAAGTTATAGAGGTCATCAAAATTTTGACGTAATAATATGCCAACATTACTAGCTTAGTTTAAGATTAAATATTAAATTCTCTAAGCACATGTAAAAAACATCGTGCGATTCTTGAGAAATCGGAAGTCCAATGATATTTCCATAAATTTTATATAAAATGTTCTAATTAAAACCGATGTGCACAAATCCATGTGAGTAGGGTCGCGATAATCAGGTTGAGATGCGTGTTTTATTAATATCTTTGTTTAACATTCACGAGAAAGGTATATATTCTCGTTGAATTTAGAACCATAAGTAGTAGTTGTTATTTCCTGAAAGCATAACAGGGCGCGAAAGCAGGTAGTGTCACGTTTACATAAGAGATCTCTGCCTAATTGCATACGAGGGTAAGGTCGCAGAAGTATAGTTGTGTCACTTGTACTTTAGCTGTAATGACTTTAGAAATGCAAGCACTTCGTTTTTAATGGCATGCATTAGCTAAGCTGTTTCCCGTAAGCTATTGAGGTCATTAAAATTTTCTCGTAATCGTTAAATTAAGAACCTTAAGTAGTGGTTGTTATTTCCTGGAAGCAAAGGGTGCTGAGGTCCCGAAAATCAGGTAGCGTCACGTTTACATCAGAGATCTCTGCCTCATTGCATATGTGCGTAAAGTCGCAGAAGTGTAGTTGTGCTACATGTTCATCAAATATTTCTTTTAAGCGTGCAGCGAAATTTTGAAGTTTTATCTCCGTGATATATCTGTTTAGCTGTATCGACTCTATAATTGTAAGCATTCAGTTTTTTCTGGCATGCATTAGCTATGTTGCTTCCCGTATGCAATAAAGGTCGTAAAGATTATCTCGTTATAATATACCAATTTTACTTGCTTAGTTTAAAATTAGATTTTAATTTCTTATAGAATATGTGGAAAAGATCGGGAAATTATAGTGGCATTACAAGGCATTACGAGTCCAATGATATATTTGTAGCTTTTATTAACGATGTTCAAATTAAAATCGATGTACTACCTAAACACAAGTGTGGTCAGGGTCGCGAAAATCAGGTTGAAATGCGTGTATATTAAATATATCTTCTAACATTCAAGAGAAAGGTTCTCGTGTGAGTAATGATCCTTGTGTTTTACTGTTTATTAATTTTCCAGTTGTCGCGTTATTATCATTACTTTTTTTTTTACTGTTCTCTGTTCTTCTTTTTTTTCCATTTATTTATAGTCTTTTCGAGGCGCGATAAATGCAAGATATCCTAGACGTAGTCAGACGCCTATTCGTGGTTTTGTCGAGACAACGTCACCGATTTCGAGTCTACCCGGTGTGGTCGTGCAGGGCGTATCCCAATCTCCGGTCCTGGAGTGCTCCCAGCACTCGTTCAGCCTCCGCGCGCTTCTACTCGTGATTCGGTAGCTACGTTTGTTTACAATGGTGGGTCGGATTCACCGCGAGAGAATATAACTGGGTGGGCCGGTTGTTGGTATAATAGCACTGCGATTTCTGTTCCCGAGTCAAACCCCGTGTCGACTACTGGGAATAATTTTTACGAAAGTATAAATTCCCGATACGTCCACTGGTGCCTTGTATGCGGAGCTCGAAAATCGCGACGCTTATGTCCGCCCGGGTTCCGCGCCTCGAGATAGCGCCGTTGCTTGAGGTCCCCCGCGCAGTGCCTCTACGCGAATCTCTATCTAGGGACGGAAACGTGAATTCGTCACCGATGTCGCTTGCGCGACCAACCGAGCCGTTTGTGATCGAGATCAATTTATCAAGTGATTCATCGGACAATCTTCCTTCTGTTTATTCAACTAGTTCCTCGAGTTCGTCGCAAAATACCGAAGTCGTCGCGTGCCCGTCTTCCCCGCTAAATTCCGGGCCTGTTCTGGTACCTTGCCCTATTTGTTGCGATTTTATGTTTATGCCGATATATCAATGCCTAAACGGTCACTCGGTATGTAGTTGTTGAATCTTTAGCTGGTGAGCAGCCGCAGCCTTGTCGGTAACGATATTTAGGCTGTCCACAATCTCTAAAACCTGACAGTTGGACTCTCCATGCCAAGTCCTGTACATTTTCTCCCGTGGGTGATTCTGCCGGTCCATCGTCTTCTTCTGCCTCGCCTTTTCCGCCTGGTTCGGTGGTTCGTACTTTTAATCGTCGTATTGTGACTGACAGCATTTCCGACAGTTCATCCTCTCTCGATTAACGTTTGTTCTCGTAATTGCGTGCTTGCTTATGCTCCCAGCCCTAGTCACTCATTTCTATACACTCCGATCCTTGTTTCAGGTTCTACCAGAGTTCCGAATTCCTTATGAGCCCAATCGAACGTTAGGTCCTACGCGGCCTAGCCCGGATCTACCGAATCCTTGGGACGACCTTCCCCAGGATGACGGCATCCTCTGGAATGTTGATCCATCTCCGGCTCAGGTGCCGTCTAGTCCATCCGCTTCCGTGCCGGACGATCTACTGGGCAATTTGTTCTTGGATTCGGATGACAGTGGTGTCTCCGACAGTGCTCCTGAAGCTGCTGAGGTTGCCGAATCGAGCGAACTTGCTGCTGCGGCGCCTGCTCCCACGACTTCTTCGGCAGAGAATCCTGATGAAGCGGAGGTTCTGCTTCGTGATCTTTTCACCTGGCCCATCTGTAATGATTTTATTTATCCAGAGTTTCGGCAGTGTGATAATGGTCACGCCGTGAGTTCCTGCTACTTGTTTCGCGGCAGGAGCTGCCCTATATGTCGGGCATCAACTCCGGTCTGGAGAAACCGTCTGCTTCAAGGAATCGGGTCTAGGGTGCGCTTTCCTTGTCGCCATCACCATCTGGGTTGACCTGAGGTGCCAGAGGCTTCCGCCTGGCTTGAGCATAGCGATGCCTGCTCTTACGGTCCACGACCTATGTCTTCGAGGACCCGTCGTCATATTGACTGGCGCGCATCCGACGATCGCGATTTCCCGTGGTGAAACACTTTATTTTGTCATTTATAATTTAAGCTTTAATAACTTGTTGTGATTATATGTGGTTAATATAATTTCAATTTTTCTGGGAATTCCAGGGCTTAGTCATGTATAAGCCCTGCTTCGTTCCAGTCGATATCCCACTTGTTTTCTCACATGAATTTTTGCTTCCTTCCTAAGGAAGCCTTGTAATAGTAATTTTTGCCGCGTTGGAGTTTGTGTGAAAACATGTGGGAAGTGTGTTTTGATGAATTTTTAGTCGAAAAATGGTCTTTTTAGAAAATGTCCGTACGGATGTATGTGTGTGTGTGTGTGTGCGTATGTATACGCCTGTTTCTCAGCTTCTACTTGGTGGATTTTAACCCACTAAGTCTCATTTTCTTTGTTTTTGCTAGAAGATAGTGGGACGAAGGTCCGTTTTTACAATTTATATACGCGTTTTTTTTATAGTGATTTTTTAGTTTTGAGATTTCAGTTTTTGCCAACAAAGTTATCGGAAAAGTTAATAAAAGTAAATTGCTTAATATGTACCTGAAAGAGAATAAAATTGCCTATGTTTTTACCGTGTAAAATTTATATTATCGTTCGTCGTTCTTTTATTATACACCATACAGTGCAATTTTTTTAAATCGTTATAACTCAAAAACTAAATAGCGAATCATTCTAAAAAAATATATGATTATTGAAGGTAATTAGAACTATATACCACTTAAATTTTAAGTCATTTCATGGGGCAGATCCTGAGAAAAACATCAAAAACTGAAAAAAATCATTTTTCTACGTGACGCGATAACTGGAGTAAAAAGGCAATAATCAAGTTCAAATTTTGGATTTAGTTAGCATTATCAGTTTTAGGGTGTTGCATATAGTTAGTTGCATGCAATCAGATGGAGATTCAACTCGTTTTTTAAAGCTTTTGGCGATAGTTTAGACAATTTGGTGGTTCTAATATAAAGTTGGAGATCAAGAAACGTTCTATGTACTTTTAACCTTCGTCAACTGTTATTCTCTTTCAAAAGTTATGTATATCTATATCGATGATGTATATAGATATACAGTGTGCTGCCTGCAACACCCCGATTATGCCAAGAAGGCGGCGCTGTCGGCGGTCCTTACCTAGAGTATAGCACCTTAATCCCTTTCTTTGGGATGTTTATGAAACCAAATGGTTTCAAAGATAGTAAGCTTCAAAATTTCGTTTTCTCACCCTGTATATTGTATACTCTATATAACTGAAAACTGCATCGCTTAGATCTTAGTTTCTATTTGATGGATTTTAATCTATACCTTGGCTAGTTTTTTTCTGTTTTTTGTTTTATTAAATCGTTAAAAACAATATTTTCAGTTACGCATTGATTATGTAATATAATTATTTCGAAATAATTTTATCCATCAAACAAACGAAAAAGCATAAAAACTTTATAGAATTATATATGAAGTAAAAACAATTTAGATATTAAAGCGATACATAAGGTTGAAGGAAGTTACGTGCCAAAGAATTGGCAGCGGTTTTTTTTTTTGTTCTCATTGTATCATTAAATTACTTGGACTTTGCGGCGTCCGGGGATCGCTAGATGTTCAAGTTTTTCTCCCTCTTTCATATTATTAAATCCGAGTTGATTTTAGCCTCAAATCATATCAATTATAGACCTTTTAAACTCAATTATTAAAATATTATACTTATCCTTATCCCGATTCCATTATAACGAGACATTATATTATTATGTTTAAATATTTTCCGTGACCATTATTACTGTTTATTTACTATTATTATTATTTTTTGTTATTTTATCCCGATGTTTTTAATGTCTTTTAATATTTATCATCTACGTTTATACTATTCTCTTGTTCAATTCTCTGTATATGTCGTTTAAGCTTATTTATGTTAACTATCCGCGTTTTATGAATTTTTATGCGTAGAGTAATTTATAGCTATTATTTCGCATGGGCCCTTGTATTCGGGTTTAAATTGGCCTACCTTGGATTCTTTCAGGACATAAACCATTTCTCCCTTCCTAAAGTGTTTCACATTGAACTTCCTATCATAACTAGGGGGTCCCCCCCCCGCTCGCTTCGCTCGCCAACCCCCAATGTCTTATTTATAACTTGCATAATAATCTTTGATTTTGATTTTACACATAAAATTTGTTTAATTTATTGATATTTCTCTATTCTTTCCACACCACCACCTGTTCTTTCCACACCACCTGTGTGAGGTAAATACAGTGGCGCGTTTTTTTTTCTTTGTTGACAAAATTAGTATGTTTAAATTTAAATGTTATAAATTATTCACAGTTAACTCCTATAAGTCCAAACTTTGTGCATGTATTTCATATACTTTTAGCGTTTCATTCAGATCTTAAGGAGTAACTGGAATAATTTAACTTTGTTACAATCAAACATCTATTTAAATTCAGTTCATGCAATTGTCAACAGAGATGTGGTATCCCCAGTAGGCCTAATCCACAGAATAACCTTTAAATAATACAGATGCATATGTATAAAAAACCACATTTGCAATGGCAAATCACGACTATAAAAAAAAATATACTTTTCATTGACAACAATATTTTTAATATTGATTGAAATATGCAACACGATATTAACTCATATAAAATGTTTAACTAACGCATGTAGTTTATACGTTATATTTTCATACTTTTAGCATTTGTTTAAATCTATATGAGTAAAGATCGAGTTTAAAATTCAATCAATTCAGAAATAATTATATAAATAAATACATGTTTATACTATAGAAAAAGACTTGTTTCATTGATAACACAGTGTGAATAAATTTAATTCATATGTTGACGAGACGAAGTCTCAGCACATGATGTAAACAAACGCAGCGCCGAGTAAGCAGCTGACAGCAGCGTGCGCTGCGGCGCGCCAGCGAACAAGGCGAGGTCCGCACGAAGCAAGGTGAGCGCGCGCGGCACCAACCAGAAAGGCCACGTCC
>CM053169.1:30141463-30151839 GCA_012977825.3 Pteromalus puparum | reverse complement strand
CGATAAAATGATTCTATCTGATAAATTTTCATCCTCTTTAATGATAGTTCCGTAAATTTTATCACATACATCGTTGGTTTTCCAATACTCCGGAATATTTAACTTGTCTACTAAACCATTACCCACTGTCAATAAAAATTTGGAAAATTCTTTATTTTTACTTCGAATGTTTTTCTTTAACGTGAATATTTTAAATTTTTCCCATAAAAATGAACGTTTTATAGTTTCATCAATGATATTATGTTTGGATCCGTATTTTACAACTGGTAGCGTTTATTTAAAGATCAAAAGTTGGTCTATAAATTTTCATTCTTGACGCGGCGACGGCGTTAGCAACCATGAGAAGGGGTGATCTTATACAAAGTAATCATATACAGGGTGATCATATACAGGGTGAACGTATAAGGTATAAGAGCCTAACATGGCTGTATATAGTCACCCTGTATATGGTCACCCTGTATATAGACACCCTGTATAAGGCAACAGGTGGTTGGGCCCGTTGCCATGGCAACAGGTGGTTGAGCCCGCTGCTACAGGTGGTTGGGCCCCTTGCAACAGGTGGTTGGGCCCGTTGCCATGGCAACAGGCTAAGCTCCATTCTTGACGCAGCGGCGGCGGCGGCGGCAGCGGCGATAAAACTTTATAATATAGAGAGATAGTATTTTGAGCGGTATTTCGATTTTACTAGATTCATCGTGGCCATAGTTCTAAGTTGAGCGTAAGCTTCTGTCGTGTCAGCAAGATAGTCGTCGTATGTCTGTAAATGCTCACGTGGTGGGAAACTTGACGGTGTTCGCGCGCGTCGGCCGAAAACTAATTCATGCGGTGAACATCCTAGTCCATCGTGTTCTGTGGAGTTATATGCATGCTGTGCTAATGGTACGATTTCATCCCACTGGTCATTGCCATCAATGTCCATTTTAATATACTCTTTGAGCGTATGATGCACTCGCTCTATACCTCCGTTGGACTGTGGATAGTACGCGGTTGTCGAGTACTTGTTTACTTTAAATATGCGCGCGAATTCTTCTAGCACTCCGTTCATGAAATGTGCTCCTTGATCGGATATTAGGGTTACCGGTGAGCCAAAGTAACAGATTAATTTTTCCGTGAGTGCTCGTGTCACTTCCCTTGCCATTGCGTGCTCGACTGGTACTAATGTGCAGAATTTCGTAAAGTTATCTTGGATGGTCAATATGTAGCGGTTTCCTCTCTCAGTCTGAGGCGATCGATATCTTATCGAAGGGATGGGACGGGGTGTCTGTTATGAGCATTGGTACTTTTGTTTTTACTCGAACTAGTTTCTTCTCCTGGCATCCCGCGCATCCTCGAACAAATTGCCTAACGTCTGCTTGCATGTTTCGCCAATAGTACTCGCCGGCTATCCGGTTGTATGTTTTATTCGTTCCCTTATGGCCGCCGATTGATAACTCGTGATATTCTTTAATAAGTCTGTATCTATCCTCGACTTTTGGTACTGGCCCGTATGAAAATTGTATTACACTGTTCAATTACGTGTTCCCAATCTGCGAGTGTACTTATCCCTAAGTCTCTGATAAAACCAAACGTCGTTATTCCGTGTTTTACGATAAGTAATTGTAGTGTCTTTATACACCCCGTAATATCCGGTCTTAAGGGCTTGTCACGCAGGTGTTTTTTCAAAACTATGCCGAACATATACGTATCTCTATGTTTTGTTACTATTATCTCGCCGACTGATCGTTGCGCTCCTAGTAGATCTTCTACGTGTATGTAATGTCTTTCTATCAAGGCATTCAGCACCTCTGTGTCGAGGACTAAATCCTCTGCTAATATGTAAACGAGATTGCATTTGTGCGAAAATGGGTGATCGTTTAAACCATGTACTCCGGTAAACAGACCACTGTGTTAAACAGCGCGCCATTGCTTCTCTAACGTGCGGATTTCGTTGCTTATTTGAAGGTTGTTCTCCTGGTTCTGATTCTGACTCGGATTCCAAATCTTCGTCAGATTCCTCTGCTGTCTGTATATATGGCGTAAAGTGGTTGCCGTCTAGATGTAGATGTATGAACTCTTTCTCTTTGTCTAGGTTGAAGTGGCAGTTATTATTGCGGTTGTCTGTTTGGAGGTGTACGCACACATTGTGTCCGAACTCTCTTGCGAACACGTATATGCAATCCGCATCTTCATATTCTACTTCTGATAAAAAGATCCGGCGTGCCTCTTCTGGATCGCCGCAGGTCTCTACGTGCGGGCTGCACAAAAGTTGATACCATAGCTGACTCGCTGTCAATTGCAGATTCAAGATTTTTATTATTGAATTAAACAGGCAGTTTCCAGGTGGATCCGTCGGTATATTTCTATCGTGCGTTAGTCGCTTGAGTGGTTCTGCACAGTCGTCTTGCTGCCAGTATACATAAAATCGCTGAGCCATTTCATCTAAGGCTGTACCCGAATAAGGTCTTGGGGTGCGCTGAGCCCCAGGTGTTGTGCCCATAGTCGCGCCCATTTGGTCCGTCGCTGGCTGGTTATTGAACGAGCCCCCCATTTGATCCATATATTTGTAGCTGTCTATCTTCTTTGCAGGGCTATATCTATTGTGATGGTTCGTGTCGTGAGGGTGTGGGTAAGCGTCTTCTATCGGTGCATCTGACGCACTGCTGGCGGGTAACGGTCTTGCACTGGCTCGATCGTCTATTTGTGGAGTAATGTGATAGAAATTCTTCCTTGGCTTACACGGGGGAAGGGTGTGTTTTAAAATGCTAGGGCGGCTGTCGTGTGGAGCTAATGGAACATGTGTGAGAAGTATCGGTTGTGGAGAATCTATACTTTCGTAAGGTGTTTTCGTGCTAGGATTTCTTCTGTTGATGTTTCTCTCATCGGGCAAGTCGTCGTTGCTCTGCGTACCGGTTTCCCATATTTTTATTTGAACCCCAGACTTGTCTTGTTTACTTATCTCCTCTATATCTACGGTGAGACATGTTTTACATTTGTTTTGTTTACCGAATAGTGTTTGTCAAAGATTCGCTAGCGGTGATTCTGCGCTCGTTGGTTTAACGTTTGAGTTCATGTTACTCGGTGCGCTGTCCGTTTTTGGAGGGATTGGTCTCGGTGTTTCGTGGCTAGTTTCAGTGCCGGGCATATTTTTCGGTGTTTGTGGTGGTGATAAGTTATGGTGTCCCAGAGATGGTTGTCTCTCGAAATTATTATTTGATATTTCTTTCTCCGGTTCCGGTATTATCTGCCTGTTCAGCATTTCATCCTTGACGTCGTTGCCTAGACTGCTATCGCTCTCCTCGCTGATCTCCATGTCGTCTCGGTGAAACTTTGGTGGACTTCTATTGAGGGAGTGCTTTCGTATAGGCCTCTTAGGATCATTATTGCACTCCATTCCCTGATGTTGCGGTGTACTTGCTGCTTGTACTCCGAGTTTCATGTTTTCTTCTTTGCATAGTCTTCCTAAATCTTTGTTCGGGTCCGCTTGACTAAGAATCGGCTCGGATGTTTCCCCTGAATCTGGCAGCTTGTTGCATATGAGGTATGTTTTTCCCGTTTTCCCGCCATGAACTTTCTGGTAGACTCTCTTCTTTCCAGTCCGAGCTGCCGTCCTCGGTTGCCATTCCTCATTTCAAGAATGATCTGGGCCCGTACTCTCGGTGTATACCACGATTAGGCGTTTTCTTTCTCTTAGATTTCCAGAGGTTTCGGATTCTGTCGATATTCTCTCCTTATCCGTGGTGTCAACTGAGTCTGGGAGCGGTTTGGACTTCCCTCCCTTTTTGGTTGTTCTAAATCGTAGTATCGTAGCTTCTTTTTCCTGTTTGTCTGCCATCTCGTATAATTCTGCCTTGGGTCTCTCTGGGTTATCTTCTCCTTCTTCGAGGATAGGATTCCTTGAGAGTGCGTCTGTCTGCGTTTCCATTTCAAGTTCCGGGTCTGTATACAATGTCGAACTCGTAGCCTCTGAGTTCAGCCTTTAGTCTGTTGAACCATAGATCGGGTTTCTTGGTCGTGAAAGAATGCTTTAAGGGCTCGTGATCCGTTACTACTGTAAACTTGCGTCCTGTGAGGTAGTGTCTAAATTGATATTTTGCATATACTACAGCTAGTAACTCCCTATCATAGGTGGAGTATCTTAGCTCCGGTCCCTTGAGAACTCGTGACGCGTAGGCGCAGGGTTGGTCGCTGCCTAGGCGTCCGTGACTAAGGATGGCTCCAATGGCGTAATCAGATGCGTCGGTTATTACTAGGAAGGGCATAGTTAAATCTGGTGCTTTTATTACTGGCTCTACGCACAGTGCTGTTCGCAACTTGTCGAAGGCTTGCTGATGCTCTTCCTTCCACTCAAAAGGTTCGTTCTTCCTTTGGATAAAATTGCCGCTGATTTTGCGAAATCTTTGATAAAGCGTCTGTAGTACCCTGCGAGCCCTAAAAACTGTTTTACTTTCTTGGGATTCGTCGGTACTGGAAATTTATTTACTGCTTTTATTTTCTTGTGATCAGCGCGAATTTTTCCTCCTTCGGCAATGTGTCCAAAAAAGTGTGCTTCTATCCTACTTGTTCCGATATGTCGCTAGCTCGTGCATAGATTACTTGTCTCGTACGTGCAGGTATAATAAATCTTTCATCTTGA
This sequence comes from Pteromalus puparum, assembly GCA_012977825.3. Lineage (NCBI taxonomy): Eukaryota > Metazoa > Arthropoda > Insecta > Hymenoptera > Pteromalidae > Pteromalus > Pteromalus puparum. The sequence goes on along the minus strand of CM053169.1, from coordinate 30,147,227 downwards.
GTAAATGGTATTATAGTCTGTCCAAATTCTATACATCTGTCGGCAGCATTGACGTTTCCACCATATTTTGAAAGCGCATCCCATCCTAAGATACCATCTGTATCAATGGGAAATTCGTCAGGAACCACGTGCACATCGCACTCCAATCCCTCTAAACTCATAATTGTCTTACCTAAGCTTAAACATTCTCCAGGCGTGACTCCATTAATTGCAATCACATATTGTTTATCAATTATCATCCTACTAGTGACATTACTCGCTTTAATCAACGTAACGTCGGCTCCACTATCCGCCTAAAAACGTGCTTTCCTCCCTTCTAACTTCTCGCTTATAAGTTCTACTATCGATTGTTTACGTTCTGCTGTCGCAAATCTTATTAAGTACTTCCTATCGTTTATTTTCTCCTGCACATGGGCCTCCTTCTCTCGTCTCGATTGTTCTTTTAATCTATTAAACTGCACTGCTATCTCCTTTATTTGCGTCTTTGAATCTTCAATTTTATCCTGCTTCTTACTGACTTGCCCCTCTACTTCCTTATTCTGTTCTAATGTCGGTTCCGGTTTAGGTGGATTCTTATCTATTGATTGCCCGATACCCCCGACTGGTAACGAGCATCCTGGTAGCTTAAAGAATTTCCAGACTGGTTTCTATAATTTGCATTATCTTGCCTTTGTCTATTACGATCATTGTTATTGTTATTATTCTGACAATTATAGCGGTTATTATAATTGTTGTTATTGCCGTAGTAGTTGTTGCTTCTATCGTCGTTGCGCCTGTTATCATAACCTCTATCATTTCGCCGGTTATCAAAATCTCGGTCATTTCTGCGATTTTCGAACCCGCGGTCATTGCGCCTGTTGTCGTATCCACCGTCGTCGCGTCGGTTATTATAATTCCGATTATTATCTCGGTCATTATTATATCCATTGTTGTTGTAATTTCTATCACCATCTCGATTGTTGTATCCGCCATTGCGTTCTCCCAAATATCTGCGTACGTTGTTCTTTCGATAACCGCCGTTCTGTCTTCCACTATTTTCTTGTGGAGCGCTATTATTTTGCGTCGCATTATTTGCTTGCGGTGTAGGCACGACGTATGGCACAGGGGCCGGGGTGGGTACGGGGAAGGGAGTGTACACTACTGGCGGGGCACTGGCAGTAAGCTTGACGCAAGCTTTTCAAGTTTCTCCATGTTAAGTTTTCCGTTATTTATCGCGTTTTGTAACGAGAAGCATTCAACGTAGGTGTGGCCCACGATATTACAATTTTGGCATATCTTTGCCTTGCAATCTTTTTCTAAGTGTCCCTGTTATCGACAATAATTACATACGCTCATACCCGTAGTATATCTGACGGATTCGCTAGCTACTGACGTGGCCTTCGGCTCATATGCTGCCTTTGCAATACTCATGAGTTCGGCTGCCCACGATGGAATTTTAGAAGTGTCTTCGCGAACAGGATCCACTTGCTGACTATATGCGCGGCGCGCGCTTGTGCGATGTTCGAATGCTACGGCCTCTGTAATGGCTTCTCTGAGACATAATGGGTTTTTAGAACGAACATGGTGTGGCAGTTCTCAGTTTAGTCCAAATAAAAATTGTTCAAGGGCCTCTTTATCGGTTTATTGTTTTTATACGTGGCTCTTTCTTTATCGCGCAAGTCGCGGTTCGCGTCGTAAATGTTTAACAATCGATTGTGCAATGTTTGAACGCGTAGCCCATAGTCTCCGGCACTTTCACCAGCATATTGACGAATTACCATAGGATCTGCTAAAACTTTATCCGCTCCGCCAACGCCACTATACTGCGTAGTTAAATCGGCTAGCAACCGCTTCACAATGTCGTATTGACGAGTTAAGCACCCAGCGTTCGGACTCTGAGCTGAATTCGTGAATCACGTCGCGAACTGCGCGGCAAAATAATGCAAGCATATCTGGATTTCCGCCATAAGGCGGGATCGTATTTAATGCTTATAAGGGTATATTTGTTAGTTTATAGTAGACAGGCAAAGTTCATCCTTCCTTCCTGTCTATTAGATTGAAACAATAACTGAGTAATCTATCGCTATCGCGATGTCGAAATATTCCCGTATATTTTACGAACAAAACCACACACTTAGCACCAGAAAATGTTACGTGTGAGGGTCGATGTTTTGTTCTCTGTGAGGTGTTAAGCTCACGATTGCTGCGAAAATACCGGAGCAATAGATGAACACGAGAGATTATCGGTGAATGTGTTTGTTTATTAATCGTAATTCACAATGAATGATTCGTGTGAAAGAGAATTCGCGTGTTTAAAGTGACCTCGGAGAATGCGCGTCTCTATAATTATGCGATCCTATCTGTCGTCTCCGAGTCAAAACTACCTGTCTAGTGCTGGATCGCGGGTGGTGAAGTAGAGGCCGAGCGCCTGTATGCACCCTCTTTTATAGCCTCCCTGGGTGGTGTGATTCCTACCCGCGCGGTCGTCCGAAGTCGTGGAAGGAAAGTCGCGCTGAGTCGGAAGAATCGGGCCTCGGGGTGCGTCCGAGCTGTTGCCAGGNTAAAGAATATTGCAATAATCATTTTAAACTTTTTGAAAATCATTCAGACTTGGATTTTATGGCGATATAATAATTATTTTGTTTTAATAAAATAAATAATACGAAGAAAAAAATACAAAAATTATATTATATATAATATAAATTAAAGTGTTTTCAAAAAATCAATCATAAGCTGGCGCGAGACGAGCAGCCAATCAGCCCGTCTCGCGCCTCGCTTGGCCAATCGGACTACGTTATCGGCCGGGCCCTAACGGCTGGGAGAGTGTCGCCGAGCGCGCGAACGGCGCGTGACTTGGCAGTTCTCGTCTGGATCCCGTCGACGACACGTCGACGAGAGAGAAAATCGCACGCGAGTGTTAAGTATGCGAGTGTGTGGAGAGAGAGTGTGTAAGGAGAGCAGCAGCAGCATCACGACCTGGACCGCCATCCCGAGGAAGGAGTCCATCCCCGGAGACGACCATCCAGCCGCCCGCCACTGCTGCAATCCAGAGTCCTCACCGCCCGGCTGCCATCTTCCGTCGAGCAGGCACGAGAGGAAGGAAGCCAGAACGGGAGGAAGGACGTCGGCAGGAGAGCCTTTACCGTCCCGTCGAAATAAANAGAGAGAGAGAGAGAGAGAGAGAGGGAAAAAGAGAGAGAGAGAGAGAGAGAGAGAGAGAGAGAGAGAGAGAGAGAGAGAGAGAGAGTAAGAGAGACAGAGGACGAGAGGAAACGGGAAAACCAGCGGCCGCGAGGCCAGCGAGGCTACCTTGCGTTTGGGAGCGAGAGAGAGAGAGACGAGCGTTGATGTGTGGTGCGGGTGTACACCACGACATCATCTGCGCGAGGCTTCGAGCCAGCGCTCGCGAGTGTGTGTGTGTGTGTGTGTGTGTGTGAGAGAGAGCGAAGACGCGAAGAAAGCGCGGAAAAGCTGTGCTTGTGTAGCAGTAGGACGGGCTTGCCGCCAAAGCCAGGCATAGCCTGCGCGCAGAGTAGTGAGAACCAGAGAGAGAGAGATTTAGATTTAGATTTAAGTGTTTTATTACTGTACATTATGTTGTACAAAAAGTATTATAGAAAATATTTACAGATTAATTACAAGTTTGAGCGATAGATGATTTGAAGTATGTTAAGTAATGGTGGTGAGATGAGATAGCGAAAAGTTATGAATGAAGTGTTTGTGTGATAGTTACTATTGTTTGTGAGAGAGAGAGAGAGAGAGAGAGAGAGAGAGAGAGAGAGAGAGAGAGAGAGAGAGAGAGAGAGAGAGAGAGAGAGAGAGATTTAGATTATAGATTTTTATTTATTTTGCGTGCGTACAGTATTGTACGCATAATCGTGTACACAAGAGTAGTATAGAACAAGAAAATACGTATAAGATGGCTGTTGTAGCATAAGGTGATAGGATAGAAGATAATGTGAGAAGTTAAGGCGAGAGTGTGTGAGTGGTGAGTTGGTGAATGTGACGAGAAGTTCATAATGTTAATTAATATTTTCTGAGTTCGAAAACAGTGTCTTAAGCTAGCTCCACTTTTGAAACCCTGAGAGTAGATGTAGTGTGCGAAGTGAGATGGTAGTTGTTCCAAAGGTAGAGGCGTGAATATGAAAGAGTTCTGCAGGCGTCTCCGTCGGCAAATGTCGACATATCCAGAGTATCACCTCCCCTAACAGGCCGGAGTGTCCACGCGAAGTCGAAGTATGCCAGTACATATGATGTACGGCTGTGTTAAACATTTTCTAAGGAAACAAGCAGTGAAGTACTTCCTACGTCCTGCCTAGAAACTGCCTCTCATTTACCTACGGACCGTCTTGATGTTGATGGGGTTTAGACATTTTACGTGGTAAACAGCTTGCAAAAAGCCACCTTTGGCTCCTTATGCTGTATGGGCTGTTATACAGCTGTTGCACAGCTGGAAAGGCGCTTCCCGCTCTTTTCGCTGTTTTCACTCATTTCGGCAGACGCCTTAGAAGTTCTTCCTCGAGCAGAGATTTGTGGTAAGAAACCGTGCCAGAACGTTTTCAAGAAAAACAAGCAGGAAATAAATTGGCAGCCCAGCGGACGACTAATATTCGCCGTAAAGGTTGCAAAAAGAGCGTGTGCAACAACGACACAAAAAAGGCCGAAAGGAAGAGCGGCAGAAAAGCCGTCGGAAAGTAGAGCTAAAATACAGTGCCTGTCCAGAGTTACTCCACCCGAGATGAGAGCAGCAGACGAGAGAGAGAGAGAGAGAGAGAGAGAGAGAGAGAGAGAGAGAGAGAGACCGCGGCTGGCGTGTGTGTGTGCGAGAGAGAGACGGAGAGTTGCGTGACGTTACCGGCTACGGCTTGGGGACAAGCGCGTTCAGCGTGTTCAGAGGTGAGAGCCTCAGGACTATAGCATGGCAGAGTGTGTGTGTGCGGAGTGTGCGAGTATCAGCGGGCCCTGCGTGGCTACCTTGCGTGAGCGGCTAAGGCCACCACGTTGTAGGGAAGGGCTGGGCGAAATACATGTGCAGAAAAGTGAAAAAAGTGTTGTTTGTGTTTGACTTCTTTCCTGTTTCCTACCTCTCCCTGGCGTACTCCCATACGTCGGCGATCGCGTGTAAAATCCCGCGAAATAAAGAAATCCTAGTGCGTACGGAGGCGCTAGGTGTTGCGCACCTGTGTTGGGAGGCACAGCGTCGCACACGTGTTTGGTGATTTGTACTCGAGTGCGTTATAACTAGCTATGTTATATACGTGTGAATATTCACACGTGACACTATACAAATCCTTTAATATATCTTTATTCTAACTAGGGGAAGGGAGAGGAGAGGTGAAATATAGTAGATGTGACGTACTATCGGTACTTCGACGTATCATGCGCGTCGTGTCGCAGCTTCTGTGTTTCGTCGCGTAGTGCCGAGCGGCTTGCACTGTATTGCGACTTGAGCGTGGCAAGGAGGGAGAGCAAGTGGGGTCTTGATCGGACACCTATACAGGTGTATGAGAATAACTGATAGTATTATATTTAGTAAAAAGGACTTACCTTGTAGTAGGTTGAGTATTCGTGGTGGCCAACATAGTCTGCGATTTGGTATGCAGGAGTAGTCTTTATAATTGAATTGTATAACTGGAGTATGTAGTATAATTGAAGTATTTATTTAGTTCACTTATTTCTCTAGTACATGTACTTTCGCGTAGTACCACTGAATTGATTTGTAATAAAACTCTGGTTATTATCTAAGAGTGCGCTTACTAGCGGCGCCAAGCTAATATAATATTTT
>CM053169.1:30089656-30126697 GCA_012977825.3 Pteromalus puparum | reverse complement strand
ACTTTAAAGTGTGATTGTAATTTGATAAGGGTTTCTGCGTCTATTGCCCGGTCTCTTAAATCCTCTAAGTCGTAAAACTTTATCAAAGGTAATAAATTACGGATCTCTAATGAGAGACTTTGATAAAAAATTTGTAATAGATTTTCGCGAAGAGTTATAAGAACTCTGTCCAGTAAAAATTTTTCAATTATATAGGTTATCAAGTGATTTGCTATTTTCTGTTTTTCTTTAATAAATCTATTATAAAACTGATCAACAGTTTCTCCATGAAACATGCAGTTTACATTAAAATTTTGTACCAGGTCCGATAGATATTGCTCATTTCCAAAATAATTATAATATGCATTGTTGAAAAACATTTTTTAAGTTTAGAGTTTATCAGTGATTTGGACATTCTATTTGTTAGTGCTTCAAACACGCAACCTGCATTGGGATCTTTTAACATTGACATTTGAAAATTGTACTTCAACGGTGGACATTAGTTTAACAATATACGAGAAACATTATTCTTAATAAATTGCAAGTTTATTAAGCATATATTTTCAACGTGATGGAAGTAATTTTCCGGCGTATTAAAATCTCGAGCTAATTTTCTTAAAATCAGTTGGCTTTGCAGTCCTTTGAGTTTGACATTTACTTAATACCTTGGCAAAAAAAAAAATTATTAAGCGTAAGTCAAACAGCTTTTACGCACGTTGACTTGCTAGGCAGCTTTTACGCACGCCTGGAATGTTCGGACAGCTTTTACGCACGCCGTAACATAAGCAGGGTTATAGGCATTTAGTAATTGTCAATTTTGAAGGATTCCTTAAGCATTCTTACACTGTTGGTGTATTAAGTTATTTAATCTTTTCGACACTGCACAATTATGATTTTCAAAATATTTACAACGTCTAACAGAGGTCAACAGCTTTTACGCACGTTGGCTCTGTGTCTAGTTGTAATTATTAATAATTTAATTGAAATATGTCAAACAGCTTTTACGCACGTTGACACACTTATAAAATTGTGGTTGATTAAATAGTTTATAAAGCTTAAAATAAAACTTATTTATTTAGAATTTTAGTTCTGGCGCCAATGCTGCGCCCGAGTAAAATATGTGTTTAAAGGTTTTATGTTTAGCAAGTAAATAAACTAAAATGATTATTATTATATTTCTTAGATACTACCAAAATGTTCATTTATTTGATAAACGATTTTGGGCTTGATTTTATTGTATTTAGAATCTTCGAATTAATAACAATATTTTAATATAGTTATTGAAAATGTTGGTAGCGCGCGTGCTATACTTCCGTATAATGCGAGCGCGTATTTATTATCAATATAATCTTTACTTTAGAAAATGATTAATTTCTTATGCAATTATATTTTAGTTATAGGATTTAAATTTGAGTATGAAAAAAAAATTTTTTTCTCATAGACCGAATCTCGACCGTTGTCACCAGAAATTTTAGAAACTGTGACGTACTATCGGTACTTCGACGTATCATGCGCGTCGTGTCGCAGCTTCTGTGTTTCGTCGCGTAGTGCCGAGCGGCTTGCACTGTGTAGCGACTTGAGCGTGGCAAGGAGGGAGAGCAAATGGGGTCTTGATCGGACACCTATACAGGTGTATGAGAATAACTGATAGTATTATATTTAGTAAAAAGGACTTACCTTGTAGTAGGTTGAGTATTCGTGGTGGCCAATATAGTCTGCGATTTGGTATGCAGGAGTAGTCTTTATAATTGAATTGTATAACTGGAGTATGTAGTATAATTGAAGTATTTATTTAGTTCACTTATTTCTCTAGTACATGTACTTTCGCGTAGTACCACTGAATTGATTTGTAATAAAACACTGGTTATTATCTAAGAGTGCGCTTACTAGCGGCGCCAAGCTAATATAATATTTTTAACGTAGTAAACTATTATGACAACTGCTCTCGGCAGCAGGACCGCAACTATAAGATTCTACTTACAGACTGAGCGCGCTCGCTAGCCATCGATCCGCTTTTATTAACTTTGTATTTCCCTATTTGGGATGCTGAGTAATAAACTAGATAAATTTTGGCGTACTGTGAAAGATGTTTAGAGATCAAGCTACGGCGGCAGGTCGTAAAAGTGATAGCGCCGCAGCGGTACAAAGAAGCGATCTATAGCGCAACTCCTTATCCTAAACTATTAAGAGATCATAGTTCGTCGGTCGAAAATTGAATATAGGCCGGTGACTCACGTACGACGTATTACGGAAATCGTCGCACGTGTCAATGTCATTTACATGCGGAATCATTATTTTGAGGGATCGATGTGGGCGGCTTAATTAAGGGCTAGTGATTAAATTGTACAGGTGTTGTGTGAAATTTCTATAGGTGAAAATTGTAAAATTTCGCGGTATATTACATAGAGTTGCGGTTGTTGCGTGAGAGAGAGAGAGAGAGTGAGTGAAATCGCGATGCAGCGTACGAGCGATATCGAGATGCATACAACCGTGATGCAGCAGTTGATACAGAAATCGCGAGAAATACGTTCGCTAAAATTAAGCGTAGGTCGTCTCTCGGAGTCGGAACTTGACGAGGAGCTCGAACTAAAAGAACTTAGTTTACGGGGCTCTCTCGAGGTTCGCCGAGATCGGCTCTTGCGTGCGTGCATAGCCGAAGCTATGCCAAAACTACAGGGGCTGCCCTGGTATGATTGGGATGTCATTAGAGCGATGGTAATGACCCCAGACGACGAGATTGAGCGACGGATTTTAGGAGAAAATCCTACTCAAAGAAAAAAGAAAGCGGGTGAGAAGACAGTGAGGTTGGCCAGACCACGTCTCGACAACAGCGAGAGCGGAGGTAGCCAACACTCAGCTGGGCCGGTGGATGTGACACGTGGCGTAATAGCAACAACGACGACGTCATCGAGTGTGATAACCTCTCAGGCCGGAGGAGCCGTGGTGACGGATACGGCGGCGCTGCCCGGGCGACCAATTGCTTCCATAGCAATTGGCAATAGCCCGCAGCAGCCAACTGGTTATCGGTTTGAGATCGGTTGGTTTACCCCATCCACGACTCTCGCTAGCGGAAATAATTTTTCGGCTGACGCGAACGAAAAGCAGCTGAGAGATGCCGCGGGTTTGTCAACGAGTGCGAACGAGGATCTGGAGTACAGCGAGTCCGAGCGTGAGAGTCGAGCGAGCGGGATGAGCGAGCTGTTTACAGCACGGGCTGCTCGAATAGGGGAATTTCGCGCAAGCTCTGGACGAAGAGTTGGACCGAGAGGGAAATCGCGCGTTTAGCCGAGTGTTGGAGGAAATGAGAGTGGAGCAGGAGGAAGGGGAGGTACAACGGCAGCACCAGCGAAACTTACAGTTGGTGCGCAAAGCTGCAGAGGACAAGGCACGCCAGTTGGCTCAGGCGCAAGCCAAACTCCGCCAAGAGGAAGAGCTGAGACAAGAAAGTCTCCGGCGAACCTCAGCGTCAGCAGCGGGCCGAACAAAACTACCTCCATCGCGAACGAGGGTTGCCAGGGATCCTGAGAGCCGGTTAGAGAAAGAGACTAGGCACAGGATTTCCACGACAAGGCACCCGACAGAGAGTACAGGGAGTTAGACGGATGTCTCTCACGCGAGCGACAGACGCGGGAAGAAGACCCGACGAGGAGGAAGGAGAACGAGAAGCTTGCGAAGCCAGAGACCGCAGGAAAGCCTAGGCTTATTGAGCAGCGACAGCGAAAACGAGCTTAGCACGCATCATGCGTCGTCGGGGAGAGTCTCGGTGCCGCGTCATCGGCACGAAAGGCCGGACAACGCACGAGACATCACGAAGAAGCTCAAGGACTGGGGTTTCCAGTTTTCCGGTGAAGGCCGAAACGAGGACCCAGAGGAGTTTTTGGAGCGGTTGAGTGAGTGCCGTAAAGGTACTTACTCAGCTGATACCGACTGGCTGAACGTCCTGCCTTGTATTTTCCAAGGCGAGGCTGGCCGTTGGTTTAGAGCGAAGAGGGATAAAATTCATTCGTGGAGTGAATTTTGCCGGGTATTCCGACACCGCTACGTGACGGAATACAACCGGGAGGACCTGATGGAGGACTTGCGGCGGAGGACACAGCACCGGGGAGAGAAGATCACGACGTTTCTCGCGAAATTCGAGTACATCGTGTCTCGTTTTCACCGGCCTCCGTCAAAACGGGAGTTGTTGCAGATAGCGTATCGCAACATTCTCCCCGAGTACCGAAAAGCTATCGGAGATAAGCTCATCGATAGCCTTGAGGATCTCGAGAGATACGGGCGGCGTTGGGAGAAGCAACGTGACCTCGACAGCCGATACGCACCGCCACCGCCAGCTGAGAAGATGCACGTTCCTGGCGCGGCATATAGTGGTGGTGCACTTAAGCCGAAGGTCGCTGCAGTGGAGACAGTGGAGGACGAGAAGGAAGAGGATGTGGCTCCGAAGAAGAGCAAGAAGTCGAAAGCTAAAGCCAAGAAGGCTGCGACTTCGGCCTCTGCTTCGGAGTCGGAGAAGGTCGCTAGCGCCAGTGCAAGCACGGGCGCCGGGAATAAGCCAAAGGCGAACGAGAAAAGTGCGTCCCAAGGCCAGAACCCGACGAACAAGCCGAAAGGCGCAGGTACACAGCCACGCTCTGGAGGAAATCCAGCTGCGGGGGCGGCCTCGCCTATGAGAGCGACGAATGTGAGTGAGGGAGAGTTTCTCGGTGCGTGTTTCACGTGTCGTCAGCTGGGACATCGCTCTGCACAATGCCCGGAGGTAGTCTGCTACCGGTGCAGAGGAAAGGGACACACCGCAAGATACTGCACGGTAAATTGCGCGCCAAGTGCCAACGGCTTGGAGCAACCGGCTGCTACTTCTCAACCGGAGCCGAACAGAATCGTGCGGTGTCAGGGATGTGGACGAGATGGATGTACGGTGATGACGTGCCCCGACTGCAGCATACTGCTGACAGCTCTGGGAAACGTGAAGTTGGGGGCACAGCGATAAGCGAGCCTGCGCCCCCGCATAACCAGCATCCAGTAAAGAGGAAGTTGGTGGTGACTTTCGCGGAGCCTCTCGAAAACCGAGATGAAACCGTAACGAGCGACGAAGAGAAAACTCGTAGGTTCGCCGAACTGAGAGAGGTCGAGGAGAAAGTCATGAGATTATTGAGTGAGGACGCGAAAGGGGAACGAAGGAAGTGGGACCTCCCTGCATCTCGATCAGCTGATCGTGACTGCAGATGGTATGTGCCGTCATGGATGCACGAGCAGAGCAAGGGGAAGAAGACGAGAGCTCTCCAAGTCAACCGACCCCGTTCTGTGCGCCTGACAAGAGTGAGAATGACAGTGGAGATGGCGAGGAGGTAGTGGCAGTCACGAACGCTGAAAACAGGAATTTTCTGTTAGTAAGCTTAGGCGGGCATGTGGATCAGGCACTGCTCGATCCTGGGGCAACGCTGTCGTTAATTGGTCCAGAAATTGCTGAGAGATTTCGGGATAGATTAACGAAAAGCACTACAAAACTACGCACAGCCACCGGACACATACACTCAGTTCTGGGAGAGCTGTCGTTAGTGTTGGATATAGCAGGCAAGGAGCAGGCCATCACTTTCAAGGCCGCACCGTCGCTCGAACAACCAATGATACTCGGCATGCATTTCTGTAAAAAGTTCGATTGCGACGTGCGGCTGGGAAGAGGCTTGTGGCGCGCTAGCGAGGGCGAGTGGCAATCCTTTGCTGATACGAGCAGCCGAGAGGAAGCCAACGTCTACGCCGAGTGCGCCGGCTTGTCGACTATTTCGGAGGAAGAGCGGGAGGAAGTGAGAGCGCTGGTAGAGGGCCTTTGGAAGGACCAAGGCTCATCGATAGGGTTAACACACCTCACGGAGCACCATATCGAGCTGGTAGACTTCACGCCGATTCGACATAAGCCTCGGCGCGAATCTCCAGCAAAACAGCGAGCTGCGGTCGAGGAGGTAGAGCGATTGTGCAATGAGGGAATAATCGAGAGGTCGGCGAGTGATTACACAAGTGCACCTGTCATGATTCGTAAATCAGACGGAACATGGAGGTTTTGTGTAGATTACCGGGATGTGAATCGAGTTACCAAGAAGGATGAGCATCCGATTCCGAATATAGACTCGATCACAGATAGGCTGCGCAGTGCTCGTTATCTGTCGAAGATCGACCTGAAGCAGACCTATTATCAAATCACGTTATCGCCAGAGAGTAGAAAATACACGGCTTTCTCTGTACCAGGCTCGGGCCTGTGGCAGTTTAAAAGAATGCCGTTCGGTTTATGTAACGCGCCCAGGACCCAGCAGCGATTAATCGACGCTTTGTTTGGGCCGGCGTGCGAGCCTAACGTGTTCGCCTACCTCGACGACCTCGTAATCGCCACGGAGACTTTCGAAGAGCATTTAAAATGGCTCGAGTTTGTCCTGAAGCGACTTACAGGCGCGGGGCTGAAGGTGAACGAAAAGAAATGCGAGTTCGTTTGCTCTCAGATCAGGTGGCTGGGATTTTTGCTGGACAACGAAGGGCTTCGTCCGGATCCTGAGAGAGTAGAGCCAGTGAAAAACTTTCCCGCACCGAAAAACGTGAGACAGTTGAGACGTTTTCTGGGCATGTTGGGTTGGTATTCGCGCTTTATAGAGCGCGAGTCCGAACTTAAAGTCCCGCTCGTCCGACTGCTCCGTAAAGATCAGAAATGGGAATGGGGAGAAGAGCAGCAAGAGGCTTTTGAAGCCCTTCGACACGCGCTCACTGTAGCTCCTGTACTTGCTCGGCCTGATTTTACTAAGCCGGTCAAAGTGCAGTGCAATGCCAGTGGCGCCGCTATCGGGGCCGTCTTGACTCAAGATCATAACGATGGTGAGCACCCGATAGTGTATATCAGTCGAGTGCTGACTTCGGCGGAGAAAAATTACACGACGACGGAGAAAGAGTGCTTAGCAGTGGTGCTGAGGCCGTACATACAGGAAGCTGAGGCCGTACATAGAGGGGTACGACTTCAGCGTGATAACTGACCACAAAAGTCTGCAGTGGCTGAGGAATTTAAAAGATCCTAGCGGTCGCCTAGCGAGATGGGCGATCGAACTGCAGCAGTGGCAGTTCGACGTGATTTATCGAAAGGGCGAGTTAAATCACTTTCCTGATGCACTATCCAGAAGTGACGACAATGGCGAAGATGCCGTTGCGGCCTTCGAGGAAGTGCAAGACCCGGAATATGTAAAACTGCGAGAGCAAGTTGAGAAATATCCGGAGAAGTACGTGGGATGGCGTATCGAGAACGGTGTGCTCTATCGTTGGCGCAATGACGCATTGCTGGACCCGATAACACATCGTGAGGAAGCGTGGAGATTAGTAGTGCCAGAGGAGCATAAGGAGAGAGTAATGAGAGATGCACACTGCCCGCCTTCCTCGGGTCACTTGGGAATAGAGAAAACCTATGACCGAGTGGCTCGAGAATATTATTGGCGAGGAGCCTATCACGACGTGTACAAGTTCGTACAGTCGTGTAAAGAATGCCAAAAATATAAAATGGCGCAGAGCGGAGCGAAAGGGCTCATGGGACGGCGAGTTGTCGAGAGGCCTTGGGCCATCGTCGCAGCCGATCTCATGGAGTTTCCGCCGAGCAAAAATCGATTCAAATACCTAGTCGTGTTTCAAGATTTGTTTACACGCTGGATTGAATTGAAGCCGTTGAGAAAGGCGGACGCGAAATCAGTGGCCAGAACATTTGAGGAGTTGTTTTTATTCAGGTGGGAAACTCCTGAATATTTTCTGACAGATAATGGCAAGGAGTTCGATAACCAACACTTGAAAAAGGTGTTGGAAATCTATGGTGTAAAACACACTACAACTCCGCCTTATCACCCTCAAGCAAATCCCGTCGCGCGTACGAATCGCACGCTTAAAACGATGATCGCAATGTATGTGAAAAACGATCATCGTGACTGGGATTTGCATCTACATGAGTTTCGTCATGCCATTAATACGGCGACGCAAGCTTCTACCCGAGTCTCTCCTGCGTTTCTCAATTACGGACGACATCCTCGTCCGGTGTTGAGTTTACTACGGGAAGTCGAGGAGGAAAAACCCATGGAAAGACGAGAGCCAGATGAGTGGATGGATATAGTGAAGAGATTAGAGGCGTTGCGAGATTTAGTCGGGAAATACACGAGCGCTGCGACCGAGAAGCAAGAACGCGTTTATAATAAGGGACGTAAAAACGCGCGGTTTCAGGTGGGAGATGAGGTCATGCGAAAGACCCATGTACTATCCGACGCAGCCGAGAGTATCTCTAAGAAGCTAGCTCCGCACTGGGAAGGCCCGTACGAGATTGTCGAGGTTAAATCCCCGATAGTCTATGTTCTGGGCTACGGTGACGGAAAATCGCGACGGTTGATAAAGGCTTACGTCGATGAACTTAAGCGCTGGGTCCCGCCGCGAAAAGCTAAACAAAAATAGTAATTCTTTTGTGTTTTTAGGATGAAGTGACGGCCAGAGGATGAGGGAGAGGCGGCTCCAACCGGCTCGCCACCGTCCAACAACCCAGCACCACGTCCGACGTTCGCCGAGGTGGCGAGAACGCCGACGCGACCGCCAACATCAGCCGCTCCGCCGAGACCGATGCAGGGTTCTGGGGCGGGGATGACCAGCCTGAGGATCGGCTCCACCACGCCGAGGCTGCGCCAATCCCCAGCTGGTCGTACAGCGACGCCAGTAAGCAGCCAGCAGGAGAAAAAGGACACGGGAAGACTGAGGACGGAGGCGATGGAGAGCCTGCGTTGGGGGATAACACAAGGAGTAATCTCTCGGCGACTGGGCCCGCTTTGGGAGGAGATTGAGAGAGAGAGAGAGAGAGAGAGAGAGAGAGATAGAGAGAGAGAGAGAGAGAGAGAGAGAGAGAGAGAGAGAGAGAGAGAGAGAGAGAGAGCCGGAGGCAGAGAAAGCAGATGTCGAGAAAGGCAGACGGGCACAGAGAGAAGCTGGATAACGTATGTTGCTAACTCTCCTGTTGTTCCCGCCGCCGCCCCTACTTCGAGTGGCCAGACCGGAGTGGAGGCTGGCGATTGCCCGCCGACGAAGAAGAGGAAGAAGAGTAAGAAGAAGAAGAGCAAGAATCCGCCTCAGCTGACGGTGGACGACTACGTCTCAGCTCAGAGGTCAGATTCGAGCGACGACGAGGACGGGATGAAGCCACCGATCAGGGGTTTCTTCGGCAGCGTCTACTCTGGAACGGCGATGCTGGACTGGGACACCTGGACTCCGACTCGTCACCAGGAGGACGTAGGCCAGACTCCCGAGCCCAACGAGGATGAGAGGAGGAGACAAGAAGAGCAGCGACGAGAGCAAGAGAGGAGAGAGCGAGAGGAAGCTGAAAGAGAAAGAGAGAGAGAAACAACGGCGCAAAGCTGAGCAAGCAGCTGCAGCGGCAGAGGAGAAGAAGAGAAAGAACGAGCAGGAGAAAAAGGAGAGAGAGGAAGCTGAGCGCCGTCACCGAGAGGAGCAGCAAACGCGAGCCGAAGCTGTTTCCATGACGGGCACTCAGGAGCCGATGGAAACGGACCTGCCGACATCTGCTGCACTCCCCGAGAGCAACGCTTTTCGAAGAACGATCAAGAGAGAGCGAGCGAGAGAGAAAGGGAGGGAGCGAGAGCATCGATACACGGACTGCGGTTCAGGCATCGTCGTGCCGGGACCGCTAGCGCGAGCCGTCGGTGAGCGCGTAGCGGTGTGTGCGTGAGCGCGAGAGTAGGGAGCGTCGGCCGCGCGAGATAGGACGACGGCGCCGCGCTGAGTGCGTACGCGAGAGATTGCGTCGCTAGCGCGTACTATTGCGCGCGCGCGCGAGAGAGAGAGAGAGCGTATCGGCCGCACAGCTACCAGCGGGAGCTGCACTGAGCAGGCGCGTGTGCGTGCAAAAGAGAGAGAGAGAAAGAGTGAGAGCTACGTTTAGAGGCGAGAGCCTCGGGACGGGAGCCGGGAGAGTAGCGTGACGTCACCGGCTACTGCTTGGGGACTAACGCGTATAGATAAGAGAGAGTCAGCTGTGTTCAGAGGTGAGAGCCTCAGGACTACAGCGTGGCAGAGCGTGCGTGCGTGAGAGTGTGATCGGAGGAGCGACGACGAGCCCTGCGCGGCTAGTGTGTGTGGGCGGCTTCGGCCACCACGTTGTAGGGAAGGGTTGGGTGAAATACATGAGCCCGAAGCGAATAAAGTGTTGTTTGTGTTAGACTTCTTTCCTGTTTCCCACCTCTCCCCAGCGTACTCCCATACGTCGGCGATCGCGTGTAAAATCCCGTGAAATAAAGAAATCCTAGTGCACACAGCGTCGCATATTCTATTACCCCGATCAATGCTAGCTTGACTACAATTGTTTCCTAAAACGGTACTATTTAAGAACATATAGTTTTTGGAAAAACAAAGGTGGGAGGATAACCCAGGTTTTTTAATAATAAAAACAGTTCAAATAGAATTAACTGGCGACGTTTCGTCTCCGGTGAGAGACCTCTTCAAGCCTTTATTAATATAAAAACAAAAATCATACATATAGAAAATTTTGAAAAAATATAGAACATCTTATTGCAAAAAATATATATTTCATAGTCTCACCATAATGAAAAAATTAAATTAAATAAAACATCAAATGAGAGACGTAAATACGTCTCTCTCGTCGTAAGAACAATCAGTCAGTGGCAATAGCATATGTCTAAGCATGTATAGAGTATGCGCGAACGGAACAGCNCGTTACGTATTTACGTCTCTCATTTGATGTTTTATTTAATTTAATTTTTTCATTATGGTGAGACTATGAAATATATATTTTTTGCAATAAGATGTTCTATATTTTTTCAAAATTTTCTATATGTATGATTTTTGTTTTTATATTAATAAAGGCTTGAAGAGGTCTCTCACCGGAGACGAAACGTCGCCAGTTAATTCTATTTGAACTGTTTTTATTATTAAAAAACCTGGGTTATCCTCCCACCTTTGTTTTTCCAAAAACTATATGTTTTGAAATATGGAGAGGAATAACAATATCCTGAACTATTTAAGAATTATTTGAACGCGTAACTGCGATTACGACTTGACTCGAACATACTAGAAAATTCAACTCAAATGTTATGCGCGACATGAATGTCGCAACTTTAATTATCTTTCCACAACGAATAACAATAGGATTCGACTTAATCTAGACTTCAAATCGCGACTTCTCAGTTTCTACAAAACAACGTTTAGCCCGACGCGACTTCTCTATTCTGAAACACAACTCATTCAATTGTTTTATTTGTTACTTCTACACGATGCTCGTAGTCTTGCGGCTCAATATATGGCGGTGGCGTCCCTCAAACGACGCGACTTGAACAATATGGAGATCGGCGACTCTTCTCTCTAGGACTCTAAAACACTCTCTTGATTTTCCTGAAATCGCGAGAACAGCCGGGAGGGCCGGTGCCGCGAAATAATAGGATGAGGGAATCTCGGTCGAAATGGCTTAACTCCGGCGCTACTCAGGTGGTCTCTCTCTCTCTCTCCTCTCTCTCTCTCTCTCTCTCTCTGGGTGGGGAGAGAGTTGTCTAGTTTTTCGCTCCGGCTTGGTTTTGCAATTGCATCGGCCCCAGTCTGCTCGCCTGAACTTTGGCTACAGATTCGGAAAGTGTTTTTCGCGGCTAATTTGTGCATTAATGGATTGTATCGACTGGAATTCTCAACGGCTGCTTTTCTTGAGTTCTTAGTGCAGATTTTTTTTCTAACCTCACTTTCTGAATCCGGCTGGATTATCGTCAACCTTTCGGACTTTGGCATCCAGCGACATCTCCTGGACTAGGCTAACACTACATTTTGTGTGCCTCGCCGGCTCGGCGATGGCTGGCGCTAATAAACGTTCCCGTAACGAGGCTGGACTCGATACTAGTCTTCCCCCACCATCTGTGCTACTGCGTACAGCTGATGACGTCATCAAGCAATCGAGTGATATCGGCATTCTTCGAGATCAGCTGCTGGTGTCTCTGGGTAATGCAAAAGGTGAAGCAAAGGATGCCTTGCGTGCTACAATCAATGGCTTTTTCGATGCGTACATGGTGCTGTCCAATTCCTTCCTATACAAACTCGGTCAGGATGATGCCCTGGAGTCTGTTAAGCAATCCATTGGTGAGGTGCAAACTAGAGCTCCGACGGTTTCGTACGCGGGTGTCACTGCCCGCCCTGAGCCTAAACGCTCAATTTTCCCCGACAGAGTCGCGCTAGACAACTGTAAGCCGATCCAGATTTCTACCGCAAAGCGTGTGCTTGTAGGCCCCAGTGACGCAGTGAAAAACAAGTTCAAATCTGCTAAAGAAACTAAGGAAGCCTTTCTAAAAGCGGTGAACCCGTTCGAGGTGAAGCTTAAAGCAAATAGCATACATTACACAGCCCATAATGCCATTGTTCTCGAGGCAGACAATGTTGATATGGAGTCTCTTCGATCGTGTGAAGCTTTAGCGAAGGTTGGTCTGGAGGTCAAGGACGATGTAAAGCTCAATCCACGCATTATAATCCACGGCATCCCAGTCGAGTACACAGAAGACGAGATTCTAAGCAGTGTAGTGCAGCTGAATCTGCCAGACTATTCCTTGGATGACGTGAAAATGGTCTCGCTGTATCCTGCTCGGGAAAAGAAATCAAGATCGTGCATCATCGAGGTGAAACCAGAATGCAGAAGGGCCCTTGAGCGTCTCTCCCGAATCTACATTAAGTGGGCATCGTGCAGGTTCGCGGATCATATTGCTGTACTTCAATGTTACAAGTGCTTAAAGTTCGGACATAAAGCTAAGGACTGTGAAGATGCTGTTCGTTGTAGTGAATGTGCTGGCGAGCACTCCCGTGATCAGTGCGAATTGAAAGAAAGTTTGTGTTGTGTCAACTGCCGGGCTGCCAAGCGACCATCTGCAGCCCACTCTGCACTCGACAAATCTAAATGCCCCCTGCTGAGAAGTAGGCTCGAGCGGAAATCGTGTAGAATTAACTATGGCTACTAATGACATTCGATTTTCGTCGGTGCAGGGTCTAAACATCGCACATGTCAATGCTCAATCAATTGAGCCTCATTTACACGATCTTCAGGTATTGGTGCAGGAGGACAATATTCACGTCCTTGGAATCAGCGAGACTTTTTTGAAGGAAGAGCAGCAGTCTGTAAGGGTGGCTATCCCGGGCTTCACACTCTTCAGGGCTGATCGGGTTGGCAAGGGAGGTGGTGGTGTTGCACTCTACGTGCACGATTCGATTCGTGCGAAGGTAGTGTGCCGCTCAGCGCGGCCAGCACAGTATCAGAAGAGGCCAGAGTTTCTTTTCCTGGAGCTGACGACAACGAAAGTAAAAGTATTGTTTTGCACTATTTACAGCCCACCTAAAGCGGGCTTTTGGTCTGACGTCGAGGAGGCGATCTTGAACTGTGTAAAGACCTGCGACTTGACTGTCCTCGTGGGCGACCTTAACATCGAGTGGAAATCTGATTCGTCGACGAGGAGTACTCTCGCGGATTCGCTGGCTGTCTGTCAACTAGAACCTCTGCAGTTTAATCCTACACATCATGCCGATAACTGCGAGCCCTCTACGATCGACTACATCTGTGTCTCAGATACAGCCAAAGTCACTACACATTACCAAAAGCAGATGCGCGGCATATCAAAACACGATGTCCTAGTAGCTGTACTGGAGTTTGCTGCCCCCGATGTTGCTCCTGCGCCAGTGACGAGACGTTGTTATAGGGGGTTCAAAATCAACAATCTTCTGCGCGATCTTGCCTGTGTGGATTGGCAGCCACTGTATGCATCGCAAGTTGTCAACTTCAAGGCACGATACTTCACCGAGAAAATGGTACAGGCGTACGATGCACATGCTCCTTACAAAACCTTCGTGCCAAGGAAGAGACGGTCGCCATGGATGACTCCAGAGCTTAAAAAATTCATCGACGCGCGGAATAACGCTTGGCGCGCGTACTCCAAGAGAGGCGGAGGCAGCATAGCCGAATCTCGCTTTAAGCATCTACGCAATATCACGCAGCTAGCAATTAGAAATGCAAAATTCCGTTATTACAAAAACAAGCTACATAATTGTAAAAATTCAAAAGAAACCTGGAAGATTGTCCAGGAGATCGGAGCAACGGAAAGCTATACGCCGACGCAATTGCCGGATGGCCCGGATGCTTTCAACGCTCATTTCATAGGCGCGGATCCTCCTTCATCTCTACAATTGCATCGCCCTGGCCACCCGAGGGGTTTGGAGTACGCTCCGCTAGAGTTTAAGCGCGTCGAAGCTGGGGATGTCGTGGAAGCGCTGTCATCAATGAGTTCAAACGCCATTGGACCGGACAAGATCCAACTGCGGCATCTTCGTGAGTGTCTTCCGTTCATCTTGCGACCTTTGGTAAACATTTTCGATGCGTCTCTTCGGTCGGGTGTCTTTCCTAGCGACTGGAAAAAGGCTCGTGTGCAACCCCTACCAAAAAAGCAGCCCGCTGTCAATGTGACTGACTTCCGACCAATAAGTATTCTGTGTACGCCATCGAAGGTGTTAGAATCGGTAGCCTTAAGTCAAATTAGAGACTTCGTAACACAGAATGATCTGCTTGCTGAACGGCAGTCGGGGTTTCGGCCGGGTCATAGCACACAAACCGCGCTTATACGTGTTGTCGACGATATGAGAGCGGCGATCAACGATGGTGAGGTCACACTTATCGCTGGTATCGACTTTTCGCGGGCCTTCGATCTCGTAAACATCAGCCTAATTGTTCATAAGTTGCAAATAATGGGGTTTTCGGATAATGCCTGTAGATGGGTTGAGTCTTATCTCTCGGATCGCTCGCAGTTTGTTGCATTCGCTAACGGTGAGACCTCCTCGCCGCGTACGAGGTCACTGGGAGTTCCGCAGGGCAGCTTGCTTGGTCCGCCGTTTTTTTCGCTGACGATTAACGATTTGCCTGATTGTTTGGAGCATAGCGCTTATCATCTGTACGCGGATGATCTTGTAATTTATGTCCGAGGTAGGGTCGGCGACGCGGACGAGCTTATTCATAAAGTAAACTGTGATCTTGCGAATATCTCGCGCTGGGCGTCAGCAAACGGTTTGATTGTTAACGCAAGCAAAACACAGGCTATGTGGGTGGGATCGCGTGGATACATTAGTCAGCTGCGTGCTCGTAATCTATCGCGAATACATCTAGATGGCGTTACCATTGACCCGAGTGAATCCGTTAAGCTGCTTGGGGTGATAATAGATAATACGCTATCGTGGCGTGAGCATTGTAACGGTATCGCGAGGAAAAGCTTTGCTGCTCTGGCCCGGCTGCGAAAGTGCCAATCGTGTCTTACGCAGAGCACCAGATTAATGCTTGTTAAATCGCTATTTAACATACCGTCATATTTCCATACTTTGACTACTGTTCCGGAATATTACTCGATCTTTCTGGCGAACTGACGCTGAAACTTCGAAGGTGTAAAAACGCCGCGCTTCGCTTCGTCAGCCGTACGAGGATCTACGAACATATCTCTCCGGTTTACAGGGAATATGAAATTCTCGAGTATGTGAACAGGCGTAGTTTTATGGTTATAAACCTATTAGCATCAATTTTGCGCGAAGGTACACCGCAATACCTCGCTAAAAACATATCCTTCGTATCGCAGGAGAGGTATGGCAGTAGAAGGCGCTCAAACTTGGATCTGTGCATAGCTGACTTCGGAACGGAGTCCTTGCGGCATTCATTCTTGATAGGCTCTGCTTACCTGTGGAATGAATTGCCGCACGAAATCCGTGCGTTTTATAAGCGTCCTTGTTTTAAGAGGCTTCTGTACACATACTTGCTTAAAAAGCAGGGCTAAGCCGACATGACGAACTGCTGTTTATTAAATAATGAAAGCGATTGAGATGGTACAGTGGCCTAAGGCCGGTGATTTGTATACATCACCCTGTATATATTTGTTTTTATTTTTGTTAACTACCTGTTTACTTATTTAAATATTTATTTTATGTTTTCTTTTAACTGTAAAAATCTTTTTTATTGTACAGGGCCTGCGAGCCCTATGAACCAGCGAAAACCATATTTCTCTCCTTAATGTAATTTGGATTTGGCTACATAGGACCTCTGAGTCCTTAGTCATCAATAAAGAAATCTACTCTACTCTCTCTCGTCGCTTCCTCTGCAATCCCTGCTCTCTCTCTCTCGCTCTCTCTCTCTCTCTCTCTCTCTCTCTAGTATCACATTTCAATACTCAGGCCAGGGGAAGCGATGGCATCCACAGGTTGTAATCTCTAAAGCATGCCATACTTGGCTCCTTTAATCTGTCAAATTTTCAACCTGTCTTTGAGCGAGGCATAGTTTTCCTTCTGCCTGGAAATCATCACTCGTACGAGCATTAAACACCGATCAAGCTTCTCCTACAGCTGTAACATGACTACCGTCGCATCCTCTACTTGGTTTTCTATCCAAGGCGCTGGAGTGGCTCGTGCACAATCAAATCTCTGAATACCTTGAAACTAAACTCTATCTTGATAATTTTCAAACTGGTTTTCGCACTGGCCACAGCACGCAGTCCGGCTTAATCAAGCTGACTAATGATATCAGGCTCGGGATAGACAGGAAGAAGGTCACTCTTCTACTTCTCTTTGATTTTAGCAAGGCGTTCGATACAGTGTGTCACGTCAGGCTACTCGGAAAGCTATCCTCCTTCGGCTTCTCCAAGCAGGTTATCCGCTGGCTTGCATCTTACCTCTCGGGAAGAGAACAGGCCGTCATTGGTGACAACAGTGAGACCTCTACCTTTCTACCACTCAACACCGGTGTCCCACAGGGGTCAGTTCTGGGCCCCTTGTTGTTCTCATTGTACATCAATGATATTGGTTTTTGCCTAGATTCAGATGTGTCCCATCTAATCTACGCGGATGACCTGCAGATCTACAGCCAATGCCACCTCGAGGAGCTCGACTCCTGTTCTGTCAGGATGAGTGCTAACGCCGAGAGGATAATGGGCTGGGCTGCGCTGAATAGACTCAAACTAAATGTAACTAAAACTAAAGCTATCGTCCTTGGTTCCCCCTACTATATAAACGCTTTACCTTCTGCTGCTAACACCTATATAAACATAGGGGGAGCCCAGGTCAACTTTGAATCATCGGTGCGCAACCTGGGGCTGGTGCTTGACTCCAAACTTACGTGGAAAGAGCACGTTACACAAATTTGTAAACGTGCTCACTCTTTAATGTATCGTCTCTACTTTTTTCGGAAAAGCACTAGCCTCAGGTTGCGCCAACATTTGGTGCAGGCACTCTTGTTTCCTCTCATCGACTACTGCTCACTTGCTTACTGCGACCTGACTCAAGAACTGGACTTAAAACTGCAGAGGCTTGTCAATACGGGGATCCGTTATATCTACGGTGTAAGGAGGGACGAGCACATCTCTTCTTACAGGCGTGAGCTGCAATGGCTTACCACCGCCGGACGTAGGAAGTATTTCATGGCCTGTTTTCTAAGAAAAATTTTTAACACCTCTATACCTGTCTATCTATTAGCCTATTTTGATTTCCACGTCGCGCTCAGGCCTGTGAGGGGTGAGGTGACTCCACTGGACATCCCGACCTTCAAGACGGAGACGCTGAGGAATTCATTTTTCATCAGCGCCTCCTACCTCTGGAATAGCCTTCCATCTCAACTTCGCAATACACTATCCATATCACACTTTAAACAATTAGCTAAAAATTACTTCTTCAATCTGGAAAATACATAAACATCACACAAACATACACACATTCACATTCATCTCATTTCATTTCATTCCATTTCATACTCTTCAATCGCACTAGCACCCTTACACAAAATTTTTATACTCTATTTATAATTTACTGTAATTGTATATGTACAACACAATGTACAGCAATAAAAACAATTAAATCTCTCTCTCTCTCTCTCTCTCTCTCTCTCTCTCTCTCTCTCTCTCTCTCTCTCTCTCTCTCTCTCTCTCTCTCTNTCTCTCTCTCTCTCCCTCTGTCTCTCCCTCTGTCTCTCTTTCCTATAGGCCGTTACACTTCTTTCGTTTCGCGAAGCGAGAGTCATTCACTATCCTCGATTTACTGGCTTCGACGACACAATGCACAACTCAATCTATTCGTCGTAACCCTAGCTGTCGAACTCCGTATTCGCGCCGTCTATTATCATGGACTCCGCTCAGGAGTTCAACTCGTGCGACCCTTAACGCGACAAATCTCTCCAAAAGGACGGGTTCACTCGCGACACATCCGTTAAGCGCAATTCCAGCACCTTGTCTATTCTACGAAGAAATTCACAGTCTCGTTTAAAGACGGGATCGTACGCGTCAACAATTATATGCAACCGTACTACAGAAAATTATATGAACTAAGCGGTCCTATAAGCCCCGATCTAGAGGAAGAAACATTAGATTTGATAATTAAAAGTGCCTCGTGATACCTAATCACGTCACGACACCTTTTCGCGAAGTAAACCAAGTAGAGATTCAAATTTTACAAGACCGAGTACGCGAATTAGAAGAAGTCGATTACGAAAGGTGGTTAAAAACCAACAAAGAACGAGCCTCGCACCTGGAAAACCGAGTTTTTAAATTGCAATCTGTTTTGCGAAGATCCGTCTTGATTAACGTTGATATTATCAAAGTTATTACCAAACAACAAGAATCCGTTGATCCTGGCAATCTATGCGAATTACTAGTGGCTTTCAAATGGATGTGTGCATTAAAATGGATAGACTCAGTTAAACCGCCAATCCAAAGATTAATCAGATGGCGGACAAGATTACGAGAGTATCAATATAAATTTTTAGACAAGCCAGGATGTTTAAACGTAAATGCTGACGCCCTGTCCAGAAACCCAACTTTAGATAAAGCTGTCGCTCTACCAACGTCATCGTCTGCGAGATTGAATGTAAAACCAATCAAGTCAACGACTAAGGTTGACACCAATCCAGGACGAAGGTATAAACTTGGTTCAAGGGAAGTAAAACCCCTTGAGTCAGATTCTGATGTACCCAGACAGACGATAGCTGAGAGAATAGCCGCACGCAGACTAGCAAGTGCAGCCTCCAAGGCAAGTACGATTCTAAAGGTAACTAGTAAACCAACACGTTACGAAGTATGTTACAACACAGACCAATGGCCCGGTCCACACCAGTCGACACAGAAATATGGTCCGACAGCGAGAACAAAAGTAGATTAACAAACAATTCAATGCCTGAACGTGAAAACAACAATGTTAATAACACCTCAAACTCCGAGAATGACAACGAGAGGAGACATGCAGATAACGTAGCAACTGTAGAGGAAGTAGAGAGCGACTCAGACGAATCAACGACTGAGTCAGACAACGATACCGCTCCTCCAGGTATACGAGCATCTTCAACTGTACCTTCAGGCTTATTCTATCCGGATTTCCGTAAGCAACACGATAGCAACTTACAGGTAAAATTAATTAACGAAGCATTGACGCAAAGTAAAGACAACATTTACACTTTACTTCGGCAGATTGTGAATTTACTACTCCTATCTCCAAGTTACTTCTGGACATACGTAAGATAGTTAAGAATGATATTAAAAACGCCAAGCCGAAAAAGAACCAAATAATAATAACACCTAAAGCTTCAACAAAGGTGTTAACTGCAATACTTATTCGTAGACACTTCGATGAAATCAATGTATCTGATTTAAGAGAAGTTCTACTTACCTTAGCTGACACTATTAAGGAGAATAATATCACCAGTATTAGAGTCTCAAAACATCACGATTTAACGGACAAACTGAGTTTCTCAACCTTCTTAGATACTCTACAAGACTGTTGCAAAACCTGTGATTGTACAATATACGTATGTTACGGAAACTGTACAATACCTACAGAAGATATTCGAGAGAACATCATCTCAGAATACCACGACAGTCTAGTCGGAGGTCACAGAGGAGTAACAAAAACATACCGAAGAATACGCGAGAAATTCTATTGGAACGGCATAAAATCCGACATAGTTGAATACATAAGAAATTGCCAAAAATGCCAAAAATTAAAATTAGTACGGATTAAAAACAAACAACCAATGGTAATTACAGACACACCTATTGAGCCATTCGATAAAATCTCGATAGATACAGTTGGACCGCTCCCCTCCATTTTCGACGGTAATAAACATATATTAACAGTGCAAGACAACCTTACAAAATATTGTATAGTTGTGCCGATACCAAACACCAAGGCTGAAACAATCGCCGACGCATTGGCAAGACATGTCATTACCTTGTATGGTGCTCCAAGAGTAATATTATCAGATAAAGCACCTGCGTTAATCGGCAAAGTAATGCAAGACCTATCTCGAATTTTAAAAATTAAACAAGTTTCCACCTCGGGCTATCACCCGCAGTCTAACGGAAGCCTGGAACGAAGCCATCTGGTATTAGTCAAATACATCCGACAATACTTGGACGAATTCGAAGATTGGGACAAAGTACTGCCATTTGCAATTTTCTCATACAACAACAGCGTGCATGAATCCACGAATTTCACACCATTTGAATTAATATTCGGTAAGCCGGTGAGAGTACCTAGTGCTTTCCCGGACAATAAACAGGAGATTTACACCTCGTATTTGACGGACTTACTAAGTCGGATGAATGACATTAGAAAAGTCGCCAGCGAGTCTTTGATAAAATCCAAACACAAATCGAAACACTATTATGATAGACAAATGAAGCCAAGCACTTATAAAAGCGGCGACTTTGTCTACGTAATTAAGAAACCTAGGGCAAACAAATTAGACAAAATGTATAAGGGTCCATACAAACTAGTAGATGTACTAGATCAAAATAATGTAGTAATACAAGACGAAAACGGCAAGCGAATTCTAAAACACATGGATAAGATTAAGCCAGCTTATAACAGGAAAAATTATGTTACAGATGAGGACTAAACTAGTGATCCTAGCATTAATAATAGCAGCCGGAGGAACGAAAATACCTAGATATTCAATCCAAGAAATAGACCAAAATCCAGGTATATACTACGAACGTCTAGAAGATATTAGATTCACGCAAGCAGACTGGAGACATGTCGACTATACAATACAACGCTACACATATTACATCGAGTCAATGAAAGCACAGCCTTATCGGTGCGAAACACTAACACAACGAACCAAATATGTTGAACACGAGATAAAGAAGGTAAATAATATCTATTTGGAATTAATGGAAACAATGAATGAAATTGAACCGATCGACCCTACCGATGATACCAAACCACCTTCGAGCATAAAGAAGCGAAGCGCACTGCTCGGATTCGTGGGAAGTCTTAGCAAAAGCTTATTCGGCACCTTATCCGAAGCCGATGGGGAATACTTGAATAATCAAATCAATGAACTATTCAAGGGTCAAACAAAACTTTCAAAAATGTCTAAGGAAAATGCCCACATTGTTAAGCACAAAATATCATTGATTGAACAACAATTAAATGAAACACGTAAAGTATTGCACGAAAGCGTACACGCGTTTTATTTTAACACAAAGAAAAAGTTAGCCGATTTAACCGACATGTGGCACAGACACAATTTTACTAGATATTACACTAGCTTAATGTCAGAATTAGAATCAACCCTACACACCCAAATAATTACACCATTAGACACATTTAAAATCTATAGATGCATGGCTATATTCATTACCTACCGACACGAACATACGAATCCTATGTCCGGGAGAAAGAGAAGAAATAGTTAAAACAAAGGGAGTTGGAATATTAACAATCCAACACCGTTGTTCTGCAAAACAAGAACACGTGACACTAAAAGGTTTAATAAACCTGGGCAGTAACACGGAATTTATATACACACCACTGATAACATTAAATATCTCAGAAATACAGCCCACATTTTATCGAAAACTAAGAAGCATCAACCACTCGTTATACTTCCCGAACATCTATACTAAAAAAATGTTAACAAAACTAGAACCTCAGCTAACACTAGATAACATTATTAACAAATACGACGAATTCATAGAACAACAAGACTTACATAACCAACACACATGCATATCATACGGATCAATAGGTTCTATAATAATACTAGCAATCACTATGTGTAATGTGTCCAAAAATAAAAAGTGAATCAGTACAACAAACGCACGATGAAATTTGAAATTGCATATTGCACCCACAAAGATCGCACGATCGGGCAAGCAGAATAAATTTATATATTGATCAATCAAACGAAGACTTGTGTAGAGAGCAGCGATAAAAGAAAAACATGAATATTAAAACGCACAACAATAAAACAAACAAAGACAAAAAGAAAAAGAAAAAAAAGAAAAAGAAAAAAAAGAGAGTGGACATGTTATGTTACACATGTGCATTATACGCCACATTGCATGTACCGCTTAATTGCCGCACTAAACTAACCTTGCTTGAAACCACTTGCGAAATAGTATCTTATAATAAACTAATTAATTGATTATTTCCACAGATGCATCCAACCTCGACCATAGCAGCACTACTTATCTTATGCACTGGTGTGCATACGTACGAATTGTGGAAATTTGCCAACAATCCTGGACTATACTTCGAATTCCTGGGCCATGCACACCTTGCGAAAGATCAATATACTTTTATCACGCATATTGATACTGAAAGCATAAAAATAAACCAAACAGAAATCGAGTCGCAACTACATGAAATTCTTTACGAATGCATTCGAATGAAAACCGAATGTACACCGCTTAATTTCAAAGCTAACTACATAGCAGGAGTAGCTTACGAAGTCGCCAGTTTAGAACAACTGCACTCTTACACACGAGACACAACAAAAGAAGAGTTAAAATATGTGCCACATTTACATAACAGCAAAAACATGCACAACACCAGGGAAGTACTAGACAAAAATATTTATGAAGCAACTACAGTAACATTTATAGAGATCAGCAACAAAATAAGCAGACTAAAATAAATGCAACAACAAGCATCAGAAATATTTCAAAGAACAACTAAGCAAGAAAATGCCTCGCAATTCCTAAACATGGCCCAGGCATGGAACTACGCTACCAAAACCACTCTACAGTATCAAGTCAATTTATATACAGACATTATAAAAATCAAAGAAGCCGCAACCAGTGGAAAAAATAGCATTAAAGCAAATAGCAGACCAAGTAAAATTCAAGTACAATTCGGTACAACAGCATACATTCGACCCAACGAGGATTACATAATTCAAACCGACGAAATAGGCATACATTATCTACTAAATCAACACGAATTAGATAAATGCACGAAGACTAATCAAGACATTTACTGTAACATACCTGCTGTGGCGAGACCACGGTGTAAGAGAGAGAGGTGAAGTAACTTGCATACCCCCACCACCTGTTTTGCGTGCTCTTAAAAGTTTGCTTCTTTGAGCTGCCGTTGGGGACGCCAGTGAGACATGTGTACCATACAGTTGGGATACCTCTTTGGTATTGTAGACGTTTGTTTACACTTCTAAATGGAGTACATCTGTTTTATTTTATATAAAATAAATCATTCATTTTATAATTACATTGTTATTTTCAAAAATTCAGCCTTAAGTTTATTGTTTATTTTTTAACACCCGAGTCCATTCGATGGGTGCCCAAAATTAACAATGAACATATATTTTCCTTTTCAATTACGACATGCTATGTATTTTTCAGCGTATTACCTATTAACTTTAAAAATAATATGTCCAACGTATTTTTATCGCTAAATTTTTAATACATGATGTTAAATGCTAATATACGCGCAACTTTCTCTGGGCTGTCGAGCTTTACTATGGTACACATGTCTCACCAGCGCCGTCAGCGGTCAATAGGGGAAGCAAACTTTTATCGTCCTGGGNGAACTCTTATCGTCCTGGGAGTGGGGGGCTAGTTGTTTCACCTCTCTTTCTTACACCGTGGGCGAGACGAAGTGCCTTGTGAATGGAACGTGCTTTTGGCGCCAGAAGGGAGTCTGGCGCCAAACGTCTGGTGGCGGGGATTTTCGGTTGCGGCGAGGTATCGCCAGATGGGGGAGGGTGAGCTCGGGGTCTGCTGGAGGGGATTTTCGGCTGCGGCGAGGTATCGCCAGATGTGGGCGGGTGAGCTCGGGGTCTGCTGGAGGGGATTTTCGGGTGCGGCGAGGTATCGCCAGATGGGGGAGGGTGAGCTGGGGGTCTGCTGGAGGGGATTTTCGGCTGCGGCACGGTATCGCCAGACTGGGGGAGGTTGAGCTCGGGGGTTTGTGGAGGGGCTGTGTGTCGAGGGCATGGTATCGCCTGGGGTCTTAGTTTATTGCAAATTTGTTGAACAATTTATTGTAAATAATTTTGAGTGTGAAATACGGTAAGTGAAAGAGATTGAGATTTTCCTAAGGAAGACGTTATAAACAATTGAATGTTTATTTATAATAATTTATAATAATTTATTTGTCGAAAGTTGTAAATTTTTGGAGCGGATTTCCGGAGTTATGTATTTAGAGACGTTGTGAAGAGTTCGCAATTGCGCAAGAGCGTAATTTTGGGGGCCATTAGTGTATTAGGAGAGCAGAAGTTTGACAGAGGTAGAATGTAAGAGAGAGAGAGAGAGAGAAAGCGAGGCATCAGGAGGTAGAGCTGTACGGCTTTGGGGATCGAGTCGGGGGCTGTGTTGGTGCCCCGCTGTGAAGAGGTCGCAATGACGCGATTATGGGGACTTATTGTTAGTGTATTAGAAGAGCAGAAGTTTGACAGAGATAGAGGGTATGGCGCGAGAGAGAGAGGGAGAGAGAGAGAGAGAGATTTTCAAGCGTTGTCGGATTTCCCGCGTCGTATTAGGGGTGTAGGAAAATGTGAGAGGTATATAGGGCTTGGGTCCGGGGACTTGCGCTGAGGGCAGAGATATGGGGGACTTTTATTTATGGTCGCGCGCGTGGCGTAGTGCAAGATGTTTGCAGCTTTCTCAAACATGTGCGCTTATTAATGCAGGTAAGCGTGCCGTAGAGAGCGCGGGGGGGGGGGATCATTTGTTGGACGTCATTGGCTCTGTATTTACGTGATTCGCGGGAAAACAAGAGCGGGAGCGAATTTTCAGATGGTGATATAGAAGGTCATAGATTCTTTGGGATTGTTGTCTCGGGAAAAATATAGGAATATGTGGGTTTTTAAATAAATAAGATTTGTAACGGTTCGACTTTCCCCGTGTGTTGAGTAGTCGGCCGGACGCCAGGATTTGGTTAGGGGAAAGGTTAATTGAAGAGACTTGTTTATGCAATTAATAATAATAAAGATATATTCTAATAATTAAGTTAACAAGGTGATAATTCAAATATGAGTCTCCATCTATAACGAAAATCGAAATCGCGGTGGTTTAGAATATTTCGCCTTCACAATCGGTTTAGCTTAATCTATAGCGGTTTACGGTACATTAACACGACGTAGTCGGAGTTACGTGGTTTCGGTGCGGTTATCGGTTTTACGGACGCGGTATCGGAGTTTCGGACGGTGAAACGGGTTCGGGTTAACGACGGGTTTTCGGAGGTTAGGTTTCCCTCGAGTCCATGGAGTCGTGAGCGCACGGCCCTACGGATCGAGGTCGCTCGTCTCGTTCTTCCCCTGGTCCTGTGTGCTCACAGTGACCAGGCGAATCCCGAGCGGTCGGCGGGTGGTCGGTTTTGTACAGGCAGGAGTTGGCCGGTGCTTCACCAGGACGTGTGCGCACGACCTGGGGAATCGTCGGCGGGGCTTTAGTTATTTTCTCAGCCCCGTGTGCGCACGGTGGCCGGGAGAACAACCAGTCCCTTGGGATGGATGTTCAGGAGCAGGTGGCAACGTCGAGTATCGGCTACGTGTGCTCACGTAAACGAGACTCGGCGCTGTTCGGCTACTCCTGGTTGTCTCGTGTGCGCACGACGGCAACTCGGAGTTTCGGGTTCGCCAACAATGTCGTCACGTGTGCTCACGAGCCGACGTTGTTGGCGTCGGTCTAGCTCTAGCTGTTCCTCTCGGTAACGTGTGCGCACGATGCCGCTAGGAGTTCAGCTCGAGTAGAACTGCCTCGCTATGCCGCGCGGCCCGCCTTATATAGGTGCGTTCGCGGCGCGCCGTTCGCGCCGCCTGGTGCGTCGCTGCTGAGTTACTAGTAGAATCTCGCGCTCGTGCGGACTGGCCTTTCGGTTGGTGCGCGCACGCGCTCACCTCGCTTCGTGCGGACTCGCCTTTGTTCGCTGCGCGCGCGCGCGCTCGCTGGCGTCAGCTGGTTTACTCGGCGCCGTGTTTGTTGATCTCGTGTGCGAGACTTATGTCTCGTCACAGATTAGTGTTTAAGAGTAAAAAATGTTTATTGAAGCAGACGATTTTTGAAAAACTCTATCTAACTTGATTTTCGTACATTTTTACAAGTAATT
The DNA here is from genome assembly GCA_012977825.3 of Pteromalus puparum. NCBI lineage: Eukaryota > Metazoa > Arthropoda > Insecta > Hymenoptera > Pteromalidae > Pteromalus > Pteromalus puparum. Next base: position 30,100,321 of record CM053169.1, on the reverse strand, counting down.
TTTGTAAATTATTTACATACAATGTTGATAATTCTAGATATAAAATATCGAAGTAGTATTTTAAAAAGTAAGTATCTTTCGAGGTCTCAAACTGATTTTGAACATTTTGTCGTATAGTTTTTGTATTATTTTCGAGACGGCGTTTAAAAAGATTTTCGTGTCCGGTGTCGAAAATATCTTCTTTTTTAACAAAGCATGAATGCTCTTCTATGATGTAATCTGCGCAGTTGTTGACTGATGATGCGATGCGTTTCAAGCGGCGATAGCGTTCGTCGATACAGATGATTGCTTTTTTGAGTCCTTCAAAAGTACGTTGTTCTAGCACAGTTGCGGGTGTGAAAATTTTTTTTCTCTTGTTAGAACGTTCTTTTAAAATTTTGTCGAAGAGAATTGATTTTACGCCGACGGAAGTTGTGAAACGTATCTCCGTGTTGTCATCAAGAGCGATTTTTTCGGGATTGTTGGTGATATCTCCGTCAAAATATGCGGTAATTTTTTCGAGATTATTCAAAAGAGTGATCGATGCGGTGACGCATAAAATCAAGCCGTAGGAATACTGATGGTTGAGAAGTTGAATAGTTGGATAAAAAGTGTCGGTGGTATCGTTGTGTTGCACGCCGACGCTGATTCTTTTTGAATTTGAGTTGTTTAACGCGTAAACTGATGTTAATACACTAAAGTTCGGTGTTGTAACTTCTCGATTGTGTGCCGCGTCCAACATGATTATTTTTTTCTTTCCGCGCTCTTCTGACAGCTCTTCGAAAGTGTCCTTTCGTTTTAGCATTGCTTGAGCCATTATAGCAGTTAATCGCACAAACACATACAGACACGACGCGTGATTCAAATATTTTAGATGTGATTCCTGCGCTAGCTCGCAGAGAACTGATGCGTGTAGGGGGCGAGAAAAGCGAGGATCGTGCAGAAGGCTGCGCTACTGCTAAGAGGGGAGGGGAAAAGTGGTGTCTTGGCGAGATGTTTTCTTTCAAGATAATCTTGTTTTAACTTAGCCATCTGCACTTTTTCTCACCCCCGCGTAGTTAAAATATAAAGTTTATAGAAGGGTTATTGCCCCTGCACGTAGAGGAAAATTTCACGTCTTTCTAAAATGCCTCGAATGCAGGCCACGTGGATAGCCAAATGTCGCGAGACGGGTCTCAAGATGTCTCATAATTTAGAGAACGTGCGATTGCATGACTGTTGTGGCCGATTATACTTGAACTGTAAAGCATGTTTTCGTACAAAGCGCAACTGTGGGCCATGTGCATTAGCGGGGGTGGCCTGGTTTCGAGACAGAACGACGGGGTGTAAAGGTGCATACCGACACCTCTGCATAAAGCATATAGCCCTAGTGCCTGACATATTTTTCCGCAAATGTGCGCATTTGCGATCATTTGAAAATGGGGAAAGCTTGGAGTCGTCTGCGCGATCCCCGGGTGGGAGCCGTGAGAGAGTGTTTGACATCTTGGTGGTATTCTTTTAAAATAGGGGGTGAAAGTTCGGAAAGAGGAAAGTAGGCCTCGGGACAAGTAATATAAATGCTCTGGAGACGGCCGTGTTGTCATTTAGTCTACTCTGGAGCCTCGTGCAGGATTCACCGTGTTTAGAAGTATAGAGAAACATAGCAAGATAGCCGTAATGGCTCGTTGTCAAGAAGTTGTGTGTGATCACAAATCGGAGGAGTCTGACGAGCTGGTCGCGAGTTTCCGCAGATTAGTGTCTAAATGTGCATCTTTGTCGTGTGTACAGAAAAAAACGCCTAAGAGAGCGTAAGTTTAACAATGAGTGGTACTCGCAAATACTGGATATGACACCGCCTGGTCTTGCACGAGAAATGTTATATATCCTAGCACTTAAGGACTTAAACGTCGCCAATAAGTCGGGAGAGTTGTTTGAGTAAACGCGAACCTTCCATCTCGTATTGAAAATTTACGAAAACAAATATGAGTGATATGAGTATGAGTGATATGAGTTGATATGAGTTTTTAATATGATTTCTTTTGTTTTTTAGTGTTTAAATCATACTGCAACTGGAGATATCATGGTCTGCTGGATGAGGAGCAGTAGGATCAAGGGCATTGGCCATATGCCGGATCATCGATAATAATGAAGCTTCGTTAGTGTGTAACTTTCAGGTACAATATTTTCTATATAATTTGAATGATTTCATGTAATTGATGTAATTTATATTTTTGCAGATGCCGTGCTTCTAAAATGCAGATCATAAATAGTTTTACTTTAAATATTATTTAGGTGCAGAGGTTTTTATGGTTTTAATTTTATTCTTTTTTTTAGGTACAAAATAAAACGAAACAATGCCAAGCAGTTGCAGCAAGAAATTATACTTTGAAGAGAATATTATTATTTTGAAACAGAAGAATATTATTAATTAGCGTAGCCAAGATTTACATAGCGCGTTTTGATGTTTAAATAAAAAATCGTTTCTAGAGTTGTTGTATGTCAAAAAGTGTTAAAAATAATATGTGCCACGGTAAAAATTTGTATTTTGAAAATGTTTACAACTTTTATATTTAACATTTTCATGTAAAACGTATATCCGCAAAGTTTTATGGCAAATAATTGGTTTTTTAGCTGTAAAAAGGCGATTTTGGGCTGTAAACTCGAGTTATAAGCATTTTCATGATTTGATATTCTCGGGAAAAAGTTGTATTTTTCAAAGATCTACAACTTTTCCATTTAACTTTTTTTTGTAGAATGCTTAGAATTCGAGTTAGAGCAAAAACCGTTTTTAGCGATTTTTGGAGGTGACTGCATTCTGCGTATACATGCAGGATCAAGCCCAAAATAGAACTGTCAGCTTACTATTATAAGAGGAGTTCACACACAAATTTTTAGCCCGATTGACTAAAATCTCTCAGAGTTAATCGTGTAACACCAAAATTTTAATTGGAAATACACGTAAAAATCCATAAAATCTAAACAAATTGTGTCCGCATTTCAAAACGACTTTTGCGAAAGGAGACTTCTCCTAAAATTTCAGCCCGATCGGTCGAAAATTGTGCGAGATATCGCATGGTACACATTTTTCGCACACGAAACTATAAGGCACTTCCGTGTNCTAAAATTTCAGCCCGATCGGTCGAAAATTGTGCGAGATATCGCATGGTACACATTTTTCGCACATGAAACTATAAGGCACTTCCGTGTTGCGGTCGTACCTAAAAACGGGGGTTATACCCGTTTTGATCAACCGAAAAAAGAAGAAAAAAAATCTACCTGGAAACAAATAACTGAAAAATTTTCAACCAACACCAACTCTTTCGACAAAACAAAAATTATAAAAGATTTTAAATAAATAAAGTATTTATATACATCTAAATTATGATTGTTTTACATTTTATTTACTTATCCCATAATCCATTCCGTATCTATGCATGTATACCACATACCCACACTAGATAAATAAATAAATAAATATTGTGTATTCTTAGTTATAAGTTTAAATAAATTTTTAATGAAAATCAAAATAAATAAAATTAAATTTATTTGTGTCCTTATTACAAGTCTTTATTCAAATATTTATAATCATTATAACGTACAATATGTAAAATTACATGTTTGTTTCATAAATAGTAGTTTGCGGTTGTTTTATAACTTTACCGGGTTTGTCGTACATTAATATCGGATGTCTTAGTCCCGACTCTGCATACGCCGCGACGTTAAAAAATACGATTTCCGTATTAACATGAATTACATTCTCTTTAGGACCGAAACTCTTGAGATAGACATAGGCCGAGTTTTTCAGAAGACCCTTGTTTGTAAAATTTCCGCGAATATTGCAGCCTAACGTCTGGAGTCTAAAATAGCTACACGCCAGTTTTGTCCAATAGCAGTCGTCCGGACGTTGGTGTGGGGTAATGTAGTCTTAACCACATACGATTGTTTGCGGTGGTAACACCCGAAAATTGGCCTCCAAAACGTAGATTCCACGGTCTTCGTGCTCTTCTGTCAATTTGTAGCGGTCCCCAGTATCCAGATCTTGACACGCTCGCCGATACAGCCTATGACCTGCGTACCGATTTTCCGTGACGACGCATCGTGTGCGTTTCCGTTGCTCAAACAGCGAAATGATTGTGCCTGGCTGCAATAAAATAAATAAAATTAGTTTTACATACAACATGTTTAAAAAAAAAAAAATTACTGTTTTCAGTATTACCTGTAGCTCCTTTAGAAGTAATTGTGTGCCAGAAGCTGTTTTATAATAATCCAACATGCCTTTTTCGAGCTGCTTGTATAAAACATCCTCCTCAACTAGTTGTACATAAAACGATGAGGGGGTGTTGAAGCGGGTGATGCGTAAATCCTTGGTTTGCGATAGGAGCGCATCGATATCTCGAGGCCAAATACCAACACTCATTTTGAAATATTACACTTTATAACGGATATTTTCACTTTACAGTTTCTCACTCGCAATACAGCTAGCAACGCACTGCTGGTCCACTGTGGCAAATGCGGGGGCTCGAGTCAAGTGGCGCAGTCTAGGGAGGGGAAGTCTTTCCGCTAGAAACACACACACATTTCTGCGCAAGGGGAAAACTATTAGGCTAGAACGGCGCACGTGCGGGTCCCCGTAGCTAACAGCGCTGCATTGGGGAATAGCGGTCGTTGTTGTAAGCTAACTACCCCCGCCGATACAAGCTCTTGTAAGCAGCCGGTAAATTAGCTTACCACCGCACCGCCGCCGCCCGCAGCTGAATAATATGCTCAATTTTTTAAAAAACAAATTAGTTTGTATTGTGTACTTATCCCGTCAGCATCATCATCATCATTATCATGGATACTCGTTGGACACATCCTTGGACAAGCATGATATGCGGACCAACATCGTGTGGAAAATCTTCGTTTATAAAGCGCTTTTTACATTTTATCGATGAAATGGCAGATGTGACATTTGACCGAATCTTATTTTATTACGCCGAGTGGCAGGATGGCTACAAAAGTGAGAAATTGCTAAGAAACGGCAAGACTATAGAGTTTCGAGAAGGTAATAATCGACGATATGATGCGCAAAGCCTCGAATCACCTTATTGTCGATCTTTACTAAAAGCTCACGCCACAAGAACATATCTGTCTTTTTCAACACACAAAATCTGTTCCACAAAGGCACATATGCTCGAGACATTAGTCTCAATGCATCGTATATTGTCTTATTAAAAAATCCACGCGATCATGCACAGATTCAACATCTAGCCCGACAAGTCTATCCTGAAGATCCAAAATTTGTCAAAGAAGCGTATCAGGATGCTACAATAAAACCGTTTGGCTACTTGATGATTGACTGTATACAGAGCACAGCGGATGAGTTCAGATTTAGAACGTGTATTTTTCCAGACGATGAATATCAATATATTTACTTGCCAAAGTACACCACCAGCGCTTGGGAACACTCTATGTAATAAGCTCGTGGCTTTCGTCGTCGTCGTCGGTGTCGGTTAAAAAGAAGAATGCTGCTCTGGTATTCTTTAGTCGCCCGTCAGCCATGCCGAAGCACGCACCAGCTGGCTCGGATAGCACGAGTTGGAAAAAACTACCGTTTGAAAAAAAATATATCGCTCTCTTGGATGCTCTTAGACATTCTGACAAATATCAGCGTACAGCTCTCTTAAAACTGGCTGACGAAAAATTAATCAAGTATATTTGCGAGTGCGCGTTAAACGTCCTTTACGGAACAGTCTCGTTAAAAAGCCATCAAAAGAAGAAGCTTAAAAAACATAAACAAATTTTAAGAAAATTGGCTAAAGAGTCGTAAACATTCTTGGAAAAGTAAAAAACGTATCATTGTTCAAAAAGGCGGAAGTTTTCTACCCTTTCTTCTACAACCTATACTGGAGGGTGTATTATCAATTTTACGCTGAAAAAAAATTTCGAGCATCAAAAAAATGGTTCTTATATCCAAAGATCAGCTAGATAGAATGCAACGAGAGCCGCAACCAGCTACGAGCAGCAGCAGCAGCAGCAGTAATGCTGTAACAAGAGGCCTCGACAGTGCACCAAGTACACCAAGCCTCGGGAATAGCCAAACTATCGGTGACAATCTCAGTCGTCTGGATGATGAGATGAAAAAAATTCTCGACTCAACAACATATACAAATGATCAAGATCGTTTAACACAGTACCTTAGTGCTTTGCGTCGATACTTATTCTTTATGGAAGAAAAACGTAAACCACGGGCAACATCTAGTGAAAAAAATCCTCTACACTCAGAACCCATGCAAGACGATTTAATTGTACAAAGCGTTCCAAAACTTTTCAAAAAAGCACACAGTAAATTAGACAGTTACAGTAATCAAACAATCGCTAATCTCGGAAAGTCAAAGTCTGAATTTGCATCAGCCATCGACGGCGACGAGCACGAGCTGCTGGATAATACCGGAGGTTTTGATTCTACCAAGGACGATACTGCATTACTTGGCTCTAGTAAAAGTACAAGGAGAAGGCGCGCCACTACCGTGTATAGCTCGACACCTAAAAAATCACCTAAAAAATGGCTAAAAGCACTATGAATCAACGTTTGGAAAAACAATACTTTGACCCCCGACTTGCAGCCAGCAATTCCGGAGCTAGGAATCTTATTCGTGAAAATAAAGATAAATTTTCTGCAAACAAGATCAAAAAGTGGCTCACAAAACACGATACCTACACTCTTCACAAAGCTATTCGACGAAAATTCCCGCGATTATTCTACAACGTGAATGGCATAGATCATGTTAGCCAGCAAGTGTGACCATATATAACGCGCACAAAGCGCGAAAAAATTTAGTTAAACGCGATATGCGGAGACAGCCTCTTCGTAAAAGACCGAAATACAAGACTTGCATGTATGTGCGCATTAGTCGAGAAAAGACTATTTTTGAAAAAGGTTCTGAAAAATCATGGAGTGAAGAAGTGTTTAAAATTACAAATGTTTTAAAAAGACAAGCTCTATTTATCTACAAACTGTGCGACTTACAAGGTGAAAAAATTGAGGGGTTTTTCTATCCCGAAGAACTGTCTGCTGTGCACAAGAAACGAGTCAAAGAGCAAGAATTTAAAATTGATAAAATTTTACGCACCAAAGGCAAAGGCAAGAAAAAACAGTATCTCGTCAGCTGGGTCGGTTATCCCGAAAAAGTCAACTCTTGGATATCAGCTGCAGATTTGAAGAATATTTAAAAACAATGAATCAAACGGAATTTACCATCTTTCTCCCAAGCAGCAGCAGTGCAAAGTACTACCCTAATAACATAACTACAAGCTTTTCGACACGACTGCCCAAAGAAATTGAACTTTACGGGCGATGGTTAGTTGGTATTTCAGAAATACACATTCCATGCACAACATTTCATCTACGCCACGAGGACTGCATTCTCAAGTATGGCAATGATGATGAAACACCCCGATACTTTCAACATGGTACATACACTACTATGCAATGTCTCGTTGACACAATAAATGACGCATTAACACTACCCGGTAGAAAGGAGCTATGCATGAAATTGTTCTACAACGAAAGAGGCGGCTTTGTATATACAGGATTTCTCGCGAAAAATAATGTTGTAAAGCTGTGCAGATCACCCGATTTGTCGCCTGCTGTCCAGCACATACTCGGCTTTGAGTTTGGTGCAAATCCCACAGAGACGCGCGAGCAAATAGATAATTATCAACTACGCCTCGTAGGCACACAGCCAGCAAGTTTTGCAAGAGCCGTGCCAGATCAACTATTTGTCTACTCTAATCTCTGCGAGCCCAGTATCGTCGGTGAGTAGTTATCCTAGCACTATGGCGAACCCAAACATAGGCCATCGCCGCAGTAATATGATATACACTTTCAAAAATTTTTTTGTAAATTTACGAGTGTTAGATATATATTTTGTAATTCGGCATACGGTTGAAAGAAATGCCGGTAGGAGGCTGACTACTTCCCACAACTGAAGTAGTCGAGGGACTCCTACATATATTGGGCTGTAGTAACATCTTGCAGCAGAGCGTCTAAGGAGGACTGTTGGATCCTTACTGAGGAGTCCAGTCCAACAGTCTAGGACGAAACGCTTTATAATATTGTTAGAAGAAACTCGTCTTTTGAATCTCGCATACCAGGAGCAAAGAGGAGTTCTGACAATAATTTTTGTTTGAGATTAATTTGTAGGGTTTCACTCGTATTACCGTAGTACACGTTCAAAAAATTTTTTTTATATCATATTACTGTTTGGGTTAGGTGAGCCATTCACTCGACTGGCACCACTGACCCCGTGTGTGTGTGTGTGTGTGTGTGTGTGTGTGTGTGTGTGCGCTGCTTGTAATGTGTGTGTATGTGCACCGCTGCTTAGTATGTGTGAGTGAGTGCGTGTGCTGCTGCTGCTTGTCATGTGTGAGTGTGTGTGTATACGGCTGCTTGTCGTGTGTGTATGTGTGCGTGTGCTGCTGTTCCTGCTGCTTGTCGTGTGTGAGTGTGTGTGCATGCTGCTGCTTGTCATGTGTGAGTGTGTACCGCTACTTATCATGTGTGAGTGTGTGTGTGTGTGTGTGTGTGTGTGTGTGTGTGTGTGTGTGTGCTATTGAGAATCGACTCTGTCGGTTATGAGAAATAATTGTGTTTTCTCATGATGCTTTTTGCATCTTTTTATTTATAGCCTTACCGTGGACTATCGAGTGTACCTACATAAAGAAGTTTCCAGAGCTATGGGTCTTTATGGAGTTTTTATGTAGTTTTCGATATTATATTGATTTTTGATAGTTCATGGTGAACGATTTATGAGTTTATGATTTTATAGGGAGTGTTCATGGTTTTTATGATGTTTTTTGCAAGTTTCGTGTACAACCTCACCGCGGTATACTGAGTGTACCTACATTAAAAGGTTCCAGAGNGACAACAAATAAATTTCGAAACGATTCGTCAGTTGATCACTACACCAAACACCGAAATAGTTCTATTAAATTCTGTCATCCGCCGAACTGCATTTCATGATGTTATATCACAAAAAGAAACAAAAACATGTAAACCTGTTTACGGAAAGCGGCGATTCATTGCAACGGATAAGAGTTACCCATATGGATACAAAGAAAGCGCTCCAGCGACTGACGCAATTCAAGATGAATTAATGGAGAACTAGCGATCCGATTGGTTGACACCCCCTCTCCTTATACACACCGCAGGAATTGCCTGCTAGTTAATTGGTTGATCGTTGAGCCAGCACTAGGATGATTGGACGGTTTTGTTGGTGGGGAGTTTTTCATTATGATGTAATGATAGTATCAGCAAAATGAAGTCATCGTTGACTAGAGAGAAACACGGATTGGACTATTTCGAAGGTGAAGTAAATTGAAAATGCTTTATCGAAGACTGAAAGACATTACAAAAGTGTGAGGAAATTTATGTGAGAGGTAGCGTGAAACGTGTATTTATATAAAATTATTGCTCGAGAAATTATTAATTTAGAAAACGATAGCACCTGTCCTGCTTTTGATCGTTTATATCCTCGATGCATATGTAAACCACGTTGATTAACTCTTCTACCAAAGATATAGATGTGCATTGAATAACGCTCATCGTTTGAAAAATTGTTGTGGCTTACAAGAACATCGATACTTCCACCCGGCGGAGCAAATTGTAATGATAGTCTTCAAAATATTAAAAATTCTATCATGCATACAATCCGCACACTGTGGGTGTATTTCCTGCGGACCAGATACTCGTGTGTGACTAAACCGTTGCGTTTGTTGTAAACACTGACGATCATACTAAACCAGGAATGCATTGGGTTGCTGTACACGTGAACAAATCGGGTAATGCAATCTATTTTGATAGTTTTGGTATGCCACGTTGTACCGGCTCACATCAATCGCTTGCGAAAAAATTGTAAACAGTTTCGTTGGAATGCGGTGCGCTGGCAGGATACATCATCTGATGTTTGCGACAATATTGTATTATGTTTTTACATTATATGTGTAGTTGATTAGGTTTCAAAAAGTTTTTAGATAATTTCAACGATAACTTGAATAACAATGATAAAATAGTTAGAAAAGTTTGTGAAATGTGAGAAAAATGCTGACAGAGATTGGGAATGGCGTTGCATAGTCAGATGTTTACAAAGCTGCAGCTCTAAAATTTCATTGTTGTAACACAACCTGCCAGTATTTTTCTTCTTGCATTCCTAATAATTATACTTGTCATGCGTTGTAATGTTCACTTGTTTTATGAAACGTTCGTGCTTCACCTCCCCGTTTACATTGACCAAGAGTATATTAAGACTCGACTCCGCGACTCTGCACAGCATTCATTCAAGAAACAGTCAGTAAAACCAGTGAAGTACAAGAAGCTAAAAAAGACATAAAAAATGGAGCATGAAGAAGATGCATCCATTAACCATAATCACACCAGTGTTTTTGCGCCTTCTACCCACTCAACCAGTCTTATCGAAAAAGGTTATCGTCGGTCTGGAATACGATTTCTTGGACGATCCATACTTCAAACCAGTGGTGCGATTTATTAAATTGGACTTCACTGGTATCGCTTTCTCATACGACGGTTGGCAAGAACTGAAGTCCAATTTCGCTAAATCTCCAGTTATTTTTCTGAAGTCTCAGAGGATTCAGATAAGGCAGAAAATTCGTGTACTGGATGGTCGATAAAGTTTACACTAGGTCATCACGGTAAAGCCATTATAATCA
>CM053169.1:30026531-30088858 GCA_012977825.3 Pteromalus puparum | reverse complement strand
TGTGCGGTGGCCGGCGACCAGATCTATATTTAAGGAGTGACGGCGAGCTTGAGAAATTATCCTTATTTTACGAACAGTATATAGAAGAGCTCTTGACAGAATACGACATATCTTGGAAATAGATGCATCACGTCAAACGATCATGGAGGAGAGTACACCCAATCAGGCGAAAAGACCAAGAAGAAGAAGATGTCGGCAAAATATTGTGTTGAAGAAGGTGGCATTTGACTGTTTAAATGAATATATATCGAAGTGTATTGATATACGTCTTGAATGTTTATTAGCTATATCGGGTAATGTAAGCTTTGCGATACAAAAAATTGTAGAACACATTGTAAATAAAAGTAGACTTGACATGGCTGAGGCGCGAGCCACACATTATACACCTTATATTGTTAAACAGTATGTAAATTTATTCGATGACGTGGTGTTGACCCGCATCGTCAACAGTGTTGATACACGCTCTAAACAGTTTGAGAATCAAACCACGCTTATAAAAGACGAGATTCAATATATATTGTACGAAATTACTTCATTACATATGTATAATTTCATAATTATCTAAATAAAAAAAAAAAATTGAAGCCTGATTTTTTATTCGTATTTACTTACCATCCATACGAAAAAACCATTCTCCTTTTTTTCAATTTCCATTTAATCGTTCATATATAATATTTTTTCATCAAAATTTTAATAATTATTTAAAATCTCTTATCAAAAAAGTGTGATACCACATTCAACACCTCTACTTCTTTTGTTACCGCCCCTTCCCCCTACCACTTCCCCCTCTATAGCCACTCTAGCGACAGAGGATCTCCCATCCTCTCCGTGGAAACACGGATATCAATTACTCATAAGCATTCCTCGAGGATGACATCACTAACGCTCCGACGACCCCCCAGCACTATGGCGATATTTGGATTCGTCGCTGTAGTAATGTCGATGAGGAATTTCATAGTCAGCAGCACGTGAGAAGACACGCAATAGTATCCATGTCGACGACTTCAAGCTCAAACTAAGTCCAGGTAAGATGATACTATGCAATGTCAACTGCGTATGTGACCGTCGACGTAAAAAAGAATGTCATAGGCAGCAACACGTGAGAAGACACGCTGTGGTATCCGTTTCAACAATTCCGAGTTCTGACAAAATCAAGGTAAGAAGATACTATGCGATATGTACAGCGAACGTATCCAGCAGTAAAGGCTGTCATAGCCAAGCAGTCGATGGAGGGGTAGTCAGTCGAGAATGTTCTCTAGTCGAGTGAACATCTCCGTCGCGAATCGTCATTAGTGCGCGTGTGCTGTGCGGTTTCCGAAGTGCCTGCTTCGTCCAACTTACGTCTCGTATAAATTTTATAGAAAGAGAGAGTATGTGCGTAATTTATAATGAGTGATCTGATGAGTATACCGATGGAATCCCTATAAAAATTCCCTGGATCACGAAATTCTTTATGTAAGTACACTTAATATGCCACGGAGAGGCTATACACAAAAGTAGCAAAAAAACACTATAAAAACACCATGGACACCCTATAAAATCATACACCCATGATTCGTTTACCATAAAAACCCCATGGACACCCCATGCAATCATATAACCATGATTCGTTTACCATAAACGACCAAAAATCGACAAAAATTAAAAAACCCCATAAAAACTCCATAAAGACCCCATAGCTCTGGAACCTTTTAATGTAGGTACACTCAGTATACCGCGGTGAGGTTGTACACGAAACTTGCAAAAAACATCATAAAAACCATGGACACCCCCTATAAAAAATCATAAACTCATAAATCGTTCACCATGAACTATCAAAAATCAATATAATATCGAAAACTACATAAAAACTCCATAAAGACCCATAGCTCTGGAAACTTCTTTATGTAGGTACACGCGATAGTCCACGGTAAGGCTATAAATAAAAAGATGCAAAAAACATCATGAGAAAACACAATTATTTCTCATAACCGACAGAGTCGATTCTCAATAACACACACACACACACACACACACGCGCGCGCGCGCGCACACACACACACACACACACACACGGGGTCAGTGGTGCCAGTCGAGTGAATGGCTCACCTAACCCAAACAGTAATATGATATACTACCTATATCCTAGCGCTCCGACGGCCCCAGCACTATGGCGATGTTTGGGTTCGCCATAGTGCTAGGATAACTACTTCGGTGATACACACGCACCACTTTTGCGGATAGTCAATATAGAGGCCCGAAAATTCGATTTTGGAACCACCGTCGTGAAAAATTTCGCGCCAGTTCACTATGTGCCTATGCTCGTAAATAGATTTCAAACAATCGACATAGATATAAGAGATCAACTCGGCAAACCCATACCATTCGAGTTTGGAACGCTGACCATAGCACTGTATTTTAAGAGAGCAGACTAAGTGATTTTTCTACAAAATGAGTTTTTACACCGTTTACGATTATCAAACGGGCCGTGGGGGCCGTGGTGTAAATCACGTCTACGTCGGCTCGCCTCGGATGCGTGGTCATGGTTTGGGCTCGTGGTTTTCTGGAATATTCCGCAGTGCTTTACCGTTTCTTGCAAAAGGCGCTCGAGCCGTTGGTAAGGAAGCTTTACGGACTGGTGTTAATATACTCGAAGACGTCGGTGAAAACAACATGACGTTTAAGGACTCACTCAAAACACGTCTCAACGAATCAGGACATAACCTCAAGAGAAAAGCAACAGAGAAGCTGCCAAAAATCATGGAAGTCTCTGGCTATAATCATCTGCACGCTAAACGACCTGCTCAGTCTCGTCTCGCGCTTGGGCCTCGACACACCGTGTCACGGAGAAAAAAACACCGTTCATCGACTGGCGGTACAAAATCCAAGAAACGCAAGACAAAGAAGAAGAGTCTACGTAGACGTCGTACAAAGCCAGTTAAACGCTTGAAGAAAAAACTGTCAAAGAAAAGAAAGTCTAAGAAGAAGGCAAGAAAAAGTAAAAAAACACGAGATATTTTCGGCTAACATTCTAACGTTAAAATGTCGTTTTTGCACAGCCACTCGGAAGCGTGCCTCGAAACAACGCTCGACTTGTTTTCCCTACCTCCTAAACAAACGGCCATAGAATCAAGCAGATGGGTATCTTACAAACCCGTGTCGTCATTGAGCGACGAGAGTCCCATTTGTGGCTCCAGTAAACAACTTTTTGCACTTGATATTCAACCAGGTAGATGTTTATTTAAATCAAAAACTTGTCTCACCGCCCAATAACGCATATCCCTATAGAGCATACTTGGAAACTTTTCTTAATTACGGCCCCGCTGCCAAAAATTCTCATCTAACCACCGCGTTATGGGCGGCCGATGTGGCGGGCTCTATGGACGAACAGCCCGGCGGGGATAATAAGAAAAATACAGGCTTCGTGGAAAGACAGGCATGTCTAGCAGGCGGTAAACAATACACACACAATATGTACACTTATAATTTTGGTATGAATGAAGGGATTTTGATTTGAATGCTTTTTATGAAAAAAATGTGGCATATATAGATTAAAAAAGGCCAAAAATTCAGTGTTTTCATTGTTAAATATTTTCTAAGCATTCAAATCAAAATCCTTTCATTCATACCAAAAGTACAAGTGTACAAAGCATTCTCCTAAAATTTTAGCCCAATCAAACCATGTGGTCACATGGAATCCTACGGACAGTGCCAAAATGCTCAAAACAGTATACGGAGAGTCACCATGGGTAAGTAGGTGCGAATACGGATTTACCATGGTAAAAATACAGGTAATATAACCTAATATTGGTATAACAATTATATAACAATTATAATTCATTTTTGTTATTATTTATAAGAAGTTTATTTTTCAGAGTTTAAAGGTGGTGTGCCCCCATAAATAAGTATAACTGGCACAGCCTTCCGAACTTTTAGACTGCTTCTAATACTAAAATATTTTGAGTGAATAACTATAGTAGAGCATTCGAGAAAATTTAAATGTAAAATATTTTTATGATTCGCCAATCTCACCTCTTCCAAAGATCAGAGCAGATTGATCACTAAAACGAAATTTTGCGGTTTTTATGCATATTGTCGCGCATGCGTAAACGTCATTGATAAACAAGAGGACAATATTTAAATAAGTATAACTGGCACAGCCTTCCGAACTTTTAGACAACTTCTGATACTAAAATATTTACGGTGAAGAACTATATTCGTACATTGTAGTTAATTACAACGTATAAAATTTGTACGATTTACTGATTTAACCGTGTAAGGACCCTGAAATAAGGGCAAAACAAAAAGAAATTATAAAAGTATAAGTTCAAGCGCGGACGTCGGAGACGAACTGAAGCGCTAAGATAGTTCGAGAAACGGGAGTAGTTCAAAACGCGGATCAGCGCCGAACCAATCAGCGAGCAGCAGCAGTGGCGGACTGGAGGGGGAAGAAACAGCAGCGCTTCGGCGCAGGTGCAGGCCACAGCTTAAAAGGGCGGCTCGCGCAACTTGACGTCATTCGCTTAAGAGAGCTCGAACAGGAAGAAGCACTAAATCTCCTGACTAAGTTGAAGTTTCTCGTAGCTACTTTTTTTTGACGCGCGAGTCGAGAGACTTCGGCAATATGTCCATTATCTTGTACTCAGCGTTCTTAAAGTAAATAAAATTTCAGTTGTATATAAACGTAAGAACAATAAACTATTTGTTCACATGTAATATATATATATATATATATATATTTTTCTTGTATTTTTTACTTTTCAGCTTTTCGTATAGTACTACTTCAGAGGCAATACGTCCTCTGAAGGTTAATTATACACATTTTTAATTTTAGATAGAACATCTTCGAAGCATTACGTCCTTGGAGAAAGTTTTATAAGAAGAGTATTTTGAACAGCAATACGTCTGTTCAAAAGAATTTCTTAAAACATTTTCTTTTTAAAAAAATTCAAACATAAGTTCTTTTTAGGTAGATTAGACTTGGCTGCAATGAGTCAGCCAAGATCAAAATATCATAAATAAGAAAATGTTAAATTACAAAATCATTGTAAGAGAATGAGTTCAAATACCATGATATCCCGGACCACAAAAATATAAAATAAAATATACGAGCTCGGTTGGAGTGTTTCATTGGCGATCTTGCACAGGATGTCGGGTTGTAAATTTTGAATTCATTCTTCTGTAAAATCAATCTAAAAAACACAATTATAATTTCGAATCTCCCCGACATACGTATAAATTAGTAAAAATGGAGTCCGCGAATATTTTCTCTAGTACTCATAGATAAACTATGAATAAAGAAACGGTCTTAGAAAATGTGAATCTATCTTTTTCTCATAGAGTGACTCCAGACGAAGCAAACGTAACTCCTTCCGAGGAATCTAAACAAACCAAATGGTTACAAGCAGTTCACGACGCGATTAACTTTCTGTTAGTAAAATCAGATGAAACATCTAACATGGTTCGTGAAATCGATAAAAAAGTTGAAACGACGAATGAACGGTTCGAAAGAGAAGGTATATCAACCACATGCATAAATGCAAGACACAACGCACTAAAAGACAAAGTAACCGAAGCAGAGGCTAGTTTACTCGGGAAAGTAGATAAAATCGAGGAAAGAATAACTAGAATTGTTGAGGATAAAATAGCATCTACCTTTTCTGAGCATCGGGCTTAAATTGCTGAAACCGGTTCGCACATAGACACTTCGGGAGGTCTATATCAGGATTTAATTAATATGGCAATACAAAAACGTGAAACAGAGGCTGAAATCTTATTTGATAACATGAAAAAAGAGATAAACGTAAAATTAACTTCACTCACTAATACAAGTCAAAAATTGCTTAAAATGTCTACAAAAAATGAAAAGCAAATTAAATCATTGGAAATAGAACACCTTAAATATAATGACTTATTTCTAAAAAATGATGAGTATATACAGAAACTTAAAGAATCTATTGAAAACTACAATAAAACCTTTCAAGAAAAAATAAAGTCACTTTCTAGTAAAATGGGTAATATTTCTCTCGATAATAATAATACAACTTTAAATTTTTCGTCTAAATCTCCAAAGTTGAAACCTTCGGTATTCAAAGCAGACTCTAAAGACAAACCTATGAGATATCTTAGAGAGTTAAGAAAGTATATTGAAGTGATGAATGTGGATTGTGACGAAATGATTTTAACGATCGGTCAAACTATAGAAAACACTGCGTTAGCGTGGTTCGATATTGCGCAACAATCTATTTCGAAAATAAATTCAAAGCGCGTTTTTGGAACGTTGATATACAAAACAAATGGGCGCGAAAAGTAGAGTATAATCATTACTTCAAACTTTAATACAATCTTATCGTAAGGTTTTCTTTAAGAAGCCTGGAAGATTACAAAATTTTGAATATAAATTAAAAATAAAAGAAAACTTAGAAGCATTTTGTATTCCTCCATATCCGGTGGATATAAATATGAAAAGTAAATTACGTGAACAAATCGAAATTATGTTAAACTGGAAAAGAATTCGTCGTTCTAGTAGTAACTTTATAAGCCCTTTCGTATCGGTTATAAAAAATAATAATACAATCCGTTTATGCTTGGACGCTCGTAAAATGAATCAAATGATTAAGGATGATTTCGAATCACCACAAAACATAGAAAACCTTTTGCAATCATGTCACGGTGTTAAAGTTATGTCGAGTCTCGATTTAACTTCAAGTTCTTGACAAATACCTCTCAGTGAGGAAAGCAAGCAGTATACTGCATTTTCGAAGGAAAAATATACGAATTTGAAGTAGTTCCGTTCGGTATAAAAATAAGCAGTACTGCTTTAATCCGAGGATTATTTAATGTTACAAAAAATCTTGGAGAATTCATTTTAAATTTCGTGGATAATTTTCTATGTATCTCAAAAAGTTAAAAAGAACACTTAGAACATTTAGAAAAATTATTCCAAAACCTAATTAAATGGAATTTCACTCTAAATTTTACTAAAACAGAATTCTTTAAAAAAGAAACAAAATTCTTGGACTTTATCCTCTCGACTACGGGAATCAAGCCACAAGAGAATAAAATCGATGCGATAAAGAAATATCCGGTTCCGAAAAACATTAAACAATTACAAGCCTTTTTAGGTACAATTAATTTTTACGCGAAATTTACAAAGAATCACGCAAACTAATTATTTCCTTTATTAGAGTTATTAAAAAAGAATAAACAAAAGAACTGGGAGTGGGGGGACAGACATCAAACAGCTTTCGAGCAAATTAAAATACTTTTCGAAAAAGATGTTTGCCTCGCTTATCCCGATCCGTCTAAACCGTACATTTTACGTTGTGATGCATCTGACTTTGCTATCGCCGGTGCACTTTCGCAAATCGATAATAACGGAGATGAAGGAGTTATGATTTATATTAGTCGAACTTTGAAAGCGGCTGAACTGACATACTTCACTACGGAAAAAGAGTCACTTGCGGTAGTCTGGAGTCTACAAAAGTTAAATACTTATTTGCGAACTGCGAAAATATATGTAAAAACTGATCACAAAGCGTTAATTTTTCTGTTTAAATGTAAATTCGTGGGTAACAGAATACGTCGATGGATTCTTGGAACCCAAGATTACAATTTACAAATAGATAATGTATCGGGTAAAGAGAACGTCGTCGCAGACATGTTGAGTCGACACCCCACTTATAATCCGGAAGATAAAAGAAAACCGAAAGAAATTATTATTGCCGTTATAAACAAACAAAATTTTCAAATGATTTGATTAAAAAATTTAAATCGTTGTCAGAATTAGAAAGAAAAGATGAATATTTCAATAATTTGATTACGAATCACTCTGAAAAAAATAATTTAGCTTTTCGAATTGAAAACAATGTCATACATAAAAAAAATCATTCTGATCGTTATAAAATTATGATTCCAAAAGAAATGCTAGAACCTCTTATCTTGAAACAAACGAAATGTATGGTCACGTTGGAGCCAAAAAGATTGTTCGTATGTTACAAGAAGATTTTTACATAACAAATTTAAGACATAAAGCACAAAAATTAATCGCTTTTTGTAATTCTTGTCTACGAAATAAAATTTCAAATCTTCCTTGCGCAGCCCCTATGGAATCGATTATTCCAGATGCTCCAAACGAATTATTATCTATCGACTTCTACGATATAAGAAGGGATTCTACTTCTACAAGACGCCACTCACCAACTCCATCGGCATTCAGACCCTGGATTCAACAAGGAGCCCTAAACCAACCAGGAAGAGAAGCTTGTTATCAATCAAAGCAAGGAGAACGGCAAAAAAAATGAAGAAGCTGGAGGACAACATCGAAAAAGTCAGAGCAGAAATTGATGCGATTCAAGAGGGCATCAATTCCAGTTTAACGGTAGTTAAGCGTACTCTACCTGCGCAACCAAGCAAAGAAGTCAACCTGGACGAAGTTTTTAAAGAATTGGAAACAACTGGAGTCTCAGCAAATCGGGAGGACATCGCCCTCGAGTAGATAGAAGATTTTGACATTTGGCTAAAAAGCCTCAATTAATTATTAATAATTCGTTAATTTTGTAAAGTCTAATTTCAAATAATTTATAAATATTAAATCTCAAATCAGAATGTTTTATATATTTTTGTAATAAAAAGGGAGTGAAAGTGAAAATTTCAAATTGTAATTTTAAATTCCCACTTGGGGACAATGTATTGCGGCTAGGACCCAAAAATAATGGCGCGAATACTGCAAGGTAATCTACACAGGAGCAGGCTGGCTCACGATCTCCTACCGCAGTTCATCGCAGAGGAGAGTGTGGATATCCTCCTCATAAGTGAGCAGTATATGGACCGAGATGCACCTGGCTGGGTGTCCAACGGCGCAAAAATTGCCGCTGTTTGGGTGCCCAGGCGGGAAATCGCGGATACGGTAACCGAAGACGATTACGTGCGGGTGAGGGTGGGTCGCGTCACTTACTTCAGCGTGTATCTGTCACCGAACCTAACTGCAGCCGACTTCGCGACAAGGTTAGGGGCCCTAGAAGATGCGATAAAAGACGTTCCTGGGGACCTAGTAGTCGGGGGCGACTTTAACGCGCGAGCGACAGAGTGGGGCATGCCACAGACGAATAGGAGAGGTAGGGCTATACTTTAGATGGCAGCAAGGATAGGACTGGTAGTTGCGAACGAGGGAAATACAGCTACCTACCGCAGACCAGGTTTCGGGGAGTCGATACCGGATGTAACTTTCGCTGGGGAAAGTACGATCCGCAAGATAAGGGGCTGGCACGTTACGGAAGAATTTACTGCTAGCGACCACCAGTACATTATTTTTAATATCGAGGAAGAACGCGCGAAGAGGCGAAGTAGCGGAAACAGCCGGGAACCACGATGGAACACTCGACGTCTTAATCGGGAGGCGCTTACGGAGGTGATTCAAAGCGCAGAATTACCTTCTAATGGGCTTCCGTACGAACTAGGCGGACGTGAGAAAGCCGAAATCCTAGTAGAACGTACTACNTGGACGAACTAGGCGGACGTTAGAAAGCCGAAATCCTAGTAGAACGCACTACTAGGCTAATCACCGAGATGTGCGACGCAACGATGCCCCGAGTATCCACCGGCCACCTCAGACGTCCGGTTTACTGGTGGACGGGCGAAATCGCTGAGCTTAGAAAGCAAAGCCTTCGAGCCAGAAGAAGAGCTCAAAGGGCCCATAACCGCCCAACGGCTCAAGAACTTGCTCGCGGGTACGACGAGGCGAAGAAGAGACTCCGGGACGCAATCAAAGAAAGTAAGCGCCGCTGCTGGTACAAGATCCTAGATGACGTAGAGAACGATCCGTTCGGCGAGGGATACGCGATTGTCATGCGAAAAATAGGAGAAATGGGGCGAATGGAACCGATGGCGGCAGAGGCGATCGAGAAGATAATTGACAAGCTGTTTCCCACCCATCCCACCCGACCTCAATTAGAAATGACGGACGAACTGACGGATGAGATACCCCTTTTTAGCGAAGGCGAACTTATCGCGGCAACTTCTTCCCTGAAGAGCGGTAAGGCTCCGGGACTGGATGGCATTCCCGCGGAAATACTTAAGGCCGTTGCCAAACAACGGCCTGAGCTGCTCCTGGAAATGTACAATCAGTGCCTGGTGCAGGGCGTGTTCAGTCCGCGGTGGAAAAGGGCTAGGCTAGTCTTAATTGAAAAAGCTAAAGGTCAGGCGGGCGCGGAGCCATCGTACAGGCCGTTGAGCCTGCTCGACACTATGGGAAAGACAGGCGAATCGCTAATAAAGCCGCGAATATTAAGCGCCGTCAGGGAGGCGGGAGACCTTTCAGACAAGCAATACGGCTTCAGAAAGGGACGCTCAACAATCGGCGCGATCAGAGAAGTAACGGACACGGTCAAGAAAACGGATGAAGCGTGTCATGCGGCCAGGCCATTGGTCTTGCTCGTGACACTAGACGTGAAAAACGCGTTCAATTCGGCTAGATGGGTCGACATTTTGGATTCTCTGCGATCGTTTGGGGTGCCTTGGTACATCATGCGAGTCGTAGAGGATTATCTGAGGGAGCGCACGATCGAATACGAAACCGTGGAGGGACGTAAGAGCAGGCCCATAACGGCAGGGGTGGCGCAGGGTTCAATCTTGGGACCGGACTTCTGGGGCATTCTGTACGATGGGTTACTCAGAGTAGAAGTACCGGAGGACGTTAAACTCGTCGGGTACGCGGACGACGTAGCGGCGGTTATAACAGCTAGAAATGTGGAGATCGCGCAGGGAAAATTGAACGCGGTAATCTCCCGGGTGCTAAAATGGATGACCGATCACGGACTACAGCTAGCACTCGAAAAGACGGAGATAGTTCTCTTGACTAGGAAGCGTGTCTCGACCATCATACCGATGCGCGTCGGAGACGTAACAATAACGACGAAGCCGACAGCCAAGTACCTGGGGGTAACCCTAGATACGAAGCTGAACTACGGGGCGCATATAGATAGAGTATGCGAAAAGGCGGCGATTAGGGTGGCGCAGCTTAGTCGATTAATGGCCAACGTGCGCGGGCCTAGACCGGCAGTCAGACGACTCTTAATGGCAATCACAAACTATATTTTTTTATACGGAGCGGAGGTGTGGGCCGATGCCATGCAGAAGAAAAAGTATCGTAAGCAGATAACGGCGGTGCAACGAAGAGGGGCGCTTCGGATCGCGTGCTCGTACCGAACGGTATCCGGGGACGCGTCAATGGTTATCGCGGGGGTGATTCCCGTGGATCTGCTTGCAATTGAACGCAAGCGGATCTACGAGAGTCTTCGGGAATCGGCTAGGGTGGAAATCCGAACCGAGGAACGCGGTAGGACGATGCGGAAATGGCAGGAGCGATGGAGTGAATGCTGCCATGCGAAATGGACGAAATCATTGATTAAGGAGGTAGGCCCGTGGGTAGGCAGAAGATGGGGGGAGGTCAATTTTTATCTCACCCAATTTCTTTCCGGACACGGCTACTTCAGGAGCTACCTGTTCGCGATGAACAAGGTAGCGACACCGGGTTGCAAATACTGCGGTGACGAACGGGACCACGTGAGACACACGTTTTTTGACTGCCCTCGGCGGGCTGATAGGCGTAGAATCTTAGAGGTGACGGCAGGGGCATTTACGCCCGACACGGTAGTGAAAACGATGCTTGCTAGCAAGCAGAATTGGGACGACATAACGGCGTCATAAAAATAGTGACGGGTGCTTAGCTGACTAGACGACGATAGATGACCTATAGGTCGTAACAAGACAGGCGAAAGGAATGCGAAAGCAGCTACCGGGGGGATTCTCGCGGCCATATGAGAGGTGGAATTTTAATGGGTATGCCTGGCGTCTGTCCCGCGCCAAGAGAGTCCCACACACGGGGAGTCCCGCACGGCTCCTGCCATGGTGCATTAAGCATTCCTCCAACTCTCCGGATAAACAAAAAAAAAAAAGAATGTTTTATATATTTTCGTAATAAAAATGGAGTGAAAGTGAAAATTTCAAATTGTAATTTTAAATTCCAACTTGGGGACAATGTAACGACCCTGAATCAAGGGCAAAACCAAAAGAAATTATAAAAGTATAAGTTCAAGCGCGGACGTCGGAGACAAACTGAAGCGCTAAGATAGTTCGAGAAACGGGAGTAGTTCAAAACGCGGATCAGCGCTGAATCAATCAGCGAGCAGCAGCAGCGACGGACTGGAGGGGGAAGAAACAGCAGTGCTTCGGCGCAGGTGCTTGCCATAGCTTAAAAGGGCGGCTCGCGCAGCTCCCGGCGTCATTCGCTCGAGAGCTCTAACAGGAAGGAGCACTAAGTCTCCTGACTAAGTAGAAATTTCTCGTAGCTACTTTTTTTTGACGCGCGAGTCGAGAGACTTCGGCAATATGACAATATGTCCATTGTCTTGTACTCAGCGTTCTCAAAGTAAATAAAATGTCAGTTGTATATAAACGTAAGAACAATAAACTATTTGTTCACATGTAATATATATATATGGGTGGTTCTCTGTCAAATCGAAGATGAAAAAAATTTTTTTGGTTCAAACTTTATATATATGTTCTATAGGATGCCCGTGGCTCCCAAAAAAATTTTCAGCGCAATCCCTTTACTTGGCTTCAAGTTATATCTAGTCAAAGTTGGTGTTTTAAGCGATTTTGGCATTTTTTGCCTATTTTCAACGATTTGTAGCTCATAATGGATGCATTTTTAACTAAAACTACCCTGATGCTTTTTTTTGTTAAATTTCCTGAATTTTTCAATAAAAATACTTTTAAAGTCATATATACATGTTTAGGCTACCTTATTTGCATTTTAAACCTTAAAATGTGAAAATCTGAGGGTTCGATCCGGACTCTGACTACTTTTGTACAGTGAAAAAATAACTTTTTATAGTGCAAAAGTACCTGTACAAGAGCCAGAATGGCAGAAGCCTTTGTTTTTTGTTTTCATGGTACACCAATAGTGAAAAACCCTCAGAATTGATTCAAATAACTCATAATAGCTGTGACAAAGGACGTCAGATTCCTTTTTACTAACATAAACAACCACTGTGATATTTTTATGATGGATACGTCCTTTGTCTACAGCTATTATTAGTTATTTGAATCATTTCTGAGGGTTTTTCACTACTAGTGTCCCATAAAAACAAAAAACAAAGGCCTCTGCCATTCTGGCTCTTGTACAGGTACTTTTGCACTATAAAAAGGTATCTTTTCACCGTACGAAAGTAGTCGGAGTCCGGATCAAACCCTTCGATTATCACATTTTAAGGTTTAAAATGCAAATAAGGTAGCCTAAACATGTATATATGACTTTAAAAGTAAATTTATTGAAAAATTTAGAAAATTTAACAAAAAAAAGTATCAGGGTAGTTTTAGTTAAAAATGCATCCATTATGAGCTACAAATCATTGAAAATAGGCAAAAAATGAAAAAATCGCTTAAAACACCAACTTTGACCAGCTATAACTTGAAGCCAAGTGAAGGGATCGCGCTGAAAATTTTTTTGGGAGCCACGGGCATCCTATAGAACATATATATAAAGTTTGGATCAAAAAAAATTTTTTCATCTTCGATTTGACAGAGAACCACCCATATATATATATATATATATATATTTTTTTTTTTTTTCTTGTATTTTTTACTTTTCAGCTTTTCGTATAGTACTACTTCAGAGGCAATACGTCCTCTGAAGGTTAACTATACACATTTTTAATTTTAAATAGAACATCTTCGAAGAATTACGTCCTTGGAGAAAGTTCTATAAGAAGAGTATTTTGAACAGCAGTACGTCTGTTCAAACGAATTTCTTAAAACATTTTCTTTTAAAAAAAATTCAAACATAAGTCCTTTTTAGGTAGATTAGACTTGGCTGCAATGAGCCAGCCAAGATCGAAATATTATAAATAAGAAAATGTTAAATTACAAAATCTTTATAAGAGAATGAATTCAAATACCATGATATCCCGGACCACAAAAATATAAAATAAAATATACGAGCTCGGTTGGAGTGTTTCAACCGCTTCCAAAGATCAGAGCAGACTGATCGCTAAAACGAAATTTTGCGCTATTTATGCATATTGTCGCGCATGCGTAAACGTCATTGATAAACAAAAGGACAATATTTAAATAAGTATGACTGGCACAGCCTTCCGAACTTTTAGACTGCTTCTGATACTAAAATATTTCGAGTAAAAAACTATAGTAGAGCATTCGAGAAAATTTAAATGTAGAAAATTTGTATGATTCGCCGATCTTTTCTCTTCCAAAGGTCAGAGCAGACCTAGTAGTAAACCAGATTGTCACAGTATTTATTCACATTGTTGCGCATGCGCAGAATTCATTGATAACCAAGAGGACAATATTTAATTTAAATAAGTATAAACGGCATAGCCTTCCGAACTTTTAGACTGGCTTTTATACTAAAATCATTCGGGTGAAGAGCTATTTTAGAAAATTCTAGAAAATTGTATGGATTAAAATTTCTATGATTCACCGTTCTTACCACTTTCAAAGGTCAGAGAAGACTAAGCACTTAAACCAATTATTCACACTATTTATACATCTTGTCACGCTTGCGCAGACTTTATTGATAAACAAGAGGAAAATATTTAAATAAATATAACCAGTGCAGCCTTCCGAACGTTTGATCTGCTTCTGATAGTAAAATATTTTGAGTGAATAACTATTTTAGACCATTCAAGAAAATTTTAATCTAAAAAATGTCTATGTTGTACCGATCTTACCTCTTCCAAAGATCAGAGCAGACTGAGCTCTAAAACCAGTTTGTCACACTTTTTGTACATTCGCGCATGCGCAGAATTCATTGATAAATAAGAGGACAATATTGAAATAAATTTAAAATATGATTTACTGATCTTATTTCTTCCAAAGGTCAGAGGAGACTGAGGGCATGGTCACACAAGTCGCGCAGACGGAGACGTCATTGATAAACAAGAGGAAAATATTTAATTTGCTATTTATACACAATCTAGCGCCTGCGTAGATTGCGTATATAAATAACAAAAAAGGATGATTAACAAATATAATATTTAACATTCTAATTTTCTCCTACCTGCAGTTTCGAAGGGAAAAGACAGACTAAGATATAAAATCACTGCATCTGTTATTTATGAATATTTTCTCAGATGCGTAAATTGCGTATATAAATAACATGAAAATGTATTTAAATAATTTTACGTTTGAAGTTTTGTTTGCTAGCCGATCTTGCCGCTTCGGAGGTTGGGCACATACTAAGATATTCAAATTCTGTACCTGCTATTTATACACAATCTAGCGCATGCGTAGACTTCCTATATAAATAACAAGAAACTATATTTAACATATTTAACGTTTAAAATTTTAATCGCTTCCCGACTCTGCAGATTTGAAGGGAAAAGACAGACTAAAACATAAAACACAGCATCTGCTATTTATAGATATTTTCGCGCATAAGACTAAGATATAAAATCACTGCGTCTGTTATTTATAGAGATTTTTCAAATGTTTTCAAATTAAACGAACTTACCCATTGAAATAGCAGCATTAGACTAAATCATTATTTATAATCAAGTATTTATATAAGTATAATTTGCGCAGCCTTCCGAACGTTTGGAAAGCTACTGATGCTAAAACAATTCAAGTGAAAAATTATATAAGAAAATTCTCAAAAATTTGATCCAATAAATTCTTCTTATGATTTACCGATTTTCCCGTCCTTCGTCAATGATTTCTCGTACGTAAGATGTTGTAATGTCCCATAGCTCTACAATTTATATCATATATATTTTTATATTATAAAAATATTCGAAATTATGTTTTCTATCCTTCCAATGTTAGCCAACTTTTTTATATTGTTACCCGACTTTCACGACGAGGACGTGTTGGTAAGGTATATTTTTCGAAAGTCATATATATTTTCTTTTGTTTTATTAGTTTTCAGCTTATTTATTAATTTAGTGTGCTGCAACCGTTTTACAAAATTTCCTTTTAAGTGTTTCAACGCTGAAACGGTCACGACTTTTCTCGGTCCTGTAGTTATGTAGATTTATGCAAAAAATATGTAATTTAATGGTTTTTCTAGAGAAAAGCAGTGAATGTTTACTAGTCTGTGTCGTCTTTCTGACAGCAGACTAAATAGAATGATTTTATTTAATATTTATATAATTTAGTCAGGTCCGGGATACGAGGTAGTGGAAATTAACACAATAATAAGACTATAATTTTAACAACATAAATATATTCAAATTGGATTGAGAATATTGCCTTGATTATTGCATATATTCAATATCACAAAATGAAATAAAATAGTAAATCCGCTTTTGATTTTTACAAACGAAAATATAAACAGATACGCTGTATTTGCGTTATCTGATGACTCGAAGTTTTACAAATGTTTGGTACTTAGAGAAATTTGTTTAAGTCTAAGATAGATACGCGTTGAATTGCGATATCGTGCTTGACTAGATAATTTTTATAAGTATAAGAATATTCGAAAATTTCTCTAAGTCTTTTGAAAGGAACTGAAATGTTTCTAAGTCTAAGACTGATACGCTTAAATTGCGATATCTTTGCTTGACTAGAAAATTTTATAAGTCCTTCAAAAGTGAGAAAATGTTCTAAGTCTTTTTACTACCAAGGCTTTATGGTTGCTCTTGGTAGGACTAGTACGCTGATAATTGCGCTGGAGCTAGTGACTGGCCATAGGCCGCGCAGGTCCTTATAAAGGCTACGAAGAGAGCGGGACTCGAGCCGCCGAAAAAACGCTTACATACAAATATATACACACACATTCACACCTATATACAAAAACCATTCATACAAGTATACAGAGATGCGCGCGCCGCGCCGCCGCTACGTCATCTTCCCACTCTCACGCTGTGCACGCCGCACCGCTCGCTGCGCTACATGTATAGATATAAGCGCTCGCTGCTGCCGCTAAGTATAACTATATCGCGCTCGCTGCTGCCGCTGCCGCGTGATGACTCCCGCTGCCGCCGATACTGCCTGATGGCGCTACTGCTGTTGTTTGCAGCTGGCTGATCAGCTGTGGCCTGTAGCGTCGGTGAGAAAAGTGGGAGAGTACGCTGATTTGCGTGCAATTTTTCTAAAAAACAAGTCGCGAGACTTTAGTTTTTTATGGTTTTAAGTTGAAAACCCTGCGGAGCCGGTGTGGGGTGTTACAACGCATCCATATATTAAAATGCTGCAGCCGTTTCATGAAAATTTCTATCATGATTTTCAGCGCATGGATTTCTCTCAAAATGCTGCAGCCGTTTCACAAAATTTCTTTTTAAAAATTTTAGCTCATTAATTTATTAAAAAACTGCAGTTGTTTTATAAAATTTTCATTATATTTGATTTAAAATTGTTAATTTTATTTTTCCATTTAATCTTGTAATATTTGTTTGTATACTATATTTTTTGTATAAATTTTGTTATTTTTTTTTTTTTTTTAATTCATCCCCTTCTATTTTTGTATGATTTAGTTGTAATGTTCGATTTTTTTCTGCTTCTTGCTCTTCATAGAGTAACGTATAATTGGCCATGGTTAAAAACTGGTGTTGGTAAATAAATACCAACTTGTTCGTATGATTGCCCTTGTGATTTACTTATTGTCAGGGCAAAACCTAAACGTATGGGAAATTGTTTTCGACGCATGTTAAACTGTATTTCTTCTTTAAATGGCGATAAAGTTACCCTGGTAGAAATGTTAACGGTTCAATTGCTTATTAATGGCTTATTTAACCAAATTCGTTAATGAACCGTTTAGAAATTCGCTAAATAACCGCTTACTGTAATAGAAATTATACACGGCTCCTAACGGTTAATTTGCTTATATTTAGTTTACCAGGCATGCATGTACAATTGTGAGGTTAGGATGTTCATCAATGAATGTAATTATTATAATTATAATTTAAATAAGGGCAGGAAATGCCAAGGACATTAAATAATTTGTAGGAAATATATTCAAGTCATATATAGGTATATTTTGAGGTTAAGTGGTTAGGATAATCCCCATATAAATAAATCAGTTTGATTTTATTGATGCTTTAACTTGATATATTTAATTCAATCCTACTCTTCTCTATCTCTAAAAAGTTAATATGATACGTATGCACTGCACTTCATTTAACTTGACTGAACAAAGCCATCAACTTTTATTTCATAATATCCTGTTATCTGGTAGATAAATTACTTTAAAAAAGAGTATATATCAATAACTTTTGATTCATAGTTTAAAAGATATTCAAAAACTTCAAAAGAATTTAAAGCACTTGCTCGTGGTTTTTAATTTTTGAAGATACAAATGTTCTACTAACTTCTGAACTGTAAATTAAAAGTTATTGATATATACTCTTTTTTGAATTGTCGAGAGCTGATACACAAGTTCAAATAAAATTCATTCTGTTATCATTTCAATTGGCTGATTTGAAATTTTGGTCAAATTGACCGTATGCCAAGCAAAATGTAAAGTTTTCATCTAATGTACTCGACAAGCCACAATGAATGTTCAAAGGGTTCATTTTTAGTTTAGTTTTGTTTAATAAGACACTAATATAAACAATATCTATTAATTTATTTAATCAGATAGTATGACATGATGAAATAAAGGTTGATGACTTGACTTGATATGGGCAAGTGAAATGAAGTATAGTGCATGCGTATCATATAAACTTTGTACAGACAGTGAAGTAATACAGTATTAAATTCAGCAAATTGGAGTACTAATAAAATCAAACTGATTTATTTAGGGGGTGCTTATCTTAACCTCTTAACCTTAAATTGGTCTCCGGCAGACATCTTGGAAACTTAACGATTCCTAAGCCACATTTTATTTTAAATTTTAGCTTAATAACCGTTAAAACAGTTAGCTAAGTCTAAAGGTCTTAGCAAATTCGAACCGTTAATTTTCTACCAGGGTATTCGTAGAATTAATACTAATTTTTTTGTATTATTTCCATTTCAAATTTTAGCCTGAATTGAATATTTGATTAGTTTTTTTATTAACAACCTTGTTCCATTACAAAGGTCGTCATTTAAATATAAATTTCTTAAAAGAATTACAATGGCACCGACTTTTAACTGTAATTTATGTGGCGGAAGTCCATTAGGTGTAATTGAATTAAGAAATTCTGTTGGTAACATAACATCAAGATTTTCTCCGTTATCATCTTCTGCAGTATCAATGCTTGGATATTCAACAGTCGGCCCTTCCATAATATTCAGAATTTTATTATTGATAACTGAAACATCATTGTTTGTAGGAGCCAATATAACTTTATTTTTTAAACTTTCGTCATTTATTTGTATTTTATCTCCAAATGTTTCTACAATAATATTATTATCTTTTATCATTATATTATCAGGGATTTCTAGCAATTCATTTTCTATTTCATATGAATTTGAACATTTTCCTTCACGTACATCTAATAACCATTGTGTAAAATTATTGTCATTATCAGATGCTCGAAGATTTTCATTCAGAGTCATACGTACAAAATTTAACCACAAATAACTGCATTTAACTGAATTTTCAATAACTTCAATACGACTACCATGTCGGACAACCGGTAATGTTTGCCTAAAATCTCCTGAGACAAGTAAGATTTTACCACCAAATATTTTTTTAACATCATATACATCTTGCAGAAGACGGTCGACTGCTTCGAAGGCAATTTTTAATGTCATAGATACTTCATCCCATACTATAATTTCTACTTCTTTTAACATTTAACCATCCTTCGAATTCGATTTTATATTACATGTTTCTGTTCTGTTCTGCTTTATGTTATATTAAGTGTTAATTTAAATGTTGTGTGCACTGTTTTTCCATTGCGTAATAAATTTGCAGCAATTCCTGTTCAAGCAACACATAAAAATGGAATATTCGACATTTTTAAGTAGTCTACCACAAAGTAAATAACTTTTTCCACTTCCTCCTGGTCCATCAATAAAAATACATTTTTTTTTCTTCGCATTTTAAATTTTCCAACACGACATCAAAAACCGCTGCCAAGTCATTGGCACTTAGCTTCCTCCTATTCTGCTAGTGGAAGATAATTACATGGGACAATCAACTCATTCTTTGAATTAAATATTCGCTACTATTCGATACTAAAAAGATAGGTTAGGAAGACACTTGTAGGGGAGGGGTATCAGAGGAGTGGGGGTTAAGGTGGATATCAAAAGGATAGAGCTCCGTGAACTCCTGAAATAACTTCCATATATCGTAATAAAAAAAATACCAGTAATTGCGGAATCGTTAATAACGTTAACAACTGCAAGTTACAAAATTGCAGGTGGCTTCATTTTTTTGTGAAAAATAACTTTTTCACAAAAAAATTATTTTTCACGATTTCTACATACCCACAGCCGCCTTTCAGACCCTTGACGTTGTTTTCTATATTCCCATAATCGACTATTAAAATTTAAAAGCTCATTTCAGTACTCCCACAGTCGCCTTTTAGACCCTCGTAATAGTTTTCTGTATTCCATAGCTCCTGGGAGAGAGGTCTCACCGGAGATCTGCTCGGGACTGAAGCCCCGAGCTCTCTTAAGACGAGAGAGCGCGGGCATCGGAGAAGGCCATTGGTCTTGCATGTGAAACTAGACGTGAAAAACGCGTTCAATTCGGCTAGATGGGTCGACATTTTGGATTCTCTGCGATCGTTTGGGGTGCCTTGGTACATCATGCGACTCGTAGAGGATTATCTGAGGGAGCGCACGATCGAATACGAAACCGCGGAGGGACGTAAGAGCAGGCCCATAACGGCAGGGGTGGCGCAGGATTCAATCTTGGGACCGGACTTCTGGGGCATACTGTACGATGGGTTACTCAGAGTAGAAGTACCGGAGGATGTTAAACTCGTCGGGTACGCGGACGACGTAGCGGCGGTTATAACAGCTAGAAATGTGGAGATCGCGCAGGGCAAATTGAACGCGGTAATGGCCCGGGTGCTAAAATGGATGACCGACCACGGACTACAGCTAGCACTCGAAAAGACGGAGATAGTTCTCTTGACTAGAAAGCGTGTCTCGACCATCATACCGATGCGCGTCGGAGACGTAATAATAACGACGAAGCCGACAGCCAAGTACCTGGGGGTAACCCTAGATACGAAGCTGAACTACGGGGCGCATTTAGACAGTGTATGCTAAAAAGCGGCGATTAGGGTGGCGCAGCTCAGTCGATTAATGGCCAACGTGCACGGGCCTAGACCGGCAGTCAGACGACTCTTAATGGTAACCACAAACTCTATTCTTTTATACGGAGCGGAGGTGTGGGCCGATGCCATGGAGAAGAAAAAGTATCGTAAGCAGATAACGGCGGTGCAACGTAGAGGGGCGCTTCGGATCGGGTGCTCGTATCGAACGGTATCCGGGGACGCGACAATGGTTATCACGGGGGTGATTTCCGTGGATCTACTTGCAATTGAACGCAAGCGGATCTATGAGAGTCTCCGGGAATCGGCTAGGGTGGAAATCCGAACCGAGGAACGCGATAGGACGATGCGGAAATGGCAGGAGCGATGGAGTGAATGCCGCCATGCGAAATGGACGAAATCATTGATTAAGGAGGTAGGCCCGTGGGTAGGCAGAAGATGGGGGGAGGTCAATTTTTATCTCACCCAATTTCTTTCCGGACACGGCTACTTCAGGAGTTACCTGTCCGCGATGAACAAGGTAGCGACACCGGGTTGCAAATACTGCGGTGACGAACGGGATGACGTGAGACACACGTTTTTTGACTGCCCTCGGTGGGCTGATAGGCGTAGAATCTTAGAGGTGACGGTAGGGGCATTTACGCCCGACACGGTAGTGAAAACGATGCTTGCTAGCAAGCAGAATTGGGACGACATAACGGCGTTCGTGGAGACGGTTCTCCGCACGAAAAATAGTGACGGGTGCTTAGCTGACTAGACGACGATAGATGACCTATAGGTCGTAACAAGACAGGCGACCCCCCGAAGGAAAGCGAAAGCGGCTACTGGGGGGATTCTCGAGAGGTGGAGTTTTAGTGGGTATGACTGGCGTCTGTCCCGCGCCAGAAGAGCCCCACACACGGAGAGTCCCGCACGGCTCCTGCCATGGTGCATTAAGCATTTCTCCAACTCTCCAGATAAACAAAAAAAAAATTTTTTTTTTAAAACTTTTATTTTTACACAAAGGTCATGACAGAGCCTTGGTATCAATCATGAGAGTGTGTATGTAATAAAATTATAAATCATGTAGACTGTAGATACAAGATACAGATATTACCCATATGTGGAAATTCACATACTGTTAGCAACCCTTAGCAATTCATATGCCAGACCAACAACCGATAAAGTTTGATGATGACGATATTGATTTAAGTGCATTGAACTGTGAAACAACAATTATACCAGAAAAATTGTATAGGCTGGTATACCACAACACTAAACTTTCTCTAATTAGACGGATACATAGCAATACCTTAGGTAGATTAATTTGTGTTGTACTCAAAGAACAGGAATTATCTCATTTCAAATTAATTTTACACCGAGTAAGAGGAGCTACTTCTTTTAATGATTTAAAAACTTCTGAAGGTAAATTTTATCTAACTTTTATAGATATTGCAATAGATTTGGTATTCATTTACGCTAACTTTTTAAGAAAGGTTTTATTTTATAGATATACATACGAACTTATTCGAAAACTCGAGATTTACCAAGATTTGGGATTTGGTTTTGAATACCTTAAAACAAGCGTTTTACCTGGTTTAAAAAAAAAAGACAATAATTAAAAGCATTCAAAGCATTCTTAAGGAAAATATAAAACTTCAAAACGTACACAACTTAAAGTAAATATTAATTGATTTTTTATGCTTAATATGCTTGTGATGAAAACAATAATTACCGTCTTGATCCAGAATCAAACTCTATTTCTTCATCAGAATTATCAATATTACTTATATTTTGGTTTATTTTGCATTCTAAAATAGAAGACGATATTTTTTCATCAGAATCATTAATTTTTTTAATGTACGATGTACTTTTAATCCTGAAAGTAGCTGAATTTCCTTCATGGCACTGAGTGTATGTTTTAGATGGATAACTACTATCATTGCTACTTTCTAATTCAATTTCTTCATTACTAGTATCATTTATGTGACTCATATATTCATGAAATACATTTTCCGTATCATCTGATTCCACAGTAATATTATTTGCAAATTCGAAAGTAGGTATATGTCTCTCTATATTACATAATTCATTTGAATGGAACGTGAATATCCTTGAATCATGTATCGATACTGCTGTATCAGAATTAATTGTTTGAAATTGTAATGTATGTAAATTCAAATCGTATTTATTGATTTCGTTATTGGGTACAGTCAACATATTCGAATGATTATTTGATGATATCGTTTTCATGACGTCTTGGTTAGGAATAAAAGATGTACTAAGTAAAGCGTCTTTCGACTTGTCTACAATGATAAAGTCTGTTGGCGCTAACTCATCAACTAATGATCCATTATTAGTCAACCCTTGACTACACCTAAAACTCAAAATGAATAATAGAATATTAGTCTTTGTAGAAGTATTTGATTTTTCTACATAAAAAACTAAATTAAGATTGAATAACAAGCTTAAATTATATAAACAAATCAGTCAAAACAATTTTACACTTACAAAGGAATACTAAAGTCTGTGGAACTCAGATTCAGTCCAAACATTTCAACGAAGCTTCTTTCGACACAAGACTGAAATGTCTGTATTCACTTATTGCTATACATCCAGAGTATATATGTATATAGGTAGTTCTCTGACAAATCGTGCGCGACAAAAAAAAATGTTTGCCCAAACTCGGGGGATATGTTGTAGAGGTCACTACGATGTCAGCTGTAAATTTTCAGATCGATTCGATCAATTCTCTTCGAGTTATAAGGGTTCAAATTTGGTTATTTAAGCAGTTTTTGCATTTGTTGCCTATTTTCCATGATTTATAGCTTTTAAACAACGCATCTTTCACTAAAAACACACTGAATGTTTTTTTTAAATAATTTTCTCAACTTCTTAATGAAAGTTCCCTTATAGACCTATATATATATATGCTATAACTGACTTGTCTGCAATTTAAACCTTGAAATGTGAATAAAGTAAAAATGAAAGTACCTGTATAAGAGCCAGAATGGCAGAGGCCTTTGTTTTTTGTTTTCATGGGACACATAGTAGTGAAAAACCCTCTGAAATGATTTAAATGACTAATAATAGCTGTGACAAAGGACGTATTCATCTGGATCATTCATAAAAATATCACATTGGAAGATTATGTTGGTAAAAAAGAATCTTACGTCACTTGTCACATCTATTATTAGTCATTTCAATCGTTTCAGAAGGTTTTTCACTACTGTGTGTCCCATGAAAACAAAAACGAAGGCCTCTGCCATTCTGGCTCTTATACAGGTACTTTTGCACTATAAAACGGTATCTTTTCATCGTACAAAAGTAGTCGGAGTCCGGATCGAATCTTAGATTTTCACATTTTAAGGTTTAAATTGCAGACAAGTCAGTTATTCGCTACGTGCACGAACTTTTGTGCAGTGCCGCCTGTGGCGAGTTATGTGACGGCTTATGTCAGATTTGCAGTAAATAAAAGTCTGAAAAATGTCGCTCTGTCTCTCTCGAACCTACGAGGCTATGTACGAGAAAGCTGAACTGTCGTCTGCTAAATAAATTTTGATATTAGTTTTTCTAATGAATTGGATGTGTGGCGGTCGCCCAGACTCAATTGCCAGGCGCAGCTGTCACTTTATGTTTTTGCGCTCGAGACGTACCCAAACACAAAAAGGAAAGCTTCTCGGGCTTTCCAAAATTTTTATAGTCTTTGGAATTCCCCAGCCTTAATCTAGGGTCCGGCGCGCACGCAGGCTACCGGCGTCGCCAGCCATAAAAAGGCTTACCGACCGGCCCAAGCATCTGGGGCCATAAAAAGGCTTACGGCCCGACGCTCGGAGAGGGAAGCGTCCCTGTGCCTTTCTGCGCGTCTGTTTTCAGCCCCGAGCGATCAGCTGAGAGCAGAGGAACGGGAACGCCCGAGAAGCCGACCGGATCGGCAGTCAGTTAGCATAGAGACACTACACAGTTGACATGTCACCTACAACACCCGCGTATACGCTTACTATCCAAAATAAAATCTAACTCTAACGAACTCTGTGCGTTCAATCTTTTTCACTCAAACTTCCTTACCGCTTCACTCTCCCAAAGATGAATTCTGGTCATGAAAAATTATAAGCATGAATGAACCGCTTATTGTCTATGACTATTAATTATACTAACGTATTATTAATTATACGCGACTATTATTCGTCTCTTTTTGACTCTTTACCATAATGAGTGATGCATTTGATCGACCATGAAGTTCAAGATAGCGCCACGGGTAGTGATGTCATCAATTTCTCACTCATGCACACAGCGAATAGCATATATATATATATATATATATATACTAGGGGGGGTTCCCCCTGCTCGCTCCGCTCGCCAACCCCCCAATTTTAAATTTAAAAACAGATTGATGAATAAAATATTAAGTTTTCTTAAAACATGTATAAATTTAAAAAAATAAATTTATAGATATCTAATACTAACATTTATAAGTATATACATTTAAGCTTCGAATTTTCCTTTTAAAATAGAAATTATACGATAATTTTTATGTATTTCGAACAATTGTTTACACTAAAATAAATAAAATAAATATTATACCACGAATGATTTGCTGTCGATGCATACAATTTAAAATCTATGGCAACTCTTTTTAAAGCTTAACCTAATAAAGAAAACTCAAATTTTCTAAAGCATTAACAATTATTTTTTGCTCTCAAGCTAATGGAGTACGACTTTATCAAGTATTAAATAAGACAAAAACTACTAATGAACTCTCTTCATACGTTTTACTTCATATTACGAATATGAATTTGTACATGGCGATTATCATTATTTTTGTTGCAAATTCTTTTGAACATTTATCACATGAATATTTTTATCTTGATGTATACGTTTGATGAACTTGTTAATATTGTTTTGTTTTAAATGATCAAACTAACTTCATCATTGGAAATGATTTTTCAAAATTCAAATTATACTTACGATTAAGTGGTGAACAAAGATAATGGTCATTATGATATTTTAATTCCAAATAATACTAATAGATTTTCAAGTTCATAGTTATAGAAGTAGAAACAATCTTAAAAGAAAAATTTTCTACACAAATCCTTTGATAAAGGCCACCTTCATTTAAAAAAGTCTAAACTACGTACTATTTCAAAGTAGAAACATTAAAATAAATGAATCATTTTTTTTGGAGAAATGAGTTTTTACATGTAAATTTGTTCAGCTGTTTTTTGGAAAGAAGAAAAATGTAAAATCTACTTGTTGCCATAATGGAAAAATATGTATTATCTCCTCTGGTACATATAATGAAGAACCTAAAAACAGCTCTTATTATACCGGATAATCATTTTAGATATTTTAATTAGGTACTATAATAATTTATTTTGCTTTGCAACAATTTAAACACTAAAGTAATATATGAAAATAAAAAAACTATTTATAATTTCAAAATTCAAGTCTAAGTCACCATGACTCTCTCCGAATTCATTGATACCCTACTTAGACAATGATGACTGGTATGTGGTCGTTATATATTTATGATGATATAACTTCTATAAAGAAAAAGATTACAAAAAAATCAAAGTAACTAAATAGTCATATAGAATTGATTAACTAATATTATGAATGAGTATTCCCGTATGCTAAAAATTATAAATATCACTGAATCACTATCAATATACAAATCTACACAATTAGAAATTAATATTTTGTTGCGGTAAAAAGATAAACGAAAAGCGCAATCAGATAAACAAACCAACTTACAGCTGAATGCGGTGCCATCATTGTTTCTAATCAGTAAATTCCAGATGATTATGACTCTGTTTTATCCTAAAGCCAAAAGACAATTCTGATTTACAAAAAAATGTTATTTGAGTTAAATTATAATGCGATCATGTAGACCCTTGGTTTTCACCCTTTGTTGTTTCCATCTGAGGATTTGGAATGCGAGTATCGGGTACAAGTAAAAAACCAAATTCTGATCAATATCAAAATTTATGATATAGAAATATAAATAGTAGAAGAATAAAAAAAAGAAAATGTAGAAAATCTCACATCTTTACAATATTACTCTTAGACTATCATATAACAAAAAATAAAATGTTTTCTCTCTGTTTATGATTCCGGTGTAGACAACTCAACAATATTTTTATACATTGCACGATTTGTTATGTAAGAGAGTAATAGAATGAACTTCTTCAGAAATATCAAAAAGAATTAGAAATTGAATGTTATCAACCGGTTATTGAGTCATGTTTATAATTCTGCTTCAAAAGATTTATCAGCAAAAATTTTGAACAAAAGAAGATTGGGTAAAGTTTGTTTCATACTAGGCCGAAAGCTACACTAGCATAGGAAAGTCCGCGCGGATATCTGCAGCACATACGAGGATGCAATGCATAAACCCCAGGAGCTAAGTCTGACCAGATTTACTGTAACCTGATTGTAACGCCTATAATGGAAACGAATTAAAAAGGTTCTAAACATTTTCCTAATGGTAACTCTTCAAATGATATTCAAATCATTACTGTTAGATTATTTTATGCAAATTTATCATTCGTTTTTAAACGATATTTTTAAAAAATAAAATTGCTTTTGGTAGAAGTACTCCTTGCTTACGGTGTATACGATAGAAATTTCAAAAGAGGCTTACCAGCATGCTCCCAGATAGTTGTGACATGCATCCTAATAACAAAATTATGACACCGTGAATCATAAATAAATACATTTCTCGCTGAGATTCCACACGAATTCTAATAAAGATTTACAAAAATGAGTACTCAAACACAGTTACTGGGACCAACACACAAATACATCTCCTTGTTTAGAAAATTCAAAATTAGTAAAACTAAGACTACTTGTGCGTAAAATCTTCCGAAAAAATTTGCGACAAACCACCTTTTATTAAGAGCAACGGTTTATCCATTATATCGTAGACGAGATATACATCTGAAAAAATACACGTATTCGACCAAAAAGTATAAAGAAATTATTCAGTAGATAACGTATGTCCGTGTCCTTACAATAGGCTTCCTACTGGGCAAAAATATAAATGTCATATAAATGTGAATATTGTGCATCTATTCAAGAGTATTAATGATATATTGCTACATACATAAGGGTGGAGATAGAGCAATTATGCAAAATTTAAAAAATGGATGATAAAGAAAATGATGAACCGGGTGCTGTAGTTTCATGATGAAAATTACTCAAATTTATTGATGGAAGATATTTAAGCGCAATGGAAGCAGCTGTTGGGCGACTACCCAGAATTTCCATTATTGGTAGAAGCCATACGTTCCCACGTTTAGCAGTTTAATAAAAAGGATCACAAAACATTATTTTAAAGAACATAAAGAGGTCCAGGAGCATTAACGCAAGCAAGAAAGACCCTTAACAGCAATGGTTTAAAATTACATAAAGTAGATAATTTTTGCAAAAAATATTAAATATGTTGAAATTTCCGCGAACATTACAAATTTGATCAAAAAACAAAATCTTGGATACAGAACGAGTCAGAAATAAGTAAAATGGTGGCCATTTGAGATTAAATGTGTATCTCCGAAGAAGAGTAGTGAAAGATTCTTTCTGAAGTTGATACTAAACAAATCAAAGGGTGCTACTTCTTTTGGACAGATTGACGGAACTTTTATGAAAACCTAACACTCGTATAAACGTATCAGAAGCCAGCACTAGCTGATGGTTTAGTAGCTGATATCTTGTGTTTATAATGATTTTTGGAAGAGCTTGTCAATAATGTTAAACCATTTCAATTACGTAAATTTTATGCTTGGTTCATATTAAGCGAGAAACACATCAAGGAAATACAATTTGAATAGGTTTAAAATTTTTTACTGAAGATTTTAAATAAAATAAAAATAATGGCTTTATCGCATATCCAAAGTAATCATTGAGAAACAGAAGAAGAGGTGTTGTAAGGATTTTAGTTTACCAGAACTCTGACAATCTTATTCTCAATGTGATATGTCCTTCCGAAAATATAATTCAACGAGTGCCACTATTTCAAAACAAATGTAAATCAATTAAATGAGATCGACACGCTACTTTTCATTTCAACAGAACATTAACTTAATAGCAAAACTACCATTTATTTTATTGATGTCCGTGGAGTTCAGCGAAAGACTTTCTTATGTACACCAACTTTAATACCTATTAATATCTGCATTGAAGACAAACAAGTCCTTCGTGCAATGGATTGGCCCTGATCGCTTCTATATTATTACCAAGGGAATGACAAGTCATAGCAATTTTAGATTAACGCGTTTAGAATTGGATAAGCAGATAGCTGCTTTTTTAAAAATTAGAATCAGATAAAAGAATACGATTGGCTGATTTAATTATTTGGATGAAGTCATCTACTGACTTCCGAAAAGGCTTTAGAATCATAGAGTCGACCTTGCCACATGTATGGCTGAATAGAAATACGCCTTTGGAGGAAAATTAATCATATTAGGGAGGTGGATTTTAGACATAATACTTCCAGTAATAAACATGTTATAGGATTAATTCTCTGGTTGAGGGAAACAGATTAATATTTCGCAAATTATGGCCTCTTTCAAAAAGTTTAAAAATTAAAGAAAATATTCCGTTCTAATTGATAGAGAATCTCAACATTATTTAGACTTTAGGAAACAAGGGTAAAAACTTAATTCCTGTTTCAAATACTCAATTTTGGAAACGATATGTTTCGTGAAAAAATTGTATAGGCAATATAATCAAAATATATGCTATTAAAATTCTGTAATTTTAGCCGTTTCCTCATAATGAAGATATTAAGAATCATTAATAATAAAGTATTAAAACCATGTTATATGGCGATACACTGGACATATGTACAGGCATAGATCACGCAAACAACATATAGGTGTAAGATCAAACTGACGAAAATATTCATCAGAATTATCCAATTGAACATGTTAAATGAAATTAGAGAACGGTCTTCCCACGCTCATAAATTAGAATTGACACATAGAACGCGAACAGTTATGTTAATTCCGAAGATTTGAGTATAATACGATGGTCTATGCAAGGGAGCTCGTTTGAAAATCAATTGAATTATATCAATACAATATTTGGAAGCAGAAATAAAAATTCCAGGAGAGAATATTGGAAATAGAAGTCTTTATCTCCAAGAATCACCTTAATATAGCTGGAGACAAATTCTTCATTTCCATTTACTGCTTTTAGAAAACAATTTCCAATTATTACTTAGCTGTTCGCAATAAGCATAAATACATGCACAAGGACAAAGTTTGATTGCCTTAGGAATTTTTTCTTAGACGGCCATCTATTTTGTATGTGCAGCTTTATATGTGCTTTATCTAGATGCAAAAATCGGAAACGAAGAACCCAATAAATATATTCATTCAAAATGAATTAGAAGATTCTTCAAAAATCGATACATATTGTTGGAGTGAGTATTAAAAAGAGTCTATTTAAAATATATACAACTTATTGCAAATTTTACATTTTTATAGATATATTATAAATACAGAATCATAATTGTCTTCAGACAATATTCTCCTATTATTAGTTTCAAAAATACTTTTTTAATTTACATATTTATTTTTTTTATTTTAAAATTTAGCATATTATTGAACACATGGAATGGGAATCCAATTCAAATTCATTAGTTCGTGTAGAAAAATGATGCCAGCCAGAATCATTACTTGTAATTAAATTTTCAAATTGATCAACAATTTATTGAAGAAGTCAATTTATGAACGTTACTTGAATAATTTAAGCAGATGACAAAACTATATTCTTGAATGAATTAAATTCTCTCAAATAGGAATTTATGAAAATATTGTGATGAAGTAGATATATCTCAACATTTTCTTCTAATTTAGATGAAATTAACTACTGAAATTAACATTAAATTACCAATCAGATTATTCAAGTTTCGTAAAAAAGACAAATTAATACCTAGTGAACTTAAAAATAAATGCTAAGATGCATATGTTAAATTACTTAATGAAAATATATAGCAACATCATACATCATATCACTTAACTACACAAAAAACTTTTTTTTTTCTACTTTTTGCATAATTTGGAAACTGATAGTTCAAGAATTTTTTCAGATGGAGGAGCATGTTAAATTATTGTGAGTTAATTTAAAAATTGTTTATTTCAGATCAAAAGTATGACGAATGAGATCAACATCAAATTTCATCTACTAAAAATAAAAACCAAATAGTCCAACAGTACGGCAGTTCATCCTCAAGAGCAGAAATCATAAAAAAAATATTTATTCAAATTGATTTTTATTTATTCTCAATATAACATACATTTCACCATAAATATTATTTCAAATTATTTATTAAATTATCGAAAATTATTAACTAATTAGAAAAACTTACAGACAACAGACACAAAGGCAACACAAATACATCATAAAATATAATAACAAGTTAATTTCGTATTATTAATAGGACAATGCTGTACTAAATCCGTTAGTTGCTCGTAA
This sequence comes from Pteromalus puparum, assembly GCA_012977825.3. Lineage (NCBI taxonomy): Eukaryota > Metazoa > Arthropoda > Insecta > Hymenoptera > Pteromalidae > Pteromalus > Pteromalus puparum. Next base: position 30,057,254 of record CM053169.1, on the reverse strand, counting down.
GTATTTAATGATTATTTGTAACACTTTTAGCATGAAAAAAGTTTTAATTCAAATTTTACCTTGTTACAAGTAGTATAGTACTTCCAAAAATGCATGTTATATACTAAATACAGTACATTAATCTTGTATACTCAAAACTTTTTTCAAGTAAAGTGGATGGCTTGTAGGACGGAGGATGGTATGAGGTGGAGTCTTAGGGGAGGAGGATTAGTATTAAGACCCCGTGGTTATAGGGCTCCAGGCGATGAATTACGGTTTTATTTTTAGATTATTGTATAAAATTTCAATTGTAAAAATGAGATCAATTTTTATTATTGAATTTTCAATTTATTAACTTTAGGAAAAAAATTTCTAATTGTTAAAAATCCGATTAATTTTATTATTTCAATTTTCGAATTCATTACTTTAGACAAAAAAAATGTCATTTTTAGACATACCAAATAATTTATATAATGTCTAATCATGTCATGTAATTAATGAATTATTGGTGATTTTTATACATAAAATAAAAACAAAAAAATCAACGCACCTGCAAAGTATATTATATTATGACCCTAAATACAATATAACGTTTTGACAGTAGCCGTCTTGGTGGTGTAGAAAACATGTCTTCTAAATAATGATCTTTAATAATCTACTAACTGTTACTATATTATGTTTAAGATCCTCAATTTCGGCATTGGTTCGCATCTTATAGGAACAGTATTACACTGAATATTGTTATTAAAGAGTAGGGAATTTGTAGGATTAAGCACACAACACGTAGATCTACTTAGCGGCGTTCTAAAACCAGCGATCTACCGCACGAAGGGATGCAACTGCTAACGTTACTATATCTGGTTGGCAATTGTCAATTAATCTTGGTTTCATCTTATACGGAATAAGATTCAAACTAAAATTACAGCTTAACCTGTCTCTAAGCTTAAATGTATACAGAAAATAGCTTTGGTTCTGGCCTTTTTAGTGATGGCTCATGAGCGAACCATAATATGACGTAAACATTTGTATGAACGTCAATATGAACATATAGGGGAGTAGAGAGGAAATTGAAAGGAAAGTGAAGGGGAAGTGGAGGGAAGGGAGGGTAGAGTGAAAGGAAGTGGAGGGGGTGAGAGTGAAGAAACGGATAAGAAAGTAAAAGGAGTGGAGGGGAAGTGGAGGGGAAAGTGGAGGGGAACGTAGAGTGGACGTGGAGGGGAAGTGGAGGGAAGTGGAGGGGTAGGTGGAGGGTAGTGGAAAGGGTAAGTGGAGGGGTGGAGGGGGGGAGGGAGTGGGAGGGAAAAGGCAAAATGCGAAAAAAATAACGTGAATTTTGAAACAATTTAACGTTATTAGGTGGAGGGGGGTGGAGGGGATTTCAATTTAAAATCACGCTTACAACTATATAATATAGGAAGATATATACTAGGGGGGGTTCCCCCCTGCTCGCTCCGCTCGCCAACCCCCCAATTTAAAATTTAAAAACAGATTGTTGAATAAAATATCACATTTCTTAAAACATATATAAATTTAAAAAATATATAATTAACTTTAGAAAAAAAATCATTTTTAACAACCCTGGTAGAAATATGCCAACCAAAATAGCCTGTGAATTAATAATTAGCCAAAAATGTTGGCCAACGCTTATCACGTGTTCCGGACGTAACGAGAGGTTGTCGGGGAAGAAAGCGACTGTGGCGCATTTATAATTATTAATTTATATTTTTTAGTTTTGCGTTAGTTTAGCGAACGTTTCTCAGCCATTTGACCCTATGAGCGCGAATTGGGGGACGATTCGTGGCGTTAGGCCAACACGGTTAGGAGTAATTTTTAATTGCTCCTAGACTGCTTAGATCTCAAATTGGGAGTTTCTTCACGGATTGCGAAGATCAACCACAGTGCGGAGCAGTCGGCGGGCTGTTCTGTGACTGCCAGGCCAGTGGTCGAGTGATGGGAGGCGTTCGCACGGGAAATGTATCCGTGTTTATATATAGATATAGAGGAGCGCTCGCACTGCTTCGAGTCCCTTCGGTGGTCTTCGGGAAAGCCCTTTGTTTTAGCGGGCCCGAGTTTTCGGCGGCGACTAATGCGCGTTACGTCAATTGGCAGCGGCGACTCGACAGAGCAAGAGGTCGTGCAAGGACCTTTTTTTGTTAGACTTCATTAATAAAGTTTGATTCAAGATCGATAATAGTTTTTATAGTTTATTTAAACCCTTGACCTTAGTCTGGTCCCATACATCACGAATATTAGCCAACATTGAACCAACAGTTCGGGAAAATTGAAAATGTAGCGATTTAAGGTTATGAGATTTTAATACTATTGAATTTATTTATAATTTCGGTTTGTGATATACCTATAATAAATATATAGAATATGCTACGTTCTTGATGTCAACGTGAATGTTCACCGTGAGTAAATGCTCAGGTAACCCGGATCTCTCAAAAATCTTGTCCAGGTGTTTATTATGGAAAAAATGTTAGGCTAAGTAGTGCGCGTCGTGGTTTTCGGTGTGTAGGTGTAAGTTCTGCTCGAAGATGATGGACACGTTACCCGCGAGTCTCGTAGACAATGTCCAGGTGTTCGGCGGAAAAAAAATAAAATCTAGGTACCCTGCCCAGTAGTTTTCTATGTGTAAGTGTAAGTTCTGCTCGAAGATGATAAGCAAATTTCCCAAGACTATATAACATTTTTAAAATTTTCCAATAATTTTCCAAAATTTTCCAAAAATTTTCCAAATTTTGGAAAATGTTTGGAAGTTTTGTACAGTAATTATTTCCACAGAGCGCGCTACCTATATTTTATTTATTTTTCTTTCGTCGAAGACCTAGACATCGTCTACCAGCAGAACTTACATCTACGTATCGAAAGCCACGGAGCGCGCAAAGTAGATTTCATTTTTTTTCTCCGCTGGACACCTGGATATCGCCATCGAGAGTCCCGGGTAACGTGCTCATCATCTTCAAGAACAACTTACATCTACACATCGAAAGCCACGGAGCGCGCTACCTAGCTTTTATTTTTTAAGTAAACTTACGGAGATTTAATTTAAATTGAATCTAACCTCAAACCAGTATTTCAAATTTTACCATCCGTTTACCAACCGAATCACTTGTAATGTGACAAAATAAGCAGTATTTAAGAGTAACTGTTGGTTAAAGCGTTGGCCAATTCGTTCGTATTTGGCCAAGCGACGGCGAATTAGATCATTACGTTTCTACCAGGGAATAACCATAATTTTATATAATTCAATCATGTCATTAAATTATATGAAATTATTGGTGATTTTTATACAATAAAATAAAAAAAAAAAGAAAATCAACACACCTGAAGTATATTATATTATGACCATAATACAATATACTTCTGACAGTACCTCTTTGGTGGTGTGGAAAACTATCATCTAAAATTAATCGTCGTACGATATGACATTTCCCTTGACGACTTAAATATATAGCCATTATCTTTAAGAAATGTCACAAAACTTTCATAATCTACTAACTTACTATATTTGTTTGGGAGTCTTAAATTTCAGCATTGGTTTCATCTTATAGGACCAGTATTACACAGAAGTTATTGGAGAATAATGTAGGAATCTGTAGAATTCAGACACTCAGTAGATCTATTTAGCCGGGTTCTAAAACGGCGATCTATCACACGAAGTGATCCAAGTCTGCTAACTTACTATATTTGTTTGGGAGTCTTAAATTTTCGGCATTGTTTTCATCTTATAGGACCAGTATTACACATAAGTTATTGGAGAGTAATGTAGGAATCTGTAGGATTCAGACACTCAGTAGATCTATTTAGCCCGGTTCTAAACCGGCGATCTACCGCACAAGGGGATCCAAGTCTGCTAACTTACTATACTTGTTTGGGATTCTTAAATTTTGGCATTGGTTTCACTTATGGCACCAAAATTACACTTAACCTTCTTCTTCTTAAATTACAGTGAGATTGATTTAAATAAGGTCGATAGTCAAAAGAATTATACCTATGTTGCTACAGAAAGTAGCTCTCCTCTTCTTGTATTTCTTTCATACATTCTGCTTTTACTAATGTTTATAGATTACATTAATTTATTTATCTGTTAATATATAATATTCTCAATTTTCGACATTGGTTTCATCTTATGAGACCCATAATCTACTAACCTACTATATTTGTTTGGGATTCTCAAATTTCAACATTAGTTTCATCTTACATGGGGACCAGAATTACATTTAATCTTCTAAGCTCAAGTCAGTAGTTGGAAAGATCATATTATATAATTGATACAGAAAATAGCTCTGGTTCTGCTTTTACTAATGTTTACAAATTAAACTGATCTATTAATCTCTTAATTTATATAATTACTTAACAGACAATATGTCTTAATGCGTTTACTTTCTTCTCATCTTGCTTTATTACCTTATCAGCTGTTACTGTTATTTATTTAATGAATCTGTATTAATTCTGCTTTCTGAATTAGGAATCAACATTTTTAATGCAGCCATATTTTACTATTTACGTAGTAAAAGTATGACGGTCTCAAGCCCGATAACGCAGAGAGAAGATTTTGATTAAATTGAGAACATGCAAACAATCGACTCTAGAGAGAAGTTAATGACTATATCAAAGATGTTCTAATATATACCGATCATAATATGACGTAACATTTGTATGAAATAACGTCAAATATCACATATAGGGGAGTAGAGAGGAAATTGAGAGGAAGTGGAGGGGGGATGGAGGGGGTGAAGGGAAAGCGGATGAGAAGTAAAGGAGGTGGAGGGGGTGGAGGGAAGTGAAAGGAAGTGGAGGGGGGTGAAGGAAAATAGAGGGGGGTAGAAGNGAAGACGCGATAAGGGATTTATCCGGGGAACTCGTGATAGGGGACGACTTCAACGCTAGGGCCACAGAATGGGGCATGCCGACAACGAATAACAAAGGCAGGGCCATCCTTGAGATAGCAGCTAGATTAAGGCTGTAACGTGGTGATTATTTAGGATTATTTTTAGGTTATTCGCGGTTACATACGTTAATGCATATACTCAGACTCCGACCGAAATTTGTATAAGGCGCCAGGTCGGTGATAAACCTATACCAAACCGCTCTGTTACACTCGCGTGTCTGGCTAATCTAGACTCTCGCACTCTGAGGAGATTCGGCCGAGGAAAAAGGGAAAATAATTACATGCAACTCACTTAATTCACTCTTTAAAACCGGTTTAATAAGAAAAACATACCGATTGTAAACCCGACTGAAAAGGTTAACAAGCTTCGTTCTCGCAACAATAGATATTATTCCCGGCGGTAATTATCATTCCGCACACACACTTTCTTTCAATGCACTCTACAATGTCGGATTATGCCACGAGGCAACCTCTTCGTTTTGGGGTTTTCCCGGAGTTAATCGCGCGCACACACGGCTGATAATCAGTCACGACGCTTTACCTTTACTCTAATTACCAAGGACAGCAACCTTCCTCTCGTACTGATGCTGGCTCGTTCCCTGCGAAACGCGCGAAACACTATCGAAAAGCTACAGAGACGAAAGAAAACTGGAGGGCTGTTGATCGGGCTGCTGCTCAGAACAAAGTGAACAAGTCTTCTCCTCGACTCGTGTCGCGTCGCCTCGCATAGATTCTCGCGCATGCGCACTACATACTTACATACTTCACATCGTAATTATACGCTTTCTGACAGAACATTCTTCTCATAAATATCGATTACATTCTCTTCACTTCTTTATCGCATAGGTCGCATACTCTCACAATTTCTACGTTTTATTTTACAACGCCGAGTTTAATACTATAGGCACACGCTGCCTCACACATACACTCTCGCGACATACACCAGCGCTCGTCGCTGCGAGGAGTTTCCTCCTCCCAGCCGCCTACTCTTCTCTCGGCTCGCGCGGCTCCGGTGATGCCTGCACTGCTCTGGCTTGATGTGCGTGCGTGTGCTTGTGCTGGTAGTGGTGCGGCGGACTGCTACGTACTGCTCTCTCTCTCTCTCTCTATCTCCCGGCTGCTACTCGGCTGTTTCTCGGCTCTCTCTCTCTCTCTGTTCTACAATGCATATCACCCAATATAAGTATTTATTAATGGTGATGCAGTTCAGACAGAGCCATGGAGAAAGAGAGAGAGAGAGAGAGGACCGTTTAGACGGTCACCCCGTCGCAAGGCTGGTAGTGGCAAACGAGGGAAATACCCCTACTTACCGTGGACCAGGTCTGGGAGAATCCATACCTGATGTAACTTTCGCGAGCGAAGCGACGATCCCCCAAGTTAGAGGTTGGCACGTCACGGAGGAATATACTGCGAGTGATCACCAGTATATCCTTTTCAACATTCAGGATGATCGCGGAAATAGGACTACAGCAAGAAAAAAGCAGATACCGCGCTGGAATACTCGGCATATGAACCCAGAAAGACTTGCGGACGCGATGCAGGAGGCTAAACTCCCATCATCTAGGCTCCTTCACCAATTCAGAAAACGCGAAAATGCAGAAGTGCTGGAAAAACGCACTACGCGGTTTATAATGGAGCTCTGCGACGCTGCTATACCACGCGTGTCTTGCATATATAAGAAGCTTGGTATACTGGTGGACAGACGAAATTGCGGAGCTTAGAAATGATAGCTTTCGCGCTAGGAGGAAAGCTCAGAAGGCCGTCAAACGAAATCGGCCTGAAGCTCGGGACTTGGGCATGAGATACGACGAGGCGCGAAAAAGTTTAAGGGACGCGATAAAAGATAGTAAGCGTAACTGCTACACCTTGGGAGCGTGCTAAATCCATCCCTTGGCATAGCAACCACCGGAGAGCCCTTTGAATCCAGTTGAGCGTCCGTACTGAGTCGTGCGAGCCGAAGGACCACCGAGTGCAATCTCTGGCGATAGCAAGAGCAGCTGACGAACTTTGTGCTATATTCTTTGCCACGTGTAAACGTGTAATATTAGAAACCAATCAGCATCCGTTGTGCCACGAAGGAGTTTGCAACATCCAGGTCATGACAGATAAAGATTGTACATTTTAAGTTTAATCAATTTACGCAAGTAACCTAGAATCTTACGAATAAAACTAAACCATCCGATAACTATAACCAACTAAAACATCGAAACTTCTTGTCATAAATTGTAACATCTGCTGAGTTCTGAGTTGTCTCGAATAAAAGAAACAATAACGATTTAATCAGACTCTATAATAATTATTATTATAATTAAGAGTATCCCTAAAACAACCTAAACACCTAAGAAGAAAATAAAGGGGTGAAGTAAGCTTGCCAACATCATCAGGACCGAAGGTAAGAGTGAACAATATCATTGCGGACATTCCATCGTTCGAGAATCTGCAGCGTGACATTCTACTGTCCGCGATTTACTTCAGAGCGACTGCGGACACACCAACAGCATCCGCCTGAAAGAACCGGCCCGCGTAAGCATAGAGAGCGGACAGACTACCGTCCACACACGAGCGTCCGCGTAGCAGCCCCACCGCCGCGACAGTCACGCGTCCACTTGTCCGTGTAGATTGTTAGATTCAACATACCTCTAGTAACAATGAAGCTCTCGAGCGTATGCTAGTTCTCAATAATTAAAAAATTATTTGTACTCGCGCAGCCCGTATTTGAAATATATCAAATACAGTCTTTGCAACGGGATCGCGCTGAAAATATTTTTGGGAGTCAGGGGCATCCTATATAACATATATATGGAGTTTGGACAACAAAAATTTTTTCATAACACTTGCATTGAAAACGTGCTTTTCACCTACGAAAAAGTGGAGTAAAAGTCGAGTTTTTCAAGCCTGGGTGAAAGGCCTTTTTAGTGTTTTTGTGTGTGTATATATACACATAAACACACTCAAACACACATATATACATATACCTTAAGGCGGAAGTGTTTTTCTCTTGAAACGAAAGTAAATTACTTTCGCCCCTAGGGGCGAAAATGAGCACTTTCGCTCCAGGAGAGAAAGTAGGCAGCACTTTCACCTTCAAAATTTTCAAAATTTTCAAAATTTTGAAGTTTTCAGAATTTTTAAAATTTTTAGAGTATTTGGAATTTTCAGAATTTTTGAGATATTCAAAATTTCTCTTTAAAGAATTTCTCCAAAGTCCCTGCTTTTTCAGGCAGGCTAAAAAGAGCGTTATCGATGTCCTGATTATAAAAAGCACAGTACGCAATGTACTATTTGATCTTCGATTTGACAGAGAACCACCAATATATAAATTTAGAAATTAATTGACTAAGAGTATGTTCGCCACATCTGAAAAAAGTTGCATTAGTCCCACTCAATATGTCACAAAAAACTAAAAAATCCATACTTGCAAAAAATATGATGTGCACCAAAGGCTAAGTGGGCTTTCTGGCCTCGTGTGGTTGCAGTACTCGTCTACGGCTCGTAAACGCCCTTGCCTTGACTTGTACTGCAAACTCCACACTCGGCCTAAAAAAGCCCACTTTGCGCTCTTGGTACACAATTACTATTTCACATTAATTCTTAATTGATAAAACAGTTTTGATTTATAAGTGAAATCTTAAATTACTCATCTTCCTTAGCATTTCCAAAAGTATATTCAATCATACTTTTAATCCATAGTTCAGAAGTTATTAGAAAAATTTAAAAAATATTAAAATCATGAGTTGTACTTCCCAATATTATATGGTTTAATTATTTAAATAGCTTTTGAAATATGGATTAAAAGTATATGATTAAATATGTTTTCAGAAGGCCAAGAGAGATGTAGAATTTATTTAATGAAATAATGTACCTGCATGCGTATACCTAAAAAATATGAAAGACAATTACTTGAAATCAGTTATTTTTGTTTCGGGGATTCCACTACTTATGCAAAGAAACTGTTACTCGCCAATATTATACCTTTTAGAAAGGTTTGTTATAGGTACTTTATACACAAGCCCTTTCCTATTAAGACTTTGTTTTAATGATTTTTGTTTTTCTTTAAAAAATAATGAATCTTTTCGAATAAAATTAATTGGAGTAGTGCTAGTTTTCGCGGGAAATCTGAAAATGTTAACAGTGCTAGTCTTCGTAAGGAGCGACGATATCATCAACTTATAACAAACTACCTACAATAATTATTACAACTTTCTAGAATATATATATAGCAATGTTTTTTCATCGTATAATTATTAAGTTAGTTCAATTCTACAATATCGTATTTGAATAATTTTCCACTTTGTTTTTGCTTCATTCCTTATTGTATTATCAAAGGTTTATTTTATTTAAATTATTCTTTGACAAATTAAATCAGCTTTTAACATGATATTTTGCGTTGATACCCATAGATATTTTCAGTCGTTCTTGTCATAAATAAAATAAATAAAGGCTTCATGCTACAATATTTTTATATTAACCATAACTTGTAACGAGTGGCGAGATATTTGTATTTACGCGCGCTCGTTCGTCGCGAGGCGTAGACTGTAGCAGACGACGTCGGCGATCAGCACCGACGGCTTAGATTCGCGAGCGAGGGAAAACGAGAGTCAGACTCGAATTCGCTTCGGCCGTGTTAACACCTACGCGCATCCGTCAACGATCCGTGGACCACGTACCGCACCCGGCGCACGAGGAGGCTACGACGTATAGTCATCGACTGGAGAGACGCCTTCAGTTCCGAGAGAGACCGTTATTCCTGTTCCTGGGGACCGCCGTAGTGGACACGCGACGACGAGGCATCCGCGTTCGGTCAGCGAGCGAGTAAGTTGTGATATTTATCCGAATTCCCACACGAAGCCGTCGAGGATCGAGGCTCGCTGCCACCGAGTCTTCGGCCCGGCTTCGTGTGAGATATCCCCGCGCGTTCCTCTTGCTATCGCGCGCGTAAACTCTGTAATATCGTTTGTAACGCTTTGGAGTAAGACAATATACATCACTCTTTCATTATCTAAACCACACGCTTTGTAATTCGAGCAACCCGAACTCCTCATCCACTGTTAGGAGGAAGCGTGGTGCACCGGGCGCACCACGCATTTGTAATGACGGAATTGGCGAGCCAACGCACGAGCGATAGCGGTGCACTCCGCGCGCTATCGCCCGGCTCAGATCGAGGGAATAGCCACACGCGTTATAGAGTCGCGATCGTGGTGACGTACGGCATCTTTGCGGCCGTACAGGGCTAGCCAACCACACCATTGCAAACTATACGTGTTATTATTTACCTTAATCCTCTTATTTCCGCTATGTACCACAGGGACTCATATAATTTATTATTATTAAATGAGTCTTATATTACTATAAATCAATCGTAATTTTGTTCACTTGCAATAAGTTTCAAATATCTATTTACTTACTTTATTCATTATGAAATTTTCAATAAAAAAAACCGCTGCCAATTCATTGGCACGTAGCTTCCTCCAAAGAAATTTATTGTTTCAATAAATAAAATATTGTTTTAAAATACAGCAAGTGAATGCTATTTTAAGTATTACCAAGTTTAATTACTTTGCTGTAGAAGCAATTTTTTTATTGCAAAAGATATCTTCTACATAATATTAAAATTCTTTAATTTTGAAATTTTTGTCTTGTGTAAACATCCCTACCTTATGTAGATATATCTTGAGGAAATACATTTTTTTTTTGTAATTATTGTAATCTTTGTATACCAACGCATAGATTCATCACAAAAATTAAATTTTTAAATGATTAGTTTTTTAGAAAAATGAACGGTAAATATTAGCTAAAAAGCGTACGTACGTACGTACGTACATACGTACAAGCATGAATATTTTTTAATTGATGTAAAAAAATGATTCTTTTTTTTATACACTAATCGTACAAGATTATATGTATAAAAATGCCAAATAAAAATTATCAGATGTGGTCCAGATTACATGATGCTGGGGATGATAAGAAATATCAAAGGGATATAATATACATATGTATATAACAATATATTTTAGTAAATAAGTTTATATTTCTGGTTTTTATAAGATATATAGACCTAGTACACTCATTCGTAGACGATGTCTTGTCATCCTGGGAGTTTTCCTGACACCTGGACATCATCTACGAAAGGTATAGAATATTTGACGGTAATTTCATTTGATAGTTAATGCTCCCATTCGTAGACAATGTCTCGTCGTCCTGAGAGTCGTCTAGGAATGATATAGAATATTTGATGGTAATTTCATTCGGTATCTGGTACTCTCATACACAGACAATGTCCCATCGTCTTAAACGTAGTCTTGGCATCCAAACATCTTTTACAAAGTTATATAAATATATAAATATCTATTTAACGATAATTTTAAATAATATTTGGTGCTGTTATCCGTAGATAATTTTACGTCATCGTGAATGTCTTTTTGAACCCAAAGTATATATTTTATTTTAAACTGCAATAATAATTTGTGATAAATTTTTGATTAAATTATAATTAAAATTGCTCTTTGCGTTTGACAGAGTTCAGACTGTTGTAATTATTAGGTATAATTTTTCTAATAAAAACGCTCGCATTTCAGTTTTTTATTATGCTAATTAATTTATTTATTCATTATTCTATTTACTATATGTTACATAAATAATTGATGTAAAAATGACCGTTTTACTTTTGTATTATTTGTTTTGCTTATTAACTTTTAATGTGAAACACGTTTTAAAATAAGAAAAACTTCAAAAATAATTATACTTTTTAATAACTTTGCTGAACTATTTGTATATATTGATATTATATATTTAGACTTTTTAATGGCGATAACTCAGCTAAACAATTTTTATATAAGTATTTATATTTAGACTTTATAATGGTGATAACTCAGTCAAACAATTTATATATATTAGTATTATATTTTCAGACCTAATAATAGTGATAACTCAGTCAAACAATTTAATGGATACTACAATATTTAAATTTTATAATGGCAATAACTCAGCAAAATAATCACCAGTATATATGAAATTAATTTTATTCTATATTTATATTTTAAAAATTTTATTGATTTAAAAAAATTTCCGAATACACCATGTTTTTCGTATATATTTCCGTATAAATATTTAGTTTCCTCCGTTTTTATTTAAAGTCTAATTGTGTTCATAAATAGACTCTTTACTCAGAAATAATTTTAAGTTATTCCTTGATATCGTTCTTGATAAAGCAACATGACTGAATACTGGAGTTCGTAAATAGATTCCAACTTTGTCAAAAGATTGACTTTGAGATTTGTTTATAGTCATAGCAAAACCTAATCTAATCGGAAATTGTCATTTTATCATACAAAACGGTATTTCATCTAATGATGGACTTAGATCAATTCGTGGTAATAAGACAATTTTACCAGAATACTTACTAGTTATAACTTCCCCAACTAGTAAATATTTTTGCCCCTATTTTTAAGAATAATTTATGCGGTGGTAATCGATTTGGTGTCAACGAATTTAGAAATTTAGTTGGAATCGAGTTTATAAGATTGTCATCATTTTCACTTTCAGCTTTCATCACTATAAAAGACAATTTTTATTCCATCAATTTTTTCAACTGTATTTTCATTAATTTTAAATTTATCAGAATTTAAAGGTGATAAAATTACTTTGTCTTTTAACAATAAATCATTTGGATCAATTTTATGACAAAAAATTTATGTGATTAGATCATTATTACAGATTAATTCTTGTGGGATCATTTTTACATTATTTTGTAATTCAAATTTTGTTGAGTTTTTGTTTTCTCCTACATCAGGAAGCCAATATTTAAATTCGTAATCTTTATTTTGTAATCTTAAATTCCCATTTAATGATAACTGCATGCTAAATGACCATAATTTACTTCTTTTTACACATGATTCCATTATTTTTGTTCGATTACCATGACGTACTATAGGAAGTGTTTGTCGAAAGTCACCAGATGTAACGATAATTTTTCCACCAAAAGGATTATTATTGCCATATAAATCTCGTAAAATTGTGTCTATTGCTTCGAAAGCATGTTTAGATGCCATTGATATTTCATCCCAAATTATAATTTTAACATGTTTTAAAAATATTCCATATTTCGAATTGGGAGAGATATTACATGTTGTATGTTTGTAATATCCCGTACACGTTTCCGAGGATTTTGATAAAAAAAAAGGAAAACATTAACATTAAAAGAAATTAAAGTCATTCGACTTTAATTTTAGAAAATCTCAGCAGTTCCCCTGCTCCTGCGCCGAACAGCAACCAGCACCAGTAGACCGGCACAGTGAGCAAGAACACACAGCAGAGCGGCGCAGCGAGCGCACATGAGTGTGAGTGAGAAGCGAGCGAGTATGCATGTGTAAATATGAAAGCGAACGAGCGAACAGTGACATAGCAACGGCGCGGCGCGCGCACTTAAGTATGAATGTATTGTAATGGGATATGGATGTATGAATGTGATAGTTTTCTCGGCGGCTCGAGTTCCGCTCTCTGGCGCTACCTATATAAGGACCTGCGCGGCCTATGGCCAGGCACTAGCTCCGGCGCAATTATCAGCGCACTAGCCTCTACCAAGAGCAACCATTAAGCCTTGGTAGATAGAAGACTTAGAATATTTTCTCATTTTTGAAGGACTTATACAATTATCTAATCACGATATCGCAACTAACGCGTATCGGTCCTAGACGTACACAAATTTCTCTAACTATCAAACATTTGTAAAATTTCGAATCATCAGATAACGTAAATTAAGCGTATCTGTTTATATTTTCGGTTGTAAAAATCAAAAGCGGATTTACTATATTAATTCATTTTGTGACATAGAATATATGCAACAATCAATGCAATATTCTCAATTCTATTTGAATATATTTATGTTGTTAAAATCATAGTCATATTATTTTGTTAATTTCCACTACCTCGTATCCCGGACCTGACTAAAAAATATATAAACATTAAATAAAATTATTCTATTTTAGTCTGCTGTCAGAAAGACGACACAGACTAGCAAACATTCACCGCTTTTCTCTAGTAAAATCATTAAATTACCTAATTTTTGCATAAATCTAAATTACTACAGGACCGAGAAAAGTCGTGACCGTTTCATGTTCAGTAATATTTAATGATAATTTAAACATACTATAAACGGTTTTACCACTAATCAACAAATTAGCAGCAATACCCGTCCATGCTATTGTTAGAAAACTTATATTTAACGATATTAAATATTTAATTATAACATTGTGTAAATAACTTTTGCTACTACCACCAGGACCATCAAAAAAATATAATTTATTACTAACTGTTATGTGACAACTTTCCCGTAGCTATTATTCGAGATTCTATTTCAAATATAGCTTCGAGAAAGTTCCACATATAAAAAGCATAGCGAGTATTCAAGGCCACGAAAATATCAAGTGACCAAGAATCTCGCTGAGCTAAACACCTTCCCCGCCGACGGCTGCTTGCGCGCGTGCGATGCTGCGATTGCAGTTTCGGCGTTTGACCGTTGCCAGGTCCCGTAAGGCCTAATGAGTGCAACAAGCGCCGACGCTGTGACGTAGCGGCGGGGAAGTAAATCTTGGGACAGCGTGGGAGGTCCGGAAGACTTCCGAGCGTCCCCAAGCCAAGCTACTCTGCCACTCCGTGATCGGGCATTGAAGCCGGCGGACCCATAGATTTCATAATAGATTTCAGTACAGATTCAAGTTATAGATTCATAGTTTAAATAAATAAGAGTTGTTAATTCTTTGTTGTTTAGAAGTTATTAATTTGAATTAAATAAAGATTTGGACCACATAAGTGTAAGACTACATTCAATTGTCGACGTTGTACAATAGCCGAATTTACCCGAAACGAGACTCTTTCATCTTCATTTGTGAGGAGGTTTATTGATTGGAAAACAGGATAAAATCGAGGTGAGAATTTTGATTATTAGAAATATACGATAAAAGGAGGAAGAGAAAATTCGGGTTTAGTGCGCGGATATTCAAAGCTTAGACCAACTTTGAAAAGCGTTTCCCTGTACAGGGGAATTGATGCACAAACTCTCTCACAAAAAAAAATCAATATTTTAATCAACGGAAAAACCTCTCGGGTTTTTCACGTAACAAAATTGGAGGTCTCACCGAGATCTTGTGCGTCTCGATTAAGCTCGACTTTTTCTCTCTCTCCATAATTATAAAAATATTCAATGTGCATGAAAGATTTTTATTATAATATTAATGAGTGATGATGCAAAAATAGTGCGCGTGAAATTGTAAAACTCAAATCAATTCAAGACAAAGTGCATTTTAGAACGCGTTGAAACAAAGAGCGGTGTCGCATTTCAACTCCACGCGCGTAGAGTACTTGAGCGGTGGTGGCGTCGCAACGCCAATGCGCAGTTGTTCGAGCGGCAGACGTTTTTTCTTTCAAATTTTGTTTCGACCACGTGTTGGTTAATTCGTGTTAAAAATCAGTGTAAATCATATTTTCGGTCCAAAAAATTCGTAAAGTCAATTGAAATTTTCGTGTCAAGTCTGAATTTTCGACTTGTAGAACATCTAATAAATTAATCCTTGAACGTGCTATTGAATGCATCACCGAACCAGTAGAACAAAAAAAAGAAGGAAATAATTGAGGTAAAAGATTAGAATGATTTTGAAGTTGCATTTTGAAGAATTCATGCAACTGTAGTTTAATTAAAAATATACATTGAATAATTACAACACAAGCCGACAACAAGTAGGTAAGGCTGTGCTGCTGATAGAGGGAAGGGCCCGTTAGGAAAATATTGATATATAACCCTTTCATAATCTTCATTTTCTATATTCAAATCTTGGTGTCTCTTGGAAATCTGGTCGACGTACAAAGCACAGAGTGCTGGTGGTATTTCCCAACCACTGTCGAACCAGGGCGTTGTTCTACGCTTGTGTCCAGGTGCTGGGATCCGAATCTCAAAAGAATGAGGCTTGTTTCTCTGGACCATTGACACGTCAAGAGACGACCCTGTAAAAGGCAAAAGGAAAACTTTAATATACTGGACACTATATGACATATATATGCATTAGTTAAAACTTTGGAATTTTCTGAGTGTCCGACAACAAATTGGTAAAGACACTCATTTATAATCATTAATAATTACCATTACACAAAAGATTCGTATTACACACATAGCTATAACATTGCATTTTGAAGAATTCATGCAATTCCTTTTTTCATGCACACACATTTAAAATACTATGCTCTGGTTCTAAATTGAGCGTAGTTCATAATCGGTTACAAACATTAAGAGGAAAATTTAATTTAAAATCTTGATCTCTTGTACTCGCATAAAAGAAAATTTTGAAAGTAATAACAGTAAAAGCAAACACAAATTAAGCAAGCTTGCAATTTTGACGTACAATCTTAAAAATTTCACTGAATTTACTCACAAGTTTGAAAATTAAAGGTTAGAATCAACCACCCGTGCCAAACACTTGTAGAATTAACGAATACATGCTAGCAAATCCATACCTGTATAGTTAAAACACACTAATTGAATGTTGATCCAAGTTATTTGCCAAAAGTCCCAAGATCTGTAGCGCAGCGCTGGTCGACGAGGTCGAAAATCTTGAAACTCGCTTCCTGGACCAACACAACGTGTACCAGATCAGTTTGTTGCCCCTAAAATCAATAAATATTATATGAGAATAGTTGACAACGGTTTCACTTAACTATTTTGATGATTCAAAACAAAATTTTGGAGTTTGGACGGTAATATAGGCTTATATACAAAGTGATACAAAATCAAAGCCAAAGTGTTATTCAAGGTAAATAAAATTTGCAGTATCTTTAGAGTCGAGTATTTGCAATTTAAAATATAGAGTCAACATCGTGCAATAGAATAATTGTCTAGAATTCAAACAAGTTAAACAATTGTCGCAAAAATTTTATTCAAAAGTTGCTAGTAAACTTCTAGTATGCTAATTGTCCAGATGCTATTACATTGAAGGCACAAAGCAAAGAGAGAAATCAATGTGAAAGATCACTCTGTACTTAAGCAAAAGTCTTGAATGATAGAAGGAATCGAAAGTCAACAATTATACACATAACCCTAAATTACTCCAAGAAGAGTCGAACAAAACCAATAGAAAGCATCTTGTTCAAATCAAAAGTATAATTGATGATTATTAAAATTTGTATGCTCGTACCTTTATCGTAAAATGCACAAACCAGTCTGGTAGTGCGCAAAGCAACCCTGGGTGTACATTTCATACATGAGTTGTAGTCTCGCTCCCTTTCAATATTGAACTTTTTCAGCTGGAGTCACTGAAGATAAAAGAGAAAACACAAATTACACAAAGCAACAGGCTCTTGTATCACACAAGCAAATCATTTAAGGAAATTATTGCAAAATAAAACTTATCTGATAGCAGCAGCAACAGGTTGTACAGCAGCTGGGTGACGAGTCCTGGGCCCTCACTGTTTACTCCTTTCACAATTGTCGAAATCGTCTAAGTTGCACCTCACTGTGTAGAGCACGCACCCACGAACACGACAATTATACGTACGCACAATTTTCACCGTGATTTAGCAATAATAATTAGTTGAGAAAATAAGCGACGCGACGCGCGCGAGGTTAAGCACGGCAGCAGTCGACGCCTCGTGTTTGTTCAGAGCGGACACAGGCATAGACGCTACACGTGGAACTAGGCGTGGCTAGGAAGTTTTTGAGCGCTGCGGCACTAGGGACGCGGCACTGACGCGGTCGAGTCAAGCTATAGTCCAGACGCCGAGAGAGCGCGCGGCGGCCATTTTGTGATCGGCGCGAAATTCAAACGCTGTAGAGAGACTTAGTGCATTGGACCATTATTAAACAGAGGATTAGTTATAGAATAATTCCTTATCAATAAATTGCAACTTTGTGTATTGAAATTAACAATTTAGAATAATAATTAATTTTTTTTTTCTTTGGGAATTCTACGGTATATTTATAACTGAACCTTCTCTTTTATTTAACTAATTAAATAATAACAATTAAATCAATTGGTTGACTATTAGGACATTTTCGATTTACTTACATTTAATTCTTTGTAGTTTTTTTTTATAATTAATGAACATTGCGCGAAGGGACATTTATAAATTATTGCCAGTAAACATAGTTATTAATTTTGGGGATAATTATAGTATTATCTATTTAAAGAATATTATAAATCTATTCAAGGCATTATATATTTAAATAAAATTAAATAAAAAAATAAATTACCTTTTATTGTTTTCATCGAGATTTAATAATTTTCTTTTATTATTTTTATTTAACTAGTAGTAAATAAGGGATACTATATCTATTGATTTAATTTAAATCCTTTGGGGAATATTTAAGCTTTGTGAGTGAACTTAATTTTCTTTTCCTACATTTAGTATTAAATTTAGCATGAAATCGTAATTTTAGTAAATCACACGAGTTGTTAGCCTTAAATAGTTCTACACTCTAACACAAAAAAAAAACTAATAAATGAAACTATTACCGGTTTTAGACTATTTATTGATTAGAAATTTTTGGATTTAAATTATCTATTGAATTAATTATTGAATTGAATTATTTATCATTTTAATTTATACCAGAGCTTTTCTAGAATTTTAAGAAACCTCAAACCTACTTTTTATCATTAATAACAAAAGGAAATAATTGGGATCTATTGCATTTTATTTATTTTTTATTGTTTAACCTTTAGAGGACATCAATATTATTTTAATAATTATTGTGATTTAATATAACATATATAATAAAACATTTTTGAAATTTTCTTGAACTTTAATTTGGAGATTTTGGACTCATTTCTTAAAAAAAAAAAAAATTTTATTCGGTTCACATCTTATTTAATTACGTTGATAAATTTAAATTTAAGTTTAAATAATTCGACCATTCCTAACGGTGATTTTACTTTTCTTAATTGTGTTTTGTACCCATCCCAAGTGTGCTTCTTAGCAACTTTTCCTTGGACCTGCTTAGTAACGGTCACTCTAAACCCTATGGTTTGCTGGCTTTAGCAACCTTATCCTTAGGTTCGCCTGTAACAGCGACCACTCTTTTGACTCCTAAGCCTGCTAAGTAGCGGCTTTCCTCTACACTCGCTCAGTAGCGGTCACCGGTTCCAAAACAAACACAGTAAATGAAGGGAAAGCACTGCACAGAAAACGAAAGACTATTTAAACAGAAGAGAGCCGGTAAGAAAGCACTTTCAGCAAGATTATTAGCTGAAAAGCATTTGCTACATAAACGTCTCGAGGACATTAACTCACAATTAGCTATTTTAAATACAAACTCCAAATTGAAAGAAAAAGAAATCGAGTATAGAGATAACGAAAATTTTCAGGTAGAAATAAAAAATAAAATAAAGCTAAGTTTAAAAAAAAATTTTACAATTTGCATTTAATGAAATCAATAAAGATAGGAGAAAATAAGGGATTCTGTCGGAATTAATAATTTACTTAGAGTAATTAATAATTTACAAGACAAAAGACAGTTCTAACCTAACTTCTTTGCGAGACACTCGATGCTAGGATAAGAGCCATTCAAATAGTTCACAATGTATTAATGAATAAACCTACGGTCAAATTATGGATTTTCAATTCTTGAGAAAGCAAAATTACATTTACTTAAAGACACATTTAGAATTAAGTTGAACAAACACCTGATTCGACATTACTAGAATTCAATTCACTACCGCGTCATTTTCATTATTCCATATAAGGCGTTAAATTCTTAATTCAGAAACTACTACTATTTTGAATTGTTCGTTGTTGAATAGTAGTACTTGAAATACCACAAATACTACTTTTAATACAAATTTTAAGTTATAACTCCCATCTAGAGTTATGTATACAAAGCTCAATTATAGCCAAGCTTATTGTCAATTTTTAAGATCATAATCACATACAACACACTTACACGTCCGAGCTACAATCTTTACACAAAGTACACACAAAAGTGAACAACAAACAAATCGTCGCCCTAGTCACGCCAACATATGTAAAAATGGATGCCCATAGTGATGAACCAGAATATTGGAAGCAAAGGAGAGGACTACAAGGAAACAATTATAAAAGAATGCAGGATAACAATAATGAACTTATGCGATATAGTCAATGGAGCGCCTGGAACCACAAAAGAAATGATAAATATCAAGGGCAGTACTTCAACAAATCGCAGGCACAATTCCCAAGGGCGAATCACAGAGATGACAATACGCCACGATCAAGCTGGAGTGCCTGGAACAGCAAAGGGAACAGAGGGTACCTAGACAAGCCCTTCAAGCACCAGCGTCATGATCACTCAGCCTATAACAGAAGAGAAACAAAGGACCATAGCAAATCCACGGATGACCATTTGAACTCCAAGGAGGCTCGTCACGAATCCTAGATGACGAGCCGAGCAGACAATTAGGGAAGAATACTTTATTAATCTACGATGGACATAACATACCTTTCCATTGGTTCCATTGGTAGAGTTGAGACTGCAGCCCAAAACGTACCTGATTACTACTACGGAGATTTCTTAGATGACCTTTGGGACAATTTAAGGGGAGAAGCCAAACATATTGCAAGGCTCAATGGATTCCACAACCATTATGGATTATTGGAAACTCTAGAACAGCACTTTTATTATAACTATGACATGGATTGTGGTCTAACAGACAATTATAGGTATGGACCTCGAGATGAGGACATCTTATCTCACATTGACGCCAACATCCCACATTACACTGGACACAATATGTCTTTCCGACAATTTGAAAAGGCGGTAGAAGCAATGTCATGTGAGGTGCCTCACGCTTTATATGAAAGATTTTTGGACATCGTGTATAACCACCTGCGCGAAGAAGCAAGGGATATAATACGTGCTAGCACCTTCGACGATCATGTAGAACTATTAAACACACTAAGGTGTCAATTCAACAGGAATCGATTGAGAAGTGAATTGGAAGAACGAATAATGAACCAGGAGTGCACAACAAGGCTTTTATTCTCTTGTATGGGCCAAATTTTTACGACGGTGCAGAAACAATTATCAGAAGCGAATGCAAATCGACAAGGGAAAAGAGAAGAACAAATAATAGACAAAACATGTCCAGAAGGTATCCTAAAAGGTGAAATGTCCACAAATGAATCAAACAAGGACTACCATGATACAGAGTTCAATTGGTGCATGAATAAAGCAATGACGCGACCTCACGATCACGAGGTCATAGATGCAGCATCAATGAATGAAGGTATTCTAGATTATGCCGACACATTTGAATGCAATCCGAGCACATCCACCTATTATGAAAGATTCGTACCAACAGTGGTGATCCATGAAGATTTGGGACCAAACTCAACCGAAGTACAGCCAAATCTAAAAGCAAAAGTGAATATAGAACCAACTTATGCTCCCGAACTACATGTAGTGTGCAAGATAGAGAAATGTGGAGAACTTGCAAAAGAAAAGGACCCAAGGGATTCGATCTACCAAGAAGCGAAAAGAATTGAAGTAAATGAAGAACGAGAATTTGAAGACAAGGAAACAAAGAAAGAGAAAATACAAGAGCAATCCTACACATCAGTACTTACTCTAATGGACATAAGAGAATCCTGCGGCATACTTGAAAGTGAAGAGTTAAGAACCACTTACGTGCGACCCATCTACGTCAAAGAAACATCACGAAGGAGTCACTGTGAGACTGATTGCAAAATTATGACACATGAACTTCAAGTCGCAGAAAAGGTTACTCTACACAGCCCCATAATTAACTTAAATAATGCCATGAGAACACAGTCATCTACGTTAGAAATTTCGGCCATCAACGAACACTTGTCAAAATTAGTATATCATGAACCACCATGTGATAGAGTGTCAAGAAAAGAGTATCAAATTGAATACAGGAACTTTAAGTATAGAAGAAGACAGGGTTAGCGAAAGGCATAATGAATCGTCAGACAAACACGCACAAAACATACACAATTCGCACACACATCTCACGCTCACATGCATCAAATATATTTACTTTTATGAATCCATCATTGAAACTTTAGCTACAAATCGAGTATAAAGCTCTCATGAAATGCGTAAATTTAATCGAATATATTAAGTATATTTGACAAAAATCAGGCATTTCCCTCCATAATGTAATCATACCAATTAGGAATCATCCAATGTTAACATTTCATTTCCCTTTTTATTTTCATAATGTTTCAACCATGTTAAATAATCAAATTGTATAATCCCCATAATCAACGATCTAACAAGGTCAAATCATATACCCCTATTATCGAAACTAAAACCTAATCTAACCTCTTTAAAATCGATGCATACCGTTAAACCATGACTAACCAAAACTAACCATAAGACAAGAATTAACCGTCAAATTTCAGAGTTGAAACCGGACACAATTATCCAAGAACCGTAATGTCAATCGTACAACCAAACATTAATGAACCAAGGACCATTACCATTACACATCATCCAAGAGTACCGCTATGGAAACTGATGAAAATATATGAAGAGGTGGACCAAATATCAACCTTCGCCATAGAACGAGATCCACGGAACCCAGAACGTAGGAAGATAACAATTATGTTCGAAGAAAATGACATCTACTATGAGAATGTTCAAACCGCAGACAATTATGATATTGGACTAATTCGAAACCAATACAATCAACCAACAGTGGCAGATTTGAGACAAAGGATTTTACGACCCATAACCGAATTAAAATGCATCATACCGGAATTATGCTCAGGAAGAAATGACATAGACGTCTTGCTAGATCATTTTGAAGAATTCGGCCGATTAGAAAGGCACCAAGTGGCATACGACAGCTATGGAGAACCAACGCTAATCTACCTCAAATACCGAAACGGAGAAAGCGCCAGGAGAGCAAGATTTTGGAGCGACCCAATATACAGAGCTACTTATGTAATGAGTGACGAAACCCCATATTGTGATCACCAACAACGGCTGCATTGTGACCATGACGCCACCAACAAACACGGTACAACTTATTCAAAAGAGGAAGAGCTAGTAGTAACAGAAGAAAATGGGAACGTCAACGAAAAAGACCCCGAGAGGACAAATAAACAGTCACAAACACGTGACGAACATTCATCATGAATCCCCATAGAAACCTTGACGAAACAAGGAGGACCCCAATCTTAAAGTACACTAAAATGACGGAACACTCGGACCCACATAATTCCTAATCAAACGAAAATAGGTCATGCAATCTAACAAAATCATCCAGTATCCTTACATTCATAATCAATAGAATGAGTTTAGGACGTTTCGCCTAAAACCATTTCGCCAATAGACACTTCGCCTAAGTCATTTCACCTAAAAGACTTTTCTCCAGTGAGTCTTTTTGCCAGAAGGACATTTCGCCAGGAGGGACATTTCGCCAGCAGGGACATTTCGCCAGTAGGACAATTCGCCAGTAAGACCTTTCACCAGTAGGACATTTCGCCAGTAGGGACATTTCGCCACATGCGAAGTTTTGCCACAAATGCTCTTTCTGTATTGCTTGAACATATAGAGAAGTTTTATAAGAGAATTCTAAAGCAATCATACGCCAATGAATTTTGACTTTGCGCCCTTCCACACCCAGAATCCACTCTGGCTGATATATCATTGTTTCCGGAATCTGGAGGTTATTGAACTTGGGTACATATAAAAATAACCCTACTAACCCAACATCAACTTCGGGGAGCCGCTGAACACATTTTGTTACCGTGTTGGTTAACCCAAATGGGTTAACTCTGGCTGACATATATTTGTTGCCGGACTCTAGAAATGTCANACGCTTCGCGCCCGTCCACACCCAGAAAACACATGGGTTAACTCTGGCTGATGTAGCTTTGTTTCCGAAATCTGGAGGTTATTGAACTTGGGTACATATAAAAATAACCCTACTAACCCAACGTCAACTTCGGGGAGCGGCTGAACACATTTTGTTACCGTGTTGGTTAACCCAAATGGGTTAACTCTGGCTGACATATATTTGTTGCCGGACTCTAGAAATGTCAAAATACGGCTAATCTTACATTTGTGGCGAAATGTCATTGTGGCGAAGTGTCGCATGTGGTGAAATGTCGCGTGGTGAAATGTCACGATACGACTTATATATATATATATATATACTAGTGGGGCTTCGCCCCCCTGCTCGCTTCGCTCGCCAACCCCCCATTTTAGTTTTTGTTTGATTTTTATTTTTCAACTGTTACTTTCGTTATCTGATGATTAAGTTCTAGTTGGCCAAGAACAATCTTATTGTATTATATAAAATTTGTAGATCATAAAAAGGTCAAGAATTTAATGTTTGTCGAAATAGAGAAAATCGAAAGAAAAAAAGTAAAAGTACTGAATTAACGCCGAACTTCTACTGCTTATGGCATTTAAAATATATAGTTTTTTTTTCATTTTTTTGGAAATTGTTTTGAAATTAATTTTGATTCTTCCCACTTTCAATTATATGTTACAATTATACATAAATCTGGTCCACTACTTTTTCTTATAATAACCATTGCTGCGTTGTTGAATGACCTGTGGCCTCTAATATATGTTGATGATCGATCTTTTCTTTTTACTAGCATAATTGAGGAATACTAAATATGTTTGTCATTTAATTATTAATGTTTTTTAGTTTTTTTCTAAAAACCTCAATATTAAAAATATAGAACAGTTTTCTCAAAAGTCCTTTTCCTACCTAGGGTAAGCTTTGCATTTTTAGACCAAAGTTAAGTAACGATAATAAGGCACAAATCATATAAAAAAATTTGATCCGACACGTATTTCTTTTATCTCAATTCTTATTTCTATACGAACTTTATCGATCTCTGCAAGTTAAAGTATGTACTACTTAAATCTTTACTTTAACCTGTCATTAGCTTATTTAATTATTTTTTGTCAACATTTTTTTGAAAACTTAAGTTTAAATCTGCCACCTAAGTACATATTTACAATTTTACTCAATAATATTTAACCCTCGAACAAATCGCTATAAATAATCGATTGGCCATGGGGATACCAAATTATTTTTTGTTAAGACTTTGATATATAATGTACATTTATTGATCTTATAAGTCTTTTACAATGCTAAGTAGATTAAACACGCAAAGCTAGTATGATAACAAAAGCAAAGACAATGGCTAAGTATAAACACATCAAAGTGCAAACAATACAAAAGCAAAGTCACTGCTAATATACGCACATCAAACGTGTATCAAATACAAAAGCAAAATAAAAACCTTATAAGAATTATTTACTTTCAAACAAGTCAAAGCTTTTACAGTCAAACTTAACAAAAAATATAAAGAAAACGCTCCTGTCTATTACTCATAGGTGTGATATTCGCTGGAAAAATAGAAATAAAAGTTTAAGTTAATCTCTTTAATATAGTTGTATCCTCTACTGTTATATATAATTTGATTACGATTGGCTATGGGCTTGTTTATGAAGGCTTGGAAAAGTTGTCTACAAGAAGGAATGATAAGGCACTCTTCCCGAGGCTAATAGACATAATTTATGCCAAAATTGATTGGAATTTGTCGAGTCGTTCTGGTGGTAGAGATTGCGGAGGAAAGTACCTTTTATAAAATTCATCTTAAGTCACTAGTGCTAGCTAAGTATAGCCTAATATATTTTTAGAAATCGAAATAATTATACGCGTTCGCGATCTGCACGACTTTAAAATGTTTCCGTTAAAGATGACTTCAAAAAGGTGTGTGTTTTCATAATATGATTCCGAGTTTATTTCGATGTACTATTACAATTTGTGTTTAGTAAATTTTTTGTTTTGCGTATTAAAAACTATTAAATAAAAAATGTT
Organism: Pteromalus puparum; assembly: GCA_012977825.3. NCBI lineage: Eukaryota > Metazoa > Arthropoda > Insecta > Hymenoptera > Pteromalidae > Pteromalus > Pteromalus puparum. The sequence goes on along the minus strand of CM053169.1, from coordinate 30,031,550 downwards.
ACTAACAATAATTAAATTAGGAAACAAGCTGACTATAGGAGGTCGGGGGGTGGCTGCGGGGGCGGCTGTGCGGGGGGTGCGGGGGGGGGCTGCGGCTTCACATATCCAAATCACATGAAAATGGAAAGAATTCCTATGGGGCAGTCGCGCGCGTGACCTGGTCTACAAGTGTATCCGTTTAGCGGGCGGCAACATTTAAATTTAATATTGAATTTGAATGGTACGGTTAATAAAACGAGTCGAATTTTTATTTATTATTTCTGAGATTAGTTTTAAATTTAATAAATTTATGCTATAAATAATAACGAAATCTAACTCAAAAATTGAAAAGCACATAATACATTATTGGGGCGAGTGTGAATTGATTGAGGAGTGCCGAAAGGGTACATTACCAAACTATATAATATTATAGAATAATGGAAAATGGTAACGTGGATTATAGAATATAAAGAAGAGGGGAGCATACTCCAAAACAAATACTAATATACGTTGGGTAATATAGGTATTATTAATTATAATAACGATTAATTTAAGGCCGCTAACATCAGACTTCGACGTTCAGCCGTCTCGTTAAGTAGACTCTTGAGACTCGATTTTGCCAGTGTTGAAAAAGATTCATGACATAATGGAAAAATACAACAGGATCTTATCTACTATAAGTTAATGTAAATTTTAGAGTCAATTTTGGCGACTAGTTTGAGATAAAATCAAATGACTATAAAATTGTTTTTATTTATAATGGACGTCGATAGCGTAATATACATATACACTTGCGGAGGCGTAAAAAGCGTTTACAATTTGGTTGATCAAATTTAGACGGCGGAGAAATGAGTTTGATGCTTTGATCAATTCGGGGCTGGTTTCTTTTTTGTATGCTTATGAACTTTTTAGTTAAAGATATAAGATTCAAATCTTGTCAACCTCTCGCCCTGATATGACTGTGTGTGACTGAACATTATTATTTTATAGTTTAAACCATTAATTGATAATTAAACGCTTGTAATTTCTCGAGGAGTTTTCATTGGACGTTTTATCAAAATGTCGTGCAGATGATTTTTGTCTTTCGATGTTGTGGTGTTGTTTTTGTCGCGTGCGGTGCGTCGTGTGCATCCGGGGCAATGGCGACGTTACTGTCTGGTATAATATTCTTGAAATACTGTGTCGATCGTAATAAGATTAGACGTCCATAATATGATTTGTCGTGATTTTGAATTCGCAGTAAACCTATCCTTTTATCTATCGATAGTTAGCGAAATATTTAAATCAAAGAAATGAGTGATTGTCCCAATGTAATTTCTTTCCACTAAGAGAATAAGTAGGTGGCATTCGAAGAGTTTTAAAATATAATCCTCACTAAGCCTGATTACGCATGGCTTGGGTTGCAGTTGATTTCTGAGTACTGAGTGCTTAATCAAGTAAGGTGAGGGATGGTGTGGTTGGGGCGATGGGGTGCGGGCGGATAACGTGGAAAAAAGCGGCGGCCTTCGGGTCGGGGGGCGCGTGGGGGTGAGTTGTTCAGTTGTGGGATTTCAGTTGACCACACCTATCATCTTATAAGGATTATGGGTAGTAAGAAATTTGAAATAACGACAACTAGATTTTAGTGTAAAAAGGATGCTCAGACGTGAGAGAAAAAACATGTTTCTGTGCGAAATGTCCGACATGGCAAATGTCCTACTGGCGAAATGTCCCTCCTGGCGAAATGTCCTTCTGGCAAAAGACTCACTGAGAGAAAAGTTTTTAGGTTGAAATGGACTTAGGCGAAGTGTCTATTGGCGAACATAGGTTCTTAGGTAAAACAGCGTCCGGATAGAATAGAATCCATAGATCCATATTATTATTCATGCCAAAAAATGAATGCTGACTATAAACCAAAGGACCTGAACCAAACCCCATGTACACTAAGTTATTTAATTGTACCCTATGAACTTAATATTCGTTTACAGCACAAACAAGATGACAACAAGCGACCAGTAACATCAATGTTCTCGACATGAAATACCTCTCATGGACCAAATAGAGGAATTCGAACCCATAGCACACCAAATGCCGGTTAACATGTGGAGGACCACTTTAGAACGACCGAAAGAGAGTAGAAAAATCACTCTAAACCTTCGACACTGAAGACAAGCCATAAAGGCCAATGACCTTAAAGTCGCGTCATGAAACAAATAAGTCAAGAGAGACGTGCAAAATTGATGGATTGACCATCAAGGAACCATACCTAAGTACCCAAAAAAGGACTAACATTATAAAAATCACGAAGTGCATCTCACCAACACGCACACAGAGGCACCATCTGATAAGAACAGATTATTCTGCCCTGTTACCCTGAAGGCAAAAGGACAAAGAAAAAGAGAAATGTCTCTTTAGACATTCGCCCAATTTGGACCAATAGATATAGTATGGACAGTACGAGATAATTATGAGGGCGTATCGTACGGTACGTACTAATACTTCAAGAACAAAAATGCGAGTGCAGGACCAAAAATAACCCTATTAGACAAAGCGATCCTTTTGCAGACCAAGAAAGCTAACGACCTTCCGAAAATGAGACTGGAGACCAAATTCCACCCATGTTTGCTAAGGAAAGAAGTAGATCTGACCCTCTCGAATCTACAATGACACAACATGCAAAAAACAGAGGCATGTGACCACACAAAAACCACGAACCCGAGTGCCAGAACATCCGAACACCAACTTTGGATGAACTAAAAAACACTCTTGCGTACCTAGAAAGCTTAGAAGAAGCAAAGTCAAACCAAGAAAAGGAACCCAAAACCGAACATGGACCAGTCACCAAGGACCCAGACACAGCAAGTGCGATCACTGATGATCAGAAAGAATTGACCCTGGAAATGGACCAAACTAATACATATTTTATAACCCGTATAAAAAATAGAGGTGATACCGAAGACACCTGCGAAAGTATGAGTGTAGATGAATGAGTATGATCGAATAAACCATATCCTAAATGAAAAAACACCTTTTTCACATATCTTCATCAACTCCAACGCCGCACCTGTACCCCACATCTTGAATGATACACACCCAAACACTCACACAATACACCAAAACAGAACAAGTACACCATTGCAAAGAAAATATGGAAAGAAACGTTAATGATGACAAGTGAGAGTCACAAGAGACCACTTAAGCTGAAATGTTTCTAGTAACTCCATACTCAATAAAATGAGAACATATTAAAACTTAACCCATAAACAACAGAGAANCGGTAGTACCATTACAACATCTGGTTCAATAAACCATTCTCTAAAGCACCACTCTCCATGTGAACCTAATTACAAAGTTCCACTTTAGTGCATCTTTGTGCACTCTGTGAGATACTATTAAACCCAAATTAAACCATTTAACCCTCATCATTAAAACCTACCTCACAAAAGGACATTACCACGTCTAGTGGGTCCATTGTGCATAGGTTCATTTGTCTGCCACGCGCAAATCTTTACCTCTCATGAATTTTCAGCATACATTTAGATATCACCACCACAAATATCACCAGCCTTACGAAGCTACCAGTTTCATTAAACCATTAACAGCAGTAGTTTCTGGGCATGAACAGCAATAGCTTTCGGGTAGTACCCACAATAAACTCTCGACCCGCTAAATAGGGCACCCCATCACACAAAATCAAAGATAAATGATGACCAGCACATAGCCGGACTGATATCTCGACTTAACAACAAAATTTTTTTTTCCTTCTTTTCGACTCCAAAAACAAGTCACCTGAAAATAATGAACTGAGTGAAAGAATGAATGGTATCCAACGACTTACGCACATTGAACCACATTTAACCAACTACCCGAACCCCATGACAAAACGAAACCCAAACGAAAATCAATATAATGAACCCCAAGGACCCAATGAACATAACATATCCAAACATGTTAAACAATAAGCAATCCCAAAATTTGCAATACCCGGACCACATTAATTCAAACCAACTTGAATTGTTACAGAATGGACCCAAACATACAAGAAATCCTGGACACAATCACCATACTCAAAGTAACACCCATAGGAGCGAACAGTCTGCACATAACATACAGAGGTAACGCCAGGAAGGCGTCAAGACTGTTAGAAAGTTATGGACCATGTGAGTTAATCCATCGACCGGCGACCAGAGATGGAGACGGAGCCATACGTGTCAACTACGAAACCACCGAACAACGGAATAAGGCAAAGGAATTAGAAAACCATATAAATTTGACACTAAGCCCGCCCTCACCGACACCCACTCTTAGGGACACACAACCACCACCAAGGGCAGGAATCTCGGAAATAGAACACATACGGCCCAAAACGATCAAACTCACGTACAATGGAGATCGAACGGCTGCATTAAGAGTACTAGGAAACTATGGACCCAACCAAGTCATCAGCGAGACTGCAGAAGATGAACTAGCAACTATCTCAGTGGAATACCAAGACATAACATCGGCAGTCATAGCAGACTTCGAAATTCAAGGCGCCTTGGACAACAGAAGTATTGCAGATTCAGATATCAGTGTGGACCCAAATGAACATAACGATAACAACTCATCAACGATTAAGCCCGAATTAAGGAGTAGAACACCGCTGATAATTGTCAGAGGACGCAATCAGCAAAGGCTGATAAAGCAAGAAGAAAAAAAAGAATTTTTTATCATAAGATTAGAGAAAGTACGAGATAAAACTATAAAGGTGATTTATCAAGGACCCAAAAACCAAATAGCACCGCTATTCCATAAAGTAGGTGCATGTGAATTTCTAGATCAACCAACAAGCACGATAAACATGGACCAAGCAGAAGTAATTTACAAATCCGCTCAACACGCTGACAAAGCCATGGAACTAAGAGACTACTACTTTTATCAACCAAGCAGACTCTCGAAGCAACAAGAACAAGAAGCTGAACAAAATGCTGAACAAAGACAAGAAAGACCAAGAAATGAAAATGAAGACGACACCGCAGGCCTAAGATTATGCGTCCTAATACCATTATGGACCACGGAAGA
>CM053169.1:29983190-30020526 GCA_012977825.3 Pteromalus puparum | reverse complement strand
TCTTGAAGTTATTTTTTCTTCGGTCATTCATTACGACGGTGATTATATGGTACCAGATGACGAAATCTCATAAACTCTTGTATGTATTCTTCTCCGTGGCCTATCATTTTAACTCCTTGGAAAGGAAAATCCAAAACACATGCGGCGAAACAATCATATATCAACCCTAAAAATCTCGACATTATTATTAAGCGTTTAGATTACACAAAATTCAGCAGTAGCTCGTAATCAATATAGAATAATAATTTTTCTTTTCTTGTACCGGTAAGTTCAACAAATGCGATATACAATCCCGTATACGTTTAGCGCGTTAGCTCAGCTACAGCAAATAGCTGGCGCCTATGATTCGTTATAAAAAGCTGATGCATACACAGCAATGGGTGCGTTTTCCAACGACCTTAATACCGTCAATTTGCAAATGATTATGCGCGCGAGTAGAGCGAAAAAAACTGCTCGGGCTGGCGTTGCGCATCGAGCGTATCGAGCAAAATTATCAATGTGTAATCGGCGGTGGCGACTGCAATAAAATCTAAAACGCGTTGAAAAGCGTTCAATGTTAAAAAGCGGTTAACCTCTTCAAAAAGGAAAATCCAAAACATGCGCACGCGCGGTTAATTTTTGGCAGTAGCTACGAGCTATGATATATAATGAAGGCGTGAATAAGCGAGGAAAGAGAGGATAAGAATTGATTTTACACAATTCGCACTTCTAAAATTTTGGTTTTATTTTTTGAAGTATTGTTATCAGCGCGTACACAGCCTATCGTAGTCCACGTATATACGCTTTCACTCACATTTCGAGCTAACTAAAATTAAAGTTTTTACTACGACGAACGTGGGGTTGGCGAGCGAAGCGAGCAGGGGGGGAATAGAGTTTTGTTAAACGGTAGAGTAACAGTTCATAGACATGTTGATGTTGTAGAATCATATTAAAAATGTATTGGTCTTGATTATGACGACGAAAATATTTCTTCCCGTACTCCGACTCTCGAGTCGAGTAAGAGAAGCGAACAAGAGTTCGAAAGCGAAATCGATGATGATGTATTTGATAGCGCAGATGAAAATGAAAATGTAACCGAAAAAGATCAAACAAATGTAAAGAATATCGATAAAAATAGTTTGAAACCAAATACTCCACGTCGATCAACACGTGTGAAAAAGAGTCCGATAAGATATCCGGAAAATAGTACTAATAGAGTATCCGTATATTATTGTAGAGTAGATACACCTTGTACATTTGAGGAGGCGATGAATAGCGATGAATGCGATAGTTGGAAAAATGCTATGGATAAAGAAATGAATAGCTTGTATGAAAATGAAACATGGAAATTAGTTGAGAGACAAAATGGAAAAGAAGTACTAGATGTAAAATGGGTTTATACGAAAAAATCTGATGATATATTTAAAGCTAGGTTAGTAGTAAGAGGTTTTCAACAAACGAAATGACATATACGCTCCAGTAGCAAAAACGCAAACATTAAAATTTTGTTTTCTTATTGTTGTCAATTCGGATTAATTATAGAACAGATTAGACGTTTTACAGCATTCTTAAATGGTAAAGTAAGCTCAGAGGTATATGTAAATCAACCAAAAGGTTACCATGACGGAACGAACAAAGTTTGTAATTTGTTTAAAGCATTGTATGGACTACGAGAAAGTCCAAGAGCATGGTACGAATGTTTTGATGAATACTTAGCGAAACTAAAATTTAAAAGAAGCAATGCTGATAATTGCTTGTATACCTATGGAAAAGGAGATGATGTTATATATCTTTTGTTATATGTATATGATTTATTGATCTGTCGTTGTAAAAGCAAGAAAAAAATTCAAAGTTTGAAGAAAGTGCTAATGAATAAATTTTAAATGAAAGATTTAGGAGAGGTAAAAGAATATCTAGGAATAAACATTGATTATGACTACAACAAATGTGAAATGAAACTAAGTCAAACTAAATACATCGAGTCACTAGCATGTAAATATCAAGTACAAAATAGTAGATTATATAACACTCCTATGGAGACAAACTTGAAACTTAAGAAGTTCGAATACGAGACCAGATATAAGTTTTAGTGTAAACTACTTAAGTAGGTATCAGAATTGTTATGACCAGCCTCATTGGAAATATACTTTAAGAGTACTAAAATATTTGTATTTAACAAAAGACTTATATTTGATCTATAAAAGAAAAGAAAATTGTAATAATATTATAGACTGCTATGTTGATGCAGATTGGGCTGGTGATATTATTGATAGGAAATCTACGACAGGTTATTTTATAAGAATGTTCGAAAACGTAATTGACTGGAAGTCAAGAAAACAAAAAAATATTACTAAAGCGTCAACATACGCAGAGTATGTAGCATTATCAGAAGTTGTAAGCGAATTAGAATATATCAGAGAGTTGGTAAGAATATTCGGAATAATTATAAAAGAACCGATAAAAATTTATGAGGATAATTCAGGTGCGATAAATATTGCTGAAAATGGAAACATGACAAAGCATTCAAAATACATTACAATACAGTATCATACTGTGCATGAGAGCGTAAAAGAAAATTTGATTGAAGTTTGTAAAATTGATACTAATGAAAATGTTGCGGATATTTTTACCAAGTCGTAAACTAAAGTTTGAAAAGTTTAGAGATAAACTAAATGTACTTTAAAATATACTTTCCGTACAGTCTAAGGAGGCGTGTTGAAATATAGTGTACTGTAAAGAAAGTGTAGCAAGTAAGGTATAGTGTGTAGCGCGCTGACGAGTGTGTGAGGGGACACACATATGCAAGTATTCCCTCTCGTGGTATGCGTGTAAGTCACATGACTACTAGGGGTGCTGAGACTATACGAGTCTCGCACATCGCTCTCTTGGGTTCGAGCCGTCGCATAGTACACGGCGCTATATATAGTAGCTGTAGAAGGAAAAGGTCTAATAAATACTTAATTATTAATCCTCTCTGAGAGTTAATAACTTTTAGAGGTAGGGAACACATGTCCATTTGTTGAAGTGTCAACAATTGCGGGTGCCTGCTCCACAGTGTTTCGCAAAAATTTTTTGAAACCCGACAAAAAAGGTATCATCTCCACTGGTAATTATAGAAAAAAGTATCCATTCACGAGAATCGCTTGAATGGTTGCTTTTTAAAGAAAAGGAAACAGGGTTCGACATTAGACACGCTGGTAAAGATGCAGAAGTGCGCCTTCCAGAAAATATTTTAGTTGATGGTAACTACGAGTTGGTTGGTTGATCTTTTACGAGACGTTCACCGGTGAATGATACGGTTTTCAGTACCATGGGTGCTTTTATCATGGGTGTACAAAATGTTATACGGGTAGCGCGCGTTTAAAGTCAATTCAGGGTATGAATTTTGAGAAGTATAATAGGACATTAAATACATCGGGATTGATAGTTAAGGCCGGATATATATTGAATTAAATTTGGGGGTGTGATTTAAAAAAAATAAAAAATAGTTTTTCAACTGATATAAAAAAATTTATAGATAACTACCTGATGTTACTAAACGATACCTTGAATCCACGTGATGCTTTTTACGGGGGTAGAATGGAAAACACCGTTAATATAACTAAAATTTGGGAAGGTAAGACTATTGACTATGTAGATATATGCTCCCTTTATCCGGTATATGTAGCTATACTATAGAATCGTTTGTCACAGGAGGACCAAAATTTTATTCTTATATAGTAAAATGTCCCGATGGTTCTACACGTGAAGTATGTAAAGTCAAGGATATAACTTTAAATTATTCAACTAATAGTAAAATCAATTACACAAAAATAAAATCATTAGTTATGAATAAAGAAAATAGAATAATACAAAATTTTAGCTCAATTAGACGTACTGCGATGCATAATATCATTACGTACGATGAAACAAAAACATGTAAATTAAGTAGTATGAAAAGACGTTCGAGTAGTGTTAATACATCTAACCCTTATGGATTTAAAAAAAATATGTAAAAATAATTGATAAAAATAATTGATTTAGATAATTTATTTTGAAATTCATTGTAAATATTTTGTTATAGAAATATACATCAACAGTGTTGAGAACTGTAACAACCGACCTGTCAATACTACCCCGATTATAAGAAAACTTTGAAAGGATTATCCTGGAGAGGGTTTTTTTTTGTATTTGAATCGTTTGAAGAAAACTTTATCACCTGCTTATAACAGATACTTTAGTTATTTAAAGATATTAGCGTATACTTGTAGATTAAGCTTTAATGTACATATGAAAGTTACACGCATGATTGAGTGGTGTGGAATATGCGAAATTACATGTTGTACTGATACTAGACATTCTAGACATAGGTACAACACATTTTTCTATAATGTACAGAATATGTCAGGTATCACAGCAAACACAATGCTCAATTGGATAGATTGTAATGTGGATGTAAGTTATATATATATGTAAAATATACACACACACACACACACACACACACACACACACACACACATACTAGTGGGGCTTCGCCCCCCTGCTCGCTCCGCTCGCCAACCCCCCATTTCAGTTTCTGTTTTCTTTTTATTTTAAAATTATATTCTATATAAAATTTATAGATTATAAAAAAGGATTAAATATTTTCCAAATAAAGAAAATAAAAAGAAAATTCGTTACTGGAAGTAAAAGTACTGTTTAACATCCACTGTTGATGGCATTTTAAAAAGTTGTTTATTTGGAGCTTCAGAAATTTATCATTTCAATTTATATATAATTTAAAATTAATTTAATTCTTCTGGACGTATCTATTGCCTCTAAATCTTTTTGCCAGACAAAATGATTGACTTCACACAATTTACTATATTGTGTAAACAAAAATTTCGAGGACAGGTAATCATCTGCGGAACGTGTAGAGTAGCTACACGTCGTATACGAGGAATCGCGTCATAGTTCGGCCCGAGAAGTTGGCAACAGTGCGAATACTGTGCAACTCTCGGTGCCGTAAATAACCAATTCGCAACTCTGCTGCAGTGAGCCGCACTGCAGCAGAGCATAACAATAAACAAAGCAGCAACACGAACGAAACCCGCGAGAGCTGCGGAGCTCCTAACCTCTCCTGTCAGCGGACAGGAGAGACGTCGACTCAGCACTACAGCACTAGCTATGCAGCAGACGACGCCGCCGCGCCGCGACGAGGCGAGTCAGCTGGACTCGCGGCGCGCTGCTGTACCGGTAGAGCCAAGAAATCGCGAAACACTGTCACCAGGAGTCGCACCACACGAGAAGATGGATCTGGAGCGCGCGCGGACGAACACAAGAAAGCAAATGACGCGCGCGCACCGGAGGCCGCGCATCAGCTGCCGCGCGACCACAACGGGAGAGAGAGAGATAGCGAGAGCCGCTTGGAGAGAGCAGCGAGACTCCGCGCCGCGGAGAGGGAGACGCGCGCGTAAGAGAGAGAGAGAGAGAGAGAGCTCGGCGAGAGCGGAGCCGACTAGTGAAGACTCACGCGTACACCACTAGCCACACCGCTGATAGCGACATGTCGCCGCGCGCGAGGCCGTCCCGTGCACCGCGCGACGCCCAGTAACGATGAGATCGCGACCGGCCGCTCTCGCGTTTTTCATAATTGGCGCGCTCGTCGCGTGCTTGATATACGAAGTGCGCGCGTCGCGGAAACCGTTATAGAGGGCGTAACGAGTCGTCCTTTTCCGGGACGCGCTGAACATCGCGTCGCGAGGAGACTTCCTTCTCGTTCACTTGGTTTGCTGCTCTCAACCGCGTCGGACGTCTCTCAATAACAATTAACTGCAGTGTCGCTACTTTGAATTCGCGAGCGAGTTGGTAGTTGGTAGTTTGGAGTTAGTAGTTAACGCGAGAGTCTACGAGTTGTTCTCATTCTTTCTTTGAGTCTAAATCGTGAGTTGCGTACGTATCTAAGGAGATATTGAGAGTAAGTCCTTGCGCCAACAGATCTGGCTATGTTAAATGTTCTAATCATTTATTAGCGACGCCGTTGAGGTCAATGAGAACTCCGGCTTTCAAATAACTAACAAGCCGCGGTTGTTGCATGGTTGGCGCTACCCTTGAGGCAAAGACTCGGGTTTTNAGGGGCAAAGTCTCGGGTTTTCGACTGATACGTGGAAGCAGAGCAGACGCCGATCGCGACTTTAATTTCGCGAGTATTTCAGGAATTGATCTACATGAGCAGACCCACCGCAGAGCAGTACTCGTAGGTCTGAACTCCATTAACGATACGAAATCGACATCTTGGTGACGCCGTGTCCGTTCGACCGACGCCGCCGCCATTTTGATGTGAAACGTGGATTCGCTTCTAAAATCACGTTATATACGAATATTCGCGATTAACTTGAGAACAGAGTAGTATAATTAATTGCGCCTGATTTTCGAGCGGAAGTAGACCGTGGTTAAATATACATTATTAGAATAAACGAGTACTATTATTATTAACAGAAATTATTATTTTTGACGCGAGCATATTTGAATGAGACATTCGTAATTGAGTATTAATTCTACTAATCATTTAATAATCTAACGAGTAACGAGTATTTGACTGGAAGATAGCGGTCGAAGCGAGATTGTAGTCGAGCAAGGCTTGACGGAAGGTAGTACAATATAATATTATTTAATTCAGCATTACAATTGATTGTGTTTTTATTGACTTCACCCTCTGCCACGCCAGGCTAATTCCTGTCCCTAGTCCTATCGTGTGTCCCCCTCTAGATGTAAGAGTCCTAGCGAGTCGATAAATAAGAGTAGTATTGAGATCTAGACGTTTGCGAGGCTAAGGGATTTGGTCTTAAAAAGCGCAACGCCACACATCAAAGATTCATCGAAGAAAAATATTGAATTGTATTGTACCATATAACAAATTCTTGTTAATGAAATATAAATGACACATAAATGTTGAATTATGTGCATCTATTCAGAGCATAAAATATATCTATAAATATATTCACAAGGGTAGTGTTATGTGACAACTTTCCCGTGGCTATTATTCGAGATTTTATTTCGAATATAGCTTCGAGAAAGTTCCACATACAAAAAGCATAGCGAGTATTCAAGGCCACTAAAATATCAAGTGACCAAGAATCTCGCTGAGCTAAACACGTTCCCCGCCGACGGCTACTTGCGCGCGTGCGATGCTGCGATTGCAGTTTCGGCGCTTGACCGTTGCCAGGCCCCGTAAGGCCTAATGAGTGCAACAAGCGTCGACGCTGTGACGTAGCGGCGGGGAAATAAAGCTTGGGACAGCGTGGGAGGTCCGGAAGACTTCCGAGCGTCCCCAAGCCAAGCTTCTCTGCACTCCCTGATCGGGCATTGAGTCTGGCGGACCTATAGATTTTTGGTAATAGATTTCACTTCAGATTTTAAGTTCAGATTCGAGTTGTAAATCCATTGTTCGGATAAATACGAGTGCTTAATTCTTTCTTGTTTGGAATCTATTGATTTCATTTAAATAAAGATTTGGACCAGATAAATACAAGAGTATATTCAATTGTCGTTGTTCAATAACAGAATTTGCCCGAAGCAAGACTTTTCCATTTTCATTGAGGGAGATTTATTGATTGCTGAACAGGATAAAATCGAGGTAAGAATTTTGACTATTAAAAATACATGACAAAAGGAGAAAGAGAAAATTCGAGTTTAGTCTGCTGATATTCAAAGGTTAGACCAACTTTGAAAAGCATTTCCCTGTACAGGGGAATTGATGCGCAAACTCTCTCACAAAAATTTTAATTTAAATTTTAATCAACGGAAAAACCCCTCGGGTTTTTCACGTAACAATAGTGACAGAGCATTTGTTAAAATTCAAAGATTTCAAAATGATGATTGTAATCCAGAGAATCTTGACGAAATCACAAATTATGTTGATGGTATATATCTTAGTCCAATTGTTTTGTTCACAGTTGGACCGGGTTGGGAAAATAGTGTAAACACAAAAAAGTTACAAAATCTTTACACTATCTACTATAACTTTATTGGCCTAAGAAAAAGAAATACACGGTAAGAGACAGACGTACACGAATCACGAGAATAAGTCTTACTCGTGGCGCTGCTCTTGCGGAACTGGCTGTCCACGACAGTCCTCGGCTACAGGACGCCTCGGTCGCACCAAAACAGCTGACGCTTGCTGCAGTCTACCTGGACCCATCGGGTCCTGGTTTTTCCCGGGCCATAAACTGGCGCGCCGACGCTACCAATATACCTGAGCACGGCATCACTCAATGATGGTTCGCGGAGCAACTGTTTTGCCGTGCCTGTCGTTAACATTATTGCTACCCCTAATAAATGATCTAAAAATAATCCCTTATACGTGCCGATATCTTTCGGCTCAGGATTTTCTCTAAACGACTACGCGTCTACGTTTAAAACTATAAAATCGAGCTCAACTCGACATCCTCCCACCATCGAGATGTGAAATCATCTCGATTCACATGTACGGAGATTGCATTAAAATCAGACCTATTCTTTACAGATTAATTATGTGTATAATAAATGGACTAACTAATAAAATTCCACTTTCACGAAAACTAGACTGAGAGTGCTGCAACTAAAATATAAAACTTATCTATAATGTAATCGGTCAGGCTTCAACACCTTTCTACCGCTGCGAGTAACCACGCACGGTTCCTCCTCATTCTTACACACTTCGTCACTCTGTTGCGCTTCACTTGTCTCATTATTACATACTTTGTCATTCTGTTGCGCTTTACTTGTTTCATACTCAGTTACAATAAAATCGCTATCAGTCGGCGCTCCAAACTTACATTCTAATGGATAAATGCGCTGTATTGGTCTTACTAATTCGCCGTTACTTGTTCGTAAACGTACAACTCGCGCATTACCATCTTTTCCCGCGATCAACTCGATGACTCGCGCCAAAGGCCAATCGAGGCGTTTAACATTTTCGTTTTGTATAAAAACAACATCACCGACATTCACTGCGATTTTAGCGTTTAGTTGATGATTTTGATGTACTAATGCGCCTAAATATTCACTCCTGAACCGACGCCGCAAATCATTTTTCACCTTTTGACGGTACTTGTACCTTCTCTCAAACTTATTACTCTCAATAAAATCTAAATCTAGGACACCTATCTCCTTAATTTCTTGTAAAAACATTGATGGAGTCAGCGGAATCATTTCTTGCGCGGTATCAGACATAAAAGTTAAAGGTCTCGAATTGATAAGTGCCTCGCAGTCGATTAACACCGTAGCCATTTCTTCGTAATCAAGACACGATTTTTTAAGTGTTCTGCGCAACAAACGTTTTAACACTCCGATTAGCCGCTCCCAAAAACCTCCCCACCATGCCGCGGTTGGGGGGTTGAAAATCCATTTAATTTGTTTACTCGCGGTTGAATCGGCAACTTTATCGAAATTGATATTCTTAAATAGATTGTTCAAACCTACGAAGTTCGTCCCATTATCACTATACACTACACTAGGTCTCCCGCGACGACCAATATGTCGTTGGAGAGCCATTAGAAAAGCTGCGGTTGATAATGAAGTGACCAGCTCAAAAATGTTTTGTAGTATGCTATAGGTCCGTTGCGACAATAAAGCGGACACAACTTGCAACTGACGGATGTATAGATCTGATGATTTTATTTTCAAAACAAGAAGCTTACAAAGAGACCCGATTTCGTAGGACACTCACGAAGGTAGCTACTCGTGCCGATGCTCATGCGAACTCACTGCCCTCGGCAGTCCTAAGCTACAGGATGCCTCGGCGCCATCAACCAGCTGACGCTTGTTGCCTACCTGCCTGCGAAGGGGCCGTTGGGTCCGTTTGCCCCGGCCATACACGCCGCTGTTTTTGCCGGTACGTCGCTGGCCCATTAAACTGGTGCATCTGGCGCAGCAGCTGCTCTCTAACTACCAAATAGCCACCGGTTGTACACCTAATCTCTCGGACGTGCCGATTTGAATATTTCGAACTCGCGGGACGATTCTTAAACCACGCTTCTATTACAGCTACTCAGCGGCGGATTCAACACCAATGAGAAGCAGCTTGGCGATTTCAAAAATATCCGATTTATATCAGAAGTCATAAAGTGGAAAATATGCCTGTACATGAAAAACACAAAAATTATAAGATATTTGAAATGAGTAAAATTGAAAGTGCAATAAACAATTGGCAAACACCATTAACAGCTTGGTTTGAATTAAATAAAATTGATGATTTTGCAAAATCTTTAAAGTACGTAAATATTCCGGAACATTATATATTTAATAAGACAAAACAAATATGGCAAAAGAGGAAAAATAAAATTAAAAATATTACAATTGGTAGGTTGAATGTAGTTTCACCTAAAGATCACGAAAGATTTTGTTTGAAATTAATATTAAATAAAATAAAAGGCGTAACTTCATTTGAAGATTTAAAAACATATGAAAACATAAATTACGATACATATAAAGACACTGCTATTGCAATGGGTTTATTAGAACATGATTCTCAAATTATGGATATTTTCGAAGAAGCAAGCACTGTTATGTTACCATTTCAATTAAGACAGTTTTTTGCATGGTTTTTACTTTCAGAAAATATTCAAGGTGATAATGTATGGAATAAATACAAAAATAGTTTTACAGAAGATTTTACGGAAAATAAAGAAAATCTTGCACTTTTGCATCTTAATAAAATATTTGAAACAGAGGACAAATCATGCAAATCATTTCGTTTGCCAATGCCAAACAAAATCGATTTTCATAACATTGATAATAGTGAAGAAATCGTATATTGCAAATTTATGTTTGAAAAAATGTTTGTTCAATTAAATGATGATCAAAGAAATATTTTCAAAATTTTATGTGAACAAACTCATAAAATGTATTTTATAGATGGTCCTGGTGGTTCTGGAAAAACATTTTTATACAAAACATTAATTTATTATTTTCTTTCTCAAAATAAAAACATTTTATCAATGGCATGGACTGGTATAGCTTCAATATTACTTCCAAAAGGAATGACCAGTCATAGAACTTTTCGTTTACCTTTAGATTTAAACAAAATCGAAGTCTCATTTTTGCAATTTGAATCTGACAAAGAAAAATTACGAAAAGCGGATTTAATTATTTGGGATGAAGCTTCTATGATTCCAAAAAAAGCTTTAGAAATAATTGATAAAACATTACGTGATTTATGTGATATCGAAATCCCTTTCGGAAATAAACTGATAATATTAGGGGGGGATTTTCGACAAATTCTCCCTGTTTTGAAAAATAGTAGTAGAAGCATTATTATAGCGGAAACTGTTAAATCATCATATCTTTGGTCAAATTTCCATATTCTTAAGTTAAATATAAACATGCGGTCATGTCATAAAAAATTTTCAGAATTGTTACTAAAAATTGGCGAAGGAAAAATTACAACATTTAAAATTCCGAATAAATGGAAAACAAATGACGTATGTTCAAAAATTTTTGGTAAAAAATTTCACTTTTCGTTAAATAGTGTAATACTTACTTCTCATAATGAATACACGTATTTTTTAAACAAAAAAATTTTAACACAAATGGATGGCGAAGCAAAAATATATTATAGCATAGATACTGCAACATACACAGATGTTGATAAATCTGATGATAATATTTATATAAATTTTCCAATAGAAGTATTAAATAACATTCGTGAAGGATTACCACCTCATGAACTTAATTTGAAAATTGGTGCAATTGTTATGTTAATAAGAAACTTAAGTATAACAGAAGGTTTGTGTAATGGTACACGATTAAAAGTTACGAAATTATTCAAGTACAACATAGAAGCTGAAATCATAACTGGGGAAAAAATTGGAAATAAAGTTTTTATACCTAGAATTACTTTAAATACTGGAAATTCATCTGCATCTTCGTTACCAATTATTGTATATAGAAAACAATTTCCTTTAGTCTTAGCATTTGCAATGACTATTAATAAATCTCAAGGTCAAAGTTTTGATAATGTAGGATTATATTTTAAAAAACCATTATTTTCTCATGGACAATTATATGTAGCATTATCTAGATGTCAAAATCCTGATCAATTATTTATTCAAATTGAAAACGATAACAATTCAGAAATCGAAAACATTGTTTGGAATGAAATTTTTAACTAATAAAAAACTCATAGAATTCATTAGCACCGAGATTTTTTTACATTAACAGTAAATAAATAATACATTAATATATTCAATGTTACTACACTTTTTTAAAAGAAATAATTTCAGCATGGAATGGAATGCGGTTCAAAATTTGGTCCAAATGGACGATATTGATTATTTACGGGAAGTAAATAATCAAATTGCAGAACGTGAGTATAATGAGATAAATTATGAAAGGTATTTAATTACTTACGCCCACCACCAGTCAAGCCATGTTTTAAATGTGGTGGTTTTGGACATAATGGTCTGAACTGCAGAAACAAGCACATCTGTTTCAACAGTAAATATAAAACAGAATATAAGACAGAACATATGGCAACAGACAGCCACGAATGCAAAATCTTAGCAGCCAAGATACGAAAGTTCATTGACTTTACCGACTACATAATACAGCCTATATTATCGAGATATGTCGGCATGACAGGGGCCACGACAGCTAAAGCAGCCGGAGTGATAACTGCTGGAATGTCAACATCATCAATTAACACACTCACCGATATTATATTAAAGAAAGAAAGAACCAAGAAATAACCATGGATCAGGACATTAACTTTGAAGAAGTAAGCAAGATAGAGTGTGAAACTGAAAACATCAAAGAGCTAAACAGGAAGATAGTGAAGAAGAAGAATCTAATTTTTGTGTGAACATAAGAAGTCTCAATGCAAATTTTGAGAAATTGGAAGCATTCGTTCGCGCGCGCGCTCACTTCGCGTCGTGCGGACTCGCCTTTGTTCGCTGCGCGCGCGCGCTCGCTGGCGTCAGCTGATTGACTCGGTGCCGCATTTACTTGCTTTATGTGCGAGACTTGCGTCTCGTCACAAAAAATAATATTTATGAAAATACCAAAGTAGAAGTAATTGATAGATTGAGTGTGGTTAGCTCGAATCTTAAGTTTCAATCAGGTGAACCAAAAAGGAATTTTCAAGTAGTGTAAAAAAATTTCTGACAAAACATATAAAAACTAAAAACCACTGTATAATAGGAGATTTCAATATAGATATAATGGAAAATAACGTACAAAATAATAATATAAGTGCAATTTCAATAAGTCAGGAATTCTTAAATAATTTCCTTGAGCAGGAATTTATTCCTTATTATAGAGGTGTAACAAGACCCTCTCTAGTTAACGAATCAGGCTCTTGTATCAATCTTTGTTTTGCAAAGACTAGAGAAGTTAATATTGAGTCTTTTAATCTACTAGCAAGATCAATGCGCGCTCCGCGCGCTCTGCTTTAACATTTTTATAGGTTAGAAACAAACTATCACGCGCGTCCCGCCATCTATCTCGTAATCTTATTGGCCAATCGACGACCAATCAGAGAACGAATAGAATGATGATTCCTCTCTTTTTTAGAGTAGGATGTACTCCCTTTAATGATCACTATCCGCTAGTAATAAGTATCCGATCAGCTCAAAGTGCATAATGCACAAGACAAGAGAGAAATTTATGTTAATTATAGGAAGTTAAGGAAATATGCAAAGAAAATAGAATGGAATTCATGTTTGAATTTTCAGGACCCCAATCTTGCTTTAGATAAGCTAATAAATATGATACATAGCTGTCTTGGAAAAGCCACGTGTAATAAAAAAGATAAAAAAAATAAGCAATTACCTAGAAAGCAATGGATAACTAAAGCAATATTAGTATCTTGTAAAAATAAAGAAAATCTATATAACATATGGAAAAAAGTGCTACAAATACAAATCTAAAGCATGAATATAAAAATTATGAAAAAATCTTGAGTAAAACAATAAAAGATGCATAATACAAGTTTGAAAATAACGAGATAAGAAAAAGTGGTGATAATCCAAAACAGCTATGGAGCATTATAAACGATAAAATGGGCAAAAGTAACAAACAAATGAAATCGCCTGATTGCATTATGGTAAATAGCCATAAAGTAGTTAACAAGACAAATATAGCGAATAAAATAAAGCTGGTGGGGGAGGGGCATCATTGGAACGGCTCGTAGATGCGGAGACGGTCGATCATCCAAGTTAAGCACCGTTGGGTGCGGTGAGTACTTGGATGGGCGACCGCCCGAATGTTCTCGCTTTTCCAATGATGCAACAGATCGGGAATGATAACCTAAGTATTTTTCGTGGAAGTAGGAAGTACCTAAGTTTGACTTTCCTATCGGCTGACTCTGACGTGGGTTTTCTTGCTTAGCAAGTTTTCCCCACGGGACTTGCCCAGTGACAATGCGGAGCAGTGGGTCTAATGACTGTAGAAGCGAAATTTGACTATCTCTCATAGATAGTCCGAAAGCTTCTCAGGGAGGTGGGGTATAGGATCAAAGCATCCTCACACAGAGGTGGTAAGGATGCTCCCATAAAAACCCGTACAGGGTATATGGGTTGGTACAACTGAATAAAAAAAAAATAAATAAAAAAATTAAGCTGGTGGGGTTGATGGTATCAATGCAAGAACAATCCAGTGCATTGCTAATACCTTCCTGGCTAGGCCCTTGGGACATATTTTTAACACAAGTATACAGCAATCGATTTGGCCATATGTGCTAAAATGAGCTGATATTGTACTAATTTATAAGGCTGGAGATAGTACATTGCAAACTATCGCCCAATATCACTTATTTCAAATATAGCTAAAATCTTTGAGAAAATTATATATAACAGACTTTTCAATTTTATAATGAAACATAACGAAACTACTTATAATGAAACTAGACAAAAGTAAACCAATAATAACAACATTTCTAGACCTCGCAAAAGCGTTCGATACGGTCGATCACAAAATATTATTGGATAAGTTGGAAAGATATGGATTAAGAGGATGTGCCTTAAAACTTTTGACTAGCTGTCTATCAGGTAGGCAACAATGCGTAAAGATCAATAACTTCAAAAGTGAATACAAAGATATTTCCATAGGTGCACCACAGGGAACCATTTTGGGTCCTTTATTTTTTATCTTATATGTCAATGACCTACTGATAGATGTGACTGATATGCTAAAAGACTCTATAATGTCTTATGCATATGACACGGTCACCATCTCGAGTGATAACTCGTGGTCGGCAGCACAGGACAAGATGAATGAGTATCTCAGTAAGGTAGCCAAATGGTTGATGTTAAATAAACTATCGCTCAATGAAAATAAAACTGTATATATGGCCTTTGGCAACTACTGTGACAATGTACCAATGGATATAAATATTAGTATTGGCGGCAACATAATAAATAAGGTTGAAAGTCATAAATATTTGGGGCTACATTTTGACTACAATATGAAATGGAATATTCACATAGATTCTATTGCAAGAAGAACAAGATACTTAATTTTTATCTTTGCTAAAATTAAAAATATGAATAGAAAAACCTAGATGATGATCTACCATGCATTCTTCCAGGGCTTATAGTCAATTATGGAATAATTTCCTGGGGTGGGGCTTATAACAATTGTATGCACTCGATACAAGGATTACAATAAAAGTTATTAAATATTATTAACACAAACCATTTTGAAATGCAAAACCCACCACTAACAGTTAGGCAATTGTTCCGAATTGAAGCAATAACGTATCACTATATGAAACTTATTGTTAGAGATATTTATAGTAGAAATATCAATAATACTAGGAATAAAAGCATCCCATTGCCAAAAATTAATAAAACGATAAGTAAGAAAAGCAACTACTACATGGCTGTGAAAATCTTCAACCTACTCTCGAATGATCTCAAAGAGTTAACACTTTGAAAAGCAACTATTAAAACTAAATTAAAAGATTTCATGAGAAATCTAATATTAGTGTGAAACAAATTAGAGATACGAGTTTAACTTCTGTATGCGTGCAAGACGGAATAGTATGAAAATATTAGTTTTAAGTTTTAGTGTTTAAGCTATTTTTGTAATTGATGTACCATACCTATGTACAGGCAATTTGTTTGCCTCTATAGGAAGCCTTTTAAAGGCTTATGTATATGGTCATATAAATAAATAAATAATTGTATGCAATATTAAAATACAATGTATATGACTATTTTACAGCTTTAGTTAAACAAGTTAAAATCATCAATTTTGACATTTGAGATTTTTTCCGATAAATCTATCAATTTGTATCATTTAGAAGAATATGAAACCGCAAAATAAGTTTAGACTATTTGTGAGATTCTCATTTATACAAGCAAACATTCGAAAAATATCAAAAAATACAAAAAAAGCAGTTTTTAACATTGTAAATTCAAAAGGATTGTTGAATTTAAAGTTTTTAACAATGAATAAAATGAAAATTGATAATAGTACATTACACATCTACACTGTAAAAAAATTTTTGGTAACATCACTACGTTAAGAGTAGTAAAGAGTAAACGAATTTCGACCTATGCTCAGCGCAGCAAATTTGCGATTGCGTAGCAATTTTACTACTCTGGTGGTAGTAATTTTACACAATTAGTTTCGAGTTTGGAGGTTATCAGCTGCGATTTTACAACAACGGTAGTATTTTCACACTGAACGTGAGAATCTGAATCCCCGTAAAATTACTACGCCAAGAGTAGTAAACTAATTCGACCTACGCTGAGCGAAGCAATTTTACTACAAGAATATAGTAAATATATTATATAAATATAATAATAGTAAAATTGCTAGATTTTCGAAATTTTATGTAGCTGAGAGTAGTAAAATTGTTGTACGTGGTGTTGAAATCTCATGTAATTGTACTATATTTTAGTGATTTTTAAAAATCATTTTTTACAGTGTAAGGCAGTTAAGTATTTCAAATATTAACCTGTTTATTCATATGACTCCCATTAAGGGGACGCCGGATCTAAAGCTTTGCAACACCGCCACGGTTCATTTTGTATTTCCAATGCCAAAAAATAACTAAAATTCAGATTGACTTCTAGTTTTGCTAAAACGATTCTTTAAACTCAACACTACGCCGGAACGTTCTTTATATTAATGAAAGCCAATTTATATTAACGTTATTTGATACAATAAAGATATTTGGAGGGTAGGTGAGGTTTTCTGTAGCCAGCTTCAAGGACAGCGTTTTAGATACGGCTGCCCCTTAAGGATGTTAATGTTAAAGAGATTATATGTCACTGTTGAATTTTGTAAATAATGAATATATTATGTTATTCAGAATTGGGAAAGAGTCATAAGACTTTCGAGACCCAACCTTTGTTTGTACGAGTGTGAAAGATAGTAGAGGATAACCAAGCCTGGAAGTCCAACACAGACACATACTACCCTTATATATGAAATACAGCGGTTGTACTATATTATTGTATGACTAGAAGTGATTGCTGTAATAATACAACAATATTAACCAATAAATCTATTGTATTGTTATTGTTAAACAAGCCCTGCAAACATAAAATATTGTATTCCTCTGTAGAATTTGCGGCGTTATAGTGTTATTGTGGAAATATTATTAAATCTGTATCGAAGGCAAATAGTATATACTCTGGATTTAAATAAATCAATAAATAAATTAAGCAGTTCGTTTTTTGAATGATATACCTTAAATTTTAAATTTAACTATCCAATTATAACAAAAATACATTAATTTATATAATAATTTTTAAATAATGTCAAATGACAAATAGCTATATAAAAATTTCAACTGACATTCATTTTTTTGAAAACATCTTAAAACAAGTATATGAAAAAATCATTATCGCTTAAAAACAAAAACTGTTATCTATAGTACGTGTTTTTCCTGTCTTATACAGAAAGTTTTTTGTGCAAACGAAATGCAAATATCTCAGTTGTACACTTACCCTAATAATACATTTTTGTTTACCTATACATAATGTAAACACTTTTTGAAATCAAATCAGCTGTTTTTTTCTTTCCATGCATAAACCAGAACAGAAAGACTGTTGTAGACTGTAGAAAATGAGTTGGGAGCAGCGATGAAAACCGGATGTCCAGAAATGAACCAGATAGCTAACTTCAGACCGCACTAATATTCGGCGTACGAAACTATAGCGAAAATTCGCTGTTACGCGTGATACGAAATTGTTGTTACGTCCGGGTAAGTCCGCACGGTGGTGTAAACCGACCGCTGAGGGCAAAGGTAACGAAACGCGTAGGTTAGTACGGGCACAATAAGCAGGTCAGAAACCCCCAACCCAATGTCACGGTTCCCTATATAAAAAAGTCATGACCGGATGAAGTGAAGCCAAGAATGCGTCAATATGATTGGCTCGTGTAGTGCGCATGCGTCAAAAGTATCGTTAGAATTTTTTGATTTGTTTTTGATTTCTAAAATTGATCCTAATACAAAGAATGTAATATATTACTATAATACATATCAATAATTATTAGTTGTGTATTTATAATATTCTATTGTAAATATTATCATTGTTACAAAAAGTGACATGATGTGAACGTTGACACGAACTGAGTTGAGACATAACCTTAAAATTTTAAAAGGTAGTTGGTGACGAAACCGCGGCAATTTTGAAATTTACATGAGCGCGAAATGAATCAATCATATATTGTAAAGTTTGATATATTTCCGTAATAGAAAACAAATATTAAAAATATCAATCAAGCATTTATATTTCATTTAATAAGTTAATAATGAATTAATATTCTACTACAGTGCGCGCAGCGCACTGCGCCAAAAGTCTAGTACTAGTTATAAAATGCAATAACGAGTGAGGACGAGAATGATTACGACACTTAAAATCCATGCATACGTTATGTGATAAGATTGGAATACTCTGTGACCTACCTTGAGTCGTCTGTTTAAACTGCTTGGTTGGGTGACAGCTGCTTGCTGCTCGTCCTCTCGTTTCGGGCCGTGGCGTTGACTCGTTCAATGAGCGCGCGGGAAGTTTAAATAAATCGTGCAACTCGAGATTGACAGTAAGATACTTGGTGTTCGTTTATTCAGATGTTTAGTTATAATAGTTCAGTTACAAATTTAGTTATATAAGTCTTAGATTTGAATGCGATTAAAAAGAACTTAGATACTCGCGAGATTTTAAGTCAAAAATGAAATCAAGTTTGGAAATGGCGATCGGACAGAGCTCCGCCCTGTCAGTAAGAGCTCCGAAAACTGAAGGCCCCTCCTCATATTCACACATGGCTTATATAGGATTCTAGGAGTCTAGGAAGGATAGGGCAACGGGTGTGTCTTCATGGCGTTTTTCCATTACGAGCGAGCTGGTCATTCGCGTATCGAGCGTGATGGGCTGTTCCCCTTTTCCAGGAGTAATATTTATAGCTTAATGTATCGAGCTTGCGCCGGTGCGTCAGTTGTTCACCGACTCGTCCGCCTTGAAAACTCATAACTTAATTCACCCTCTTCGTCGTGGGTGTCCTTATGAGGTGATATGAGGTGACAGTTATGGCTTCTTTTTTTTTTTTTTTTTTTTTCNACCGCTCCGCGGCTTGACTATAAGTCAATTTGCCGACCCGACTGCTTTTTAATTTTAGGCAGGGATTTCACCCTGTTGTCCGTGAAGGGGTTATTGGAAGATCTTTGATTCTTTTTCTTCTGGCCGTAACAAGATTCTTCCTGTCTTCTTATAGATCAGAGTTTGGCATCTCGGAGTGATCGATTTATTCGGTTCCGAGTTCCGGAGTGGTTCTTTTAGTGTTTTTTAGTAAGCGATAGATGTCGCTTGGTTGTGCGTAGGCTTCTTTCGAATGACTTAGACTTCTCACCTCCACGTGATAGCGGTCCTCTCATGCGAGCGCGTCATAAGGTGAGGTTAGTTATACGTGCATTGTTTACTTTTAGATTCTAATGCCTGCTTTTATAAAGTAATCACAAAAGGTTTTAATTATATCGGCGTTCATTGAAGCCAGAATAGCAGCAGTATTCAACTCATTGAAATTTTTTCCAGCAAGGGTTTCAATAAGGTCATTTCTGAGGATTATGTACTGGTTACATTCCCAGGCAAGGTGTTCAAGATCACAGTATTCGTGGCCACAGATGCATACCATGGAGTCTATAAGGTTTTTGTTGATTAGTTTCCCTGCTAATAGCTGAAGATTAAAAGCGATAAAATTTGATTAATTTTAATCACATTTTAATCATTCTTAATACTTCTAATCCTCGTGATCATTTCAGAAGAATCAATTTTAATACATTATAATCATATAGCAATTAATGCTTATTTTTAGCATTAATTTTAATCGTTTTTGACCGGTATTAACACTAACAATTTGATTTAATCCATTTTAATCTATTTTAATATATCCTTGAAATCGCTGAAAATAATGCGGCAATGTCAGGTTTAATCCAAAGTAATCGTATCGTTTTTAAAAGACTATATTATAACTAAAAGTAATAAATTTTAATTTTATTTGATTGTTTGTTAGTTAAACGTAATTAATGATGAGCCAAATGAAATTGTTTCTAATCGCATATAATTGAAATCATTTTAATCGGATTTAATATACAGTATTAAACTCGCAAATAATACATCTTATAGCTGTTAATCACCATGAGTCATATTTTGATCATTGCTCGACATTGCTATCGTTTTTGATCGTATTTAATGCATATCATTGAAATCATTTTCAACTACTTATAACGCAATTAAATGTGATATAAACTTTAATTCTTTGTGATTGTTAGTTGATAAATCCGAATTACACCAATAAAAAATACGACACGCACTCCCTGTGACCCATCATAGCTGACCCGAAAAACCGACACCGTTTATAAGCATTCTTATATTTAAATTCCAAAAACTACGGGAGCGTGTTTACTAGGCTCTGTCATTGGCGATCTAGAGCTCCTACCTAGAAGTTGCATTACTCCACTCTGAAAAATGTGAGTGCATTAAAGATAATATATCTACCACTAGTGTTTTCGTGAAATGTGGTAGTCTTCGCGGCAAAGTTGTGAAAAGTGTTAGTCTTCACGGCAGGGGTGCGAAATCTACTAGTCTTCACGGCGAAAAAGGAAAAGTACTACTCTTTGAGAGGGATTTAGGACGTGCTAGTCTTCGTTTAGAGCGACGATATATGACCGATTGTGAGAAAACGTGAAATACAGTGCACAAATGTTACTATAAAATGAACGCTTTTCTGGGTTGGCAATACTAATTTGTAAAAATGTGAAACATTTTGAAAAATCATGAAAATTTGTAAAAATTATGACAGGTTTCATGTTAGCGATGCTCCAAATTTAAATGTAAAATTTTTATTTTTCACATTATTTTACATTCCAACACAATTACTCAAAGTTTTTTACATTTATCATTTCCACAACATTTTTATTGTATTGAAGAATAAACAATTAAAAAGTATTAAAACCTTCTACTAATATTATATGTTAAGAACAATTAAATTAATCTTGATTAAAGACGATAACACTACATTATAGTCCAGTGAATTTCAGACATTATAAAGTGCATTGCAACAGATTGAAAACGTTTAGATACGATCAAATTTTATACCAAAAATCCATTGCGATTATGAAAAACGATTGAATTATACTAAGAAACGATTAAAAATGTCTCGTCGCCAGGTGGCGTCCGGATTTTATTACTCGCAAGTGGTAAGAATGTGATGGTTAGTATATAAGACCATTCAAGGTAATGCATAAATAATTCATTATAACATGCGTGTAATACATGCATTAAGTAACAGTGCGTGTAAGATTAGGCAGTACGAGTATGTATTTATAAAGTGTTTAATAAAATATATGAAAAAAGTCCTAATTATAAAAAAAATGATACATGAATATTAAATACGATTATAAGAGATTAAAAACAATTAGATTTATAAATGCAGTAATTAACATCAAAAACGATAAAAAACGATTAATATATATAACGGATTTTTAATACATTTTATAATAATAGTTTAATCGTTTTTTAATACCATTCTAATCGTTATCTATTCTAATCGGAACTGATACAATACATTCTAATACCTAATAAAGCTAAAATTACGTTACACAAACGACTATCAAAAACGATTACGGTTTTTGAAATCGTTTTTAATCTTCGGCTATTAGCAGGGTTGTCTGGGGTACAGTAGGAATTAGTGAGAATTCTGAGATAGATTGTTAGTTGGGCTTTGTTCAATTGGGTGAAGATTTTTTTGAAGTTAGTGGGGTTAGTGAAAGATATTTTATTTTTATATTGTGTTCCTTTTGAGTCGAGTTGTTGTGAATGTTCTATATGCCAGTTAAGTTTGTGGTTTAATAGCTGGGATGAAAAAGCTTGATACCAGTGTGATTTAAGGGGAATTACCTCGGAGTTCTGTGTTGCATTTTTTGCTGCCTTATCGGCAATTTCGTTACCCTTAATATTTTTGTGGCCGGGAATCCATATTAGATTTACAAGATTATTTTTCTTTTGAATGAAGTTAATGTTGAGTTTACATTCTAATTCTATTCCGGATGTTTTATGCGAGAGGTTTCTGGAATTGATCATGTTTATGGCCTTTTTAGAGTCTGAGAAGATGTTGGTCTCTTTTAAGTTATTATTTTTTATGTATCTTAAGGCTAAAAGAATTGCAAAAAGTTCTGCTTCTGTGGGGGTAGAGGCGTTGGCTATTTTATACTGGACTACTTTGTTTGATTTTTCATGATATAAGGCTAATCCTTGGAAATTGTTATTGTAGGGAAAGGCTGCGTCAACATAGATGTTATCACATCCAGGGTGATTCATCAAGTCAGACGGGTTGAGGAATATCCCGTTGTCTTGAGAATCCCTGTTGATATCTACCATGTTGGGTTGTGTGAATTGGCATTGCAAAGGGAATTCGTATGGGATAGGTAAGTCTGTCTGTAAAATGTTAGGTATGTTTTTTTGAATATTTTTAAATCTATTAAGGATTGTTCTCATTATAAATTTAGATTTGGATTTTTTTTTTCCAGTAGTTTCCTGAAGGTTTGAAAGAGTCGTCACAAGAGGATGATTCTTGAGACTTGCTGATTTGTACAGGTATTTGTCTATTAAAATGTTTCTGCGGTGTGAGAGTGTGGTTTCATCTATGATATTGTGTGTGAGTGCGTTAGATGCGAATTTGGGGAGTCCTAGGCATATTTTTAACCCTGTGTTGTGAACCGATTCTAACTGTTTCAGGTGGCAGTCTGCTGCGTTGGAAAAGCAGGCATAACCCCATTCCAAGATTGACCTGGTGAGGGCTTTATATGCATTCACGAGTATCCGGGGTTTAACTCCGTGTGTTTTGTTGGCTTTAAGTATATTGAGAGTGTTAGTTGCTCTTGTTTTGATGTACTTTATGTGAGGGAGCCATTTGAGTTTGGAGTCAAAGATGACTCCTAGAAATTTTACCTGATTGGTAGGCCGTATTATTGTGTTGTCGATGTTAATATTTATATTATCTGGAAGATTTCTTTTGTTGTTGATAAAAATTAGGTGAGATTTATGGGGGGCTATATTTAGCTTTCTGTTTTTTAACCACAGTTTGAGTTGGTTTGCTCCTTCTTCTATGGCCTGAGCTGCTATTTCGGGATTTTTGTGCGAGAAGGAAATTGCACAGTCATCAGCAAATTGCAAGTTGCTACATTTAAGTATGTTGTGGATTATGTTTCTGACGTATATATTAAAAAGAATGGGGCTCAAAACAGAACCTTGTGGTAATCCCTTGTGAGTGTCTCTATCAGCTAAGTGTCTTCTATTCAAGAAAAAGGAAATTTTCCTAAAACTAATGATATTTTGTATGAACGCTATTATTTTGCTAGAGAATTTTAAGTCTATAAGATCTTGGATGAGAGTATTGGGGTCCACGTTATCGAATGCGCCCTCGATATCGAGTAAAAGGAGTGCGAATACTTGTTTTTTTGATAAGGCGAGGTATGCTCTAGTGGCCAGTAGGGTAGTGCTATCCAGAGTCGATTTTTGTTTACGGAATCCGTATTGGGAGTTGGGTATTATGAAGTCATTTTCTATGTACCAGTCTAAACGTCTTTTAATTATTTTTTCAAGAAGCTTAAGCAAGTTGGAAGATAGTGCTATGGGTCTAAATCCTTTGTTCTCTGGTTTCGGAATAAGGATAGTTGTATATTCCGTCCATTGTTTAGGAAAGACTTTTTGGTCTAGAATCTGATTAAAAATTTCCCTTAATTTTTCTTTTGTGTTGAGTGGTAGTTTTAGGATAATCTCATTTGAGATGAGATCTTTTCCTGGGGAGGATCTGGTTTTGAGGTTGTCTATGGCTGAGTAGAATTCTTCGGATGAGATGGGTTGGTCGAGATGGTGGTTTGAGATATCATTTGGGATAGCAACTTGTGGATTTGAGATGTTATTGCATATAATTTGTCTATTGTGGACTGAATTTTAGGATCCTCGTAATCAAATTTGTCAACACTTTTGGGGGTGCTTAAATATCCTTTTAGGCCTTTAATTACATCCCAAATAGACCTTACGTTAGTGTTAGGGCTAAGGGATTGTAAGTAATTCCTTGTAAAGTTTTGTTTTGTTTGAGCGGCTAGTTTTTTGAATGATTCATTTGCTTGTTGATAGTTAAGATAATTTTCCCGATTTATATTTTTGCGATACAAGTCAGTTAGGTTTCTCCTGTTCTCCCTTGCGGTGTCTAATTCAGAAGTCCACCATATGGGTTTGGGGTTTTTAACTGTTCTATTGCCTTTTGAGATTTTCGCGCCTGATTCAAGGAGGGTATCTAGAATGAGTTTGGTTAAGTTATCGTAGGATTCTAATGGATTGTTTGAAAATAAGTCATGGTTTGAGGTTTTAGATTCTAAACTAGATTGGAACTTTTCCCACTTACTTTTGTTTATATTTAATTTTTCTCTGTTAGTTGGGAATTGGGGAGCTTTGTTGGTAACCGAAATGCTGATTGGAAGATGGTCACTACCTATACCATCCTCCAATACTGACCATTCAGTTTTGTGAACCAAATTCAGGGAGATGATAGTTATGTCGGGTGATCCTGGTTTGTTGAGGGGTTTCGGTATTAGCGTAGCTTGAGAGGGATCATTTATTACTATTAAGCTAGTGTTTGATAGTTCTGTCACTAGAGAGTTACCTATTTTTTCCGCTCTTCCTGTACTCCACATTGAGTGGTGCGCATTGAAATCGGTACAAATTATTACATTCTCAAAGTTAGCGATGAAATCTAAGAGCCTTTTAATAACTTTTTTTTCTAGTTTGGTGCGATGGTCTCGGTAAATGTTGAACACATTGAATTGCTCATTTGAATTTCTAATTTCGGTCGCAAGAATTTCTAAACCTGCGTATGTTTCATTTAAGTTGATGATTTTGTGGCTTAGATCATTTCTGATAGCTGTTAATAAGCCTCCTCCGATTGTATCGGTTAATCGATCACTTCTAACACAATTGAAATTTTTGAATCTAATTATTTCGTTTTCATTTAACCAGGTCTCCTGAATATAAATAACGTTGTGGTCGCTAATAATGAATTCAAGTTCTTGTTTTTTCCCTCTCAAGCTACGGCAATTCCATTGGAAAATCTTGATTTTATTGCTTAGGTCCATTTTTAATTGAGAAGAGTGGGAAGGGTTCCGGAGCGCGTGTTTAGTGTGTATGACTGTAGTGTGGTGGGTAGGGGACGTCTTAGTGGAGTGGTATTTCTTTTGCAATTGCGCAGTGCGTTTAAATTAACTTTAGAATTTTTATCTTGAATACCACGGTTTAAATGATTGGTCTTGGGGTATAGCACAAGGTTACAAATAGGGAAAAATATAAGATAACAGTTACATACATTTAAAATTAAAATAGATTTTGTTAAAATATCACAGGTAGAGAGTACCGTTTTGTCACATTTGGAAATAATTGCCATTATATTTGGATGCTTTTGGAGGCGATCTTTTCTTTTGTGATGGCTTCGGTGAGCATAAAAACCGCGTTTTGCATTTTAGCGCTTTGTTCCACAAGTATTTGAATGGCTCCGAGAAGTGAATTTATTCTTTGATCTGTGTTATCCTGTGTGATGCTGTTTTGATTGTGAGCGTTTGGTTTTGCGCGACTGCCGTGTATGTCAACAAGGCTTTTCTCGCCTTCGAGTTGGACAATGGGAGACTGGGACCGTCTCCTTTTGTGTATACTTTCTACTTTAGAGTGTAAACATGTATGATCTGTGTAATTTCGGTTTGATAGGGAAGTCGCGTAGGGCCTTTCTGTGGATGCGGTTTTGTAGTGATTTAAGCAACCAGATTTGAATAGATCTTTCGCGTGGTTTAGGGATATATTTTTTGTAGCCATCGCGTACTTTATCTCTTTTTGTTCGAGGTATCTAAGGCACTGTCTATCAAGAGCGGAGTGATTGCCCTTGCAATTAATGCATCACTTGGATAGTGTGCATTTTTGATTGTAAGACTCATGTTCCATGGAGCACTCGGAACAAATACGCTTCCTTCCGCAATTGGATGCCGCGTGTCCGAATCGGTAACATGAGTTACATTGTAAGACGTTAAAATCGTAAGGGTATACTTTAGCAGAGACTCTAAAAAATTTGATTTGGTCTGGCAATTTACTCGACTGAAAATAGATTTTAATCGTGTTTGTAGGAACAAGCACCTCGTCATCTTTTTTAAAAATACGTTCTATTTTCACGTTTTTGTAAGAGCTTTCGATTGCGAGTTTGAGTTTTTCGATTGTGTATACAGGGTCTATGCCATGCACTTGTCCTATTTTTACTACCTTATAATTGGGAATATAAGGTATCCATTCTGTAGGGAGATCCGAATTTCCTTTTACTGTTTTGTTTGCTTCCTCGAAATTAGCAAAAATAATTTCAATTTTTCGTGGGCCTATCTTTCTGACGTTTTCAAAATCTAGCCGGGCTTTTATGAGGATTTCTCCTAGTTTGAGTGGATCGATGTTTCCTATATTTAACGAGCTGTTGAGTTGAGATTCAATGTGTATAATAAAAGGGGCTTGGGATGGGGAGTTATATCTATTTTTTTGTAATTCGGGAAGGATGGATTTACTTGTTGTTGTGGACTTAGACTCCATGATTGTCTGTTGTCGTTATACTATTTTTACTAATTTGATAAAATGACTTGTGATTTTACGAATTTTATTTGGTTGGAAGTACCACCGGTTATACTTCTATTCTGGCCTCAATGTATAGCCGTTCGATTATTGGTTATTTTTAGTTTAATGAAATGTTAGCGTAAGCGTAAAAAAAATTAAAAAAAAGAAGCAGCATACGAATCTATTAACGATGCACGTACCTTTAGTAATATAATTTTTTCTTTTCCTTAGGAGAATATGCGTCGGTGAGCAGTCCAATGGTCTCAGCGGATTGTAGTGGCCGTTTGGAGTATTTAAATATAAGCAGATAATCCCTATGCGAAGGCTTTGCTGTGTCGGAGCGGTGTTGATCGTTCGGCAGTCGGAGTCGGAATCAATGGCTTCTGTTTCACGGAAGGTGAACTCTCCCGTCAGCTTCGTGCTCCATTTTATGACCCCGTGATTAGTTCCGGATACATTACATTTTAGGGTAGTGTTAACGTGTTAGTCTAGAGTTCTTAAGGGATTTTTATTTTATTTTTATATCTACATGTATACATTTTGTTGAATAAAAAATAATTCTTTTCAGTGTTTCATAACTTTTTATTAATATTTAATTAAGAAAAATTGATTGATAAATTATTATATTATAAAAAAATACGTTTTTAGTCGAAAAAAATTGCGCCTGGTGGATTTGAAGTTTGAACTCAGTTTGTTTCGAAATATCGTTGCGCAGGATTCGCCACCGACAGAGGCGCTGTTACTCACTAGGTCTCGACAGTTCCGTCGGCCGGACTTAGCGATCTTGGCCGGAAAACGTGAGCCATTTTCGTGACATGGAGTTGGGTCTCCTTGTCTCTTACTCCCTGGCTATGGAGTATGGATGTGGTGTAAATATTTATATTTTGTACGTAGGATGAGCATCCAAGATTGTAGGATGTGATTGAACATAGAAGCATTTTTTTTATTCACATAAAAATAATTTTTAATTACACTTTAACCTCTAAAGAATTCTCTAAAGAATAATTTTTAAGGTATAATCAGCAGAAACATCTAGTTTATAATATTCAATTATATAGATTATATTTTGTAAAAATTAACTATTGAAAATGGGTGTCTTTGAATGTTATGGAATAATCAAATTCATGTTAGTTTTTGTAAATCTGATCTTTTGGGTAAGTATTTTAACCTTATACTTATTAATTTTGTTTTTATATTTAAGCTTAAGATATATGAAAAGATTATGAGTTGAGCTTTGGCTTAACTTTGCTATCTTTGCGTGGTTCTCTTGTATTGAAAAAATGTTATAGGAATTGAATTGTGATCATTAAATATGAGACAGTGTCTACAAGCCATAAGCATCGATGGTCGATGTTCGACGGCACCAAGTCTGGTTCTTTTTTATGCTGTCGATGCGAGTGTCTACGGTGAACAGTGAATGGCACTATTTGCAATAATTTAATTATTTTGATGGTAAACGATGAACGGTCGACGCAGTATAATAGCTGCAAAAAGTTAAAAAAAAAAGAATAAAATTGAAAGCTATATGCATAGAATTTATTACTAGTAGGTTAGGTGCTCATGCAGGCATGATAGCACTGATGCACAATCACATGATGGTTGATATCCCTATTGTATTTTATTTAAATATACATATAGCATGAGATGCTGTTATATAGCATATGTTATAGTACATATAGGTGATATAGGTACGATTGAAACATCAGTATATAGGCATAAGAACCAAAGTCAAAATAAATAATAAATAATGATATTAATAAATAGCTTCAACAAAAAAATCATCTTCGTATTTTTATTAATTAAACTTTCCTGCAAAAGTACTTGATAGGGATCGATTAAATTTTCAATAAAATTTGAAGCTATATCTTAATCCCACTTTTTGTATTAGAACTCGATGAAAATTGATAGAATAGGAGTCGATGAATTTTAGTAACAGTAAACAATAATTAACAGTAAACATTAATTAAAATCAATGTTTAATACTAATGATTAGAGTTTATTTATTTTAATAGTCATTTTTTCTACATAATTCTATGGACTTATATCGATTCTGTTAATTTTCTTTGAGTTCCAATACAAAAAATAGGATTAAGATTAAGCTTCAAATTTTATTAAAAATTTAATCAATCTCCATTAACTATTTTTAACAGGGTTCAGATAATAACTGTAACATTCTCAGTGTACCAACTGATATCAAGTGTAATACAGTCTACCAAAGCAGTGACTATAGAGTCCAAAGCAAAAGTTCATAAAAAGAAAGCTCAACTGTATACATAGGTCATCATCCTATCAATGACTGTCTGCTGCAGTTTAAATATCTGAAGCTAATGAGCTTATTTTGTTAGGTTTTATTTGAAGACTAATACTGAGGTAATATAAAATAGCAGATAGGATTATTATATATAGCAATCTAACCTAAAAAGTAAATTAAAATTGAATGTAAACTTTATTACAGTGGAGCAAGACAAAAGAAGTACAAATATAACATCTTAATTACTCGGCTTAAAACAAACATGAATTATATTTACAAACTTGGATAATACAAGAAGATTTTAATATATTATATTACAGTTATGAGAATCATCCAAAATATATAAAAAAAGTGGAAAGGTTTTGTACAACCAATTAATACTGTCGCCACAAGAAACAATGAATATGAAATAGTTTACGAGTATAAAATTTATCAACCAAGCAGGTAATGCTATTTTTAAAATATTGTTTCAAAAAAATATTGGTCCCTGTAAAAAATATTTACATCAAATTTTACATCAAATTTGATGTAAAGATTTTGAACTTTTACATGTTAAATTTCACATGCACGAATAAAATTGTAAATCTTTACGTGAAATTTTACATTAAATTTTACGTCAAGATCAATACGTAAAATTTTGCATGAAATTTGACGTAAAGATTTACAATTTTATTCGTGCATGTGAAATTTAACATGTAAAAGTTCAAAATCTTTACATAAAATTTGATGTAAAATTTGATATAAATATTTTCAACAGGGATTTAATATAAGGATTATTTGAATCCAATGGTAGCTGTCAGTTAAGTCAACAGTTTATCTTCTAAAATCGTTTATAACCTTTTTTTTTCTTTATTAGTGGTTTTATGGCTAAAAATCTTGATAGTCGTCTTTTCATTTTTAATGGGGTATAGGCATTTTCATCTTTGATAATAAGCTGTCTATATCAGTAATAGTTAAATTATTCAAAGAATTTTGAATTTCTTCTAAATTTGATATTATTATAAGTTTGCCATAATATTTTTATTGGATATTTTTTTAAAGTCACTTTTTCTTTCTTCAAAAGTTTCTCCTTAAGACATGCTAAGAACTTAAATGATTTTATTTATCGATGGAGTTAAAAGTTTTCTTTTTTATGGAACATTTAACATTTTATTTTTGTTATATTTAATTTTTGTAATATATTCATTACTTTTGACAGGTGACTCTTAATTTATGGTTTGGGTATTGATTATACCTTGAGTGATTGTTGTCTATATGGTTATTTTTTTGTACATATGCACTTATTTGGTGTCACTGTTATTGTTTGACTTTTTGATAGTACTTAATATTTCTTGTGTTGTAGTTTCTACTGGTGAAATTCAAGAACTCATGTCGTTTGATGCTTTCATTGATTTATCAAATTCGTAGTATGTTAATAAATCTTCGAACTGATTTTGTACCAAAGCGATGTTTGGTTGCAAAACATCAATAAATTTTAATCTTTGTACTAATACCTTTTGACATTTTTAAATTATTTTCAAAATTGTGGTAGTTATTTTACGTGAAAAATAGATTTATTTATTTATATCCAACTCCAATATGGTGGGAGAACGGATGCCTCCCGACAAGTGCGGCAGTAATTTCGCTTGTCACAAACAAAAAAGTACCACAATACTGATATGCATCATATGCGATGCTGCATATCATATCCATTGTTTAGCACAGGATTCAGCGGACTTTAAAGTTGTCAGTTGTAATCTGATTGTGTGTCCAGAACAGAGCTGTAGCAACCT
Organism: Pteromalus puparum; assembly: GCA_012977825.3. Taxonomy (NCBI): domain Eukaryota; kingdom Metazoa; phylum Arthropoda; class Insecta; order Hymenoptera; family Pteromalidae; genus Pteromalus; species Pteromalus puparum. The sequence continues at coordinate 29,989,441 of CM053169.1, read as the reverse complement.
AACCTCAAAAACTGAAGAAAAGGATCTAAGCGACTCTGCTATATTACTGATAGCTAAAATAAAACTAAATAAATCAGAAGAAGTGAGGAGAGAACTGCTAAGTAACAGAATCAAGAGAGTCTAAACATCAACATCGAAGATAAGTACAAACTGGTAAAAACAGAGAATTTCTTACTGAGGCAGTTAGTCAATAAATTACAAGTAAAAAACCAGTTACTTAAAGAGAAAGTGCTAGTAAAGCAAAAATAACAAGTGCCAGCTAGTCTGACGTATGCTCAGATTACTAGTTTTCCAAAACTATGCCAAAAAAGGTGCCAAAACTGACTGTAAAAAAAGTGGGTGACAAAGATGTGAACATAAAACAGAAAGTGATAAGAGTGTATTGTTGCTGAAAAGAGAATCCAGACTAAGAATCTATATATTAATAGTAAGGATGAATTAATTATCAACTGTTTGAACAGTGAAAGTGTCACACTAACTGAAGATGTTTTGAAACATAACCTTGAAGGTGTATGTGAGGTTAGGAAAGACACGTTAAAAAATCCAATAATCAAATTCAGGAAGACTATAGATAAGGAGTGTCAACGAGATACGGCAAATAAGCAAAATCCCGCTGAAAACTTTTTTCGCCGCATGGCGGCGCTGCGAACAGTTAGTTTCTAATATGGCTGCCATCTTGCCACCAGCTGACTGAACTGACTCAAATGTGCTTCAGTGAAAGATGTTTTATTGATATTCCTTTTTTGTAGTAGCATCTACTCAACAACTTTAGTCTTATGTAAAATTATCCCCTGAATACGAATTTCAATATCCCAGATCTGTAAATTTGAAGGATATTTTACTATAAGCATTTTAAATGCAAAATGCTTGGTATTTTTTATACGTTTTTTCACTTTTTGGCATGTAGCTCGGTTAAATTTCACCATAGACAAAAAAATTTTATTGTAGGTTGTTCCTTAATAAATTACCTACAAAAAAGTCACTAGTGGCTACTCTCTAAATTCAATACTTTACTTACAGTATGGCCTTGAAGAAAGTAAACAAACTATTGAACTTAGAGAGTCGCCACCCGGGACTTTTTTATAGGCAATTCAATAACGAACAACTTACAACAAAAATTTTTTGTCTACGGTGAAATTTAATCGATCTACACGCCAAAAAGTGAAATAGCGTACAAAAAATACCAAACATTTTCCATTTAAGATGCTTATACTAAAATATCCTTCAAATTTACAGATCTGGGATATTGAAATTCGTATTCAGGGGATAATTTTACATGACGATAATGTTATTGCTACTATAAAAAGGAGTGTCAATAAACAATATCTTAAATTTATTTCACTGAAGCACATTTGAGTCAGCTCAGTCAGCTGGCGGCAAGACGGCGGCCATCTTAGAAACTTACTGTTTGTAGCGCCGCCTACTGGCGATTTACTCTCTAATAGTTTTCAGTATTTCTTAAGCATTGCGTTGACACTCCTTTTCTATAGTCTTCCTGATCAAATTTGTCGGAATCGACAACTACAAACAAATGGAAACAGATGACATCGAGAACGATATAAACGTGAGAAATTTTGGAAATTTTACTAACAAGGGTAAAGTACTACATATGTACAAAAGCAAATCAAGTAAACTAACCACAGTACTTACAGTACTACACAGGAAGTCCCAGCTGACATATACAAATTTATCCAAAGAAAGCAAAAACAAGATTGTTGTTGGGTACCAAAATTGCACAGTATATGACTCAATAAACATTAAACCCTGCTACAACTGCTGAAGATTTGGGCACAACAGTAAAAAATGTCGAAATAAAACTGCATGCCTCAAGTGCGCTGACAAACACAAAACGAGTACCTGTTCAAGTGACATCGCAAAATGTTTGAATTGTTGTTACTCTAATAGTCAATTCAAGACAAAACTAGATACTAGACATGAAACTAGTGATCATAACCTCTGCACCATTTACAAAAAAAATAAATATGTACATAGAGTCTACTGATTATCCTGTGAGACCTACATTACCAGCCATACTACCAGTTTACCACACACCCAGGAACAGGAAAAGGAGAATCTGGAACAGGAATCTACCATAGAGGTAACAAACCCATCCACATTAATCGCAACGAAGTCACAACAACCACCGAACTCCGCAAATAAAAAACTAAAAATGGTTGACGCAGCTAAGTAGCAACGAACACATACGTCGAAGATGGACAAGCAACAACAGCAGCCACCAATTCCGCCACCAATTCAGCCGAGAAGTACGAGACTAAGAAGCTCTAAAAATTAAACTGAAAAATGAATATCTTTGATTATCTAGATGTAATACGAAAGGATTCAATGCTGAAGGAAAAAACATAAAGTGGTATTGACGGTCTAAACAAGGCGATAAGTAATAAAAACGATATAATTATGCATATAAACGTAAGGAGCATGAACGCTAATTTTGACAAAGTCAAAATATTATTTGAAAGCCTTATCGTCAAACCATCTGTTGTTATTCTTACAGAAACTTTTGATCAGATAAATTTTTACAAAGTTTTAATTTGAGCGGAAGGGATTACGAATACAAGTCCTACTACAACGAAAGTAGACTAAATAGAAATGATGGAGTTATAGTTTTCGTAAATAAAAACTTAATACAAAACACGGAAATTGTTCAACAGGGTAGGATTAAAATGGTAAATACCCGAATAAACTTGAACAATAATAGCAATATTGAGATCTCGTCTATGTACCGATCACATGATATACCTAAGTCTGAGTTTATCCTAGATTTAAACAAATATTAAGTAAAAAAGAAAAACACTAAAAATCATCTTGTCATAGGAGATTTCAATATTGACATATTAGATTGTGATAACGTAAGTCAAGAATTTCTATGCAATTTTTTTGAAAAGGGCTATATACCGAGTTTTGTAGATATAACAAGGCCACCTTTTGGTATAGCCAAAGGATCCTGTATAGATAATATTTTCATAAAGACAAGTAACCTGAACACAGTAACTTTCTAAACTCTTTATTACTGAGCATTTTCCGATCTTTATTGCTGTCAATAAAATGAAAGTTGAAAACGACAAACCAATAGTGTCTATAAATTATACAAAATTAGCTAATATCGCGCAATCTAGAAACTGGAAAGATATTATATTGATACAGGATCCTAATTTGGCAACTGACAGTTTATTGTCCGAATCAAACAATGTGTAGAATTATCTAAAAAGAACCAAAGAAATTGCAAACTCAAAGGTCGAAAAAGTTGGATCACTGATGCCATTCTCAAATTATGTGAAACAAAGCAACTTCTATATAATTTATGGCAACTGGACAAAAGAAATAAACAGTTTAAACGTAAATACAAAATTTTTCAAAATTTTTAAAATTTTTTAAATTTTCAAAATTTTTCAAAGTTTTCAAAATTTTTCAAAGTTTTCAAAATTTTTAAAATTTTTAAAATTTTAATACAAATTTGTTTTACTTTGAAAAGTCCTCGAATTTCCCATTCCTTCCATATGCATGATAAGTGGCCTATTCGCGCACTTATCATAAAAAGTACGGTGTGCAACAAGGGGGGAGTGGCTATTTCAGACTCGGCGCCCTCGACTCCCACTCGTGCTCAAAACATCACCCTCGCTAGAAAAAGCCAATTTTCCCCCCTAGTTGCACAATATATCGTGATCGTTTAATTGATGTGTTTGGACGTCGATTGGTCCATGCAGACGCATCTCGTGGACCGCCAGGACTAGGAATCAAGCTGACTAATGATGGAAATTTTGATTTAGAGAATCGAAAACTGTGTAATGTGGCAAATGCTATAGAGCAAGATGATGCTGTAAATCTAGAGACTGTGAAAAAGTTGATCAAACAAAGTGCTGACAAAATTGTTGAAGATTTCCAACCTGTTAAGAGTGTGTTAAATNGTTGATCAAACAAAGTGCTGACAAAATTGTTGAAGATTCCCAACTTGTTATGATTGTGTTAAATGATAAAGTTACGAAAATTGAGTCTGAATTGGCTATTATTAATAATACACTATCAGATTTGCAAGATAAATTACGAATTTTGAATTCTACAGTAAATAAACTTATAAATCAGCATGAAAGCAGGAGTAGTGGAGGAACTTCATAAACCTGCCAGGCGTAATTATCCACGTCGTTCTTTTCTCGTTAAAGATATTGACGAAACTTGGCAAGCAGATCTTGTTGAAATGATTCCGTATGCTAAGCAAAACAAAGGTTTCAAGTACCTGCTCACTGTCATTGACGTATTTTCAAAGTATGCTTGGACTGTTCCGGTAAAACAAAAAACTGGAAAATATGTAGCTCAAGCTATGAAATCAATACTAGTGCAAAAAAGAGTACCTAAGAATTTGCAAACAGATCGTGGAAAAGAATTTTACAATAAAGATTTTGATAAACTAATGAAAAGTTATAAAATTCATCTTTACTCTACTTATAGTAATCTTAAAGCATCAATTTGTGAACGTTTCAATCGCACTCTGAAAGGCAAGATGTGGAAGTTATTTAGCCTACGTGGTACCTACAAATGGTTAGACATTTTACGAAATTTAAATTTACTGTAAGATTCTACTTTACAAGACCAGTGGCGACGCGCGCGCGCGCGTGTGTGTGTGTGTGTGTGTGTGTGAGAGAGAGAGATGGGTGCAGTGTCACTAGCGTGAGCGAGAGCCGAGCGGTCCGAGTGGTAAAACAGGGGTCTACTGGTTACCATCGGATGCGACTGCATGAACGTTACTAACGTAAAAGAGATGGGAATAATTCTTTTGTAAGAGAGGTGCGTTAATAATGGTGTGCGTGCGTGTGTGTGCGTGTGTGTGTGTGTGTGTGTGTGTGTGTGTGTGTGTGTGTGTGTGTGTGTGTGTGTGTGNTTTCGAAAAGTCTTTATTGATAGAATAAAGTGCTTTTTCCACCGTGCTATGGTGGATAAATCGACTGCAGCAGTAGTAGAAAATAATAATTTTTCAACCTCTTCTAAGAGCTTAACTTGCTGTAAGCATTCATCCATAATATACGCCATTTTCAGAAGTTGATATCTATTTGTAACAAATATAAATAATAATACTTTAATTTATATGAAAATAAATGTTTGATATATATTTTTTTCAAAAAATAATAAAACATTTAATATAGAGAGCTGTAATGTAAATGTAAGAAAACAAGTTGGTAAAACAGGAACCTACTAGCAAATGATTGGTAGCGTAAGATTCTACTGTACAAGAGCAGTGTCGGTGTGTGTGTGTGTGTGTGTGTGTGTGTGAGAGAGGGCTGCAGTGCCACTAGCGCGAGAGAGACGGTTGCAGTGTCACTAGTGTGTGAGAGAGATGACTGCAGTGCCACTAGCGGAGAGACTAGCGGAGAAAGGAAGGGAGAGAGAGAGAGAGAGAGAGAGAGAGCGCCGAGTGGTAAAACAGAGGTCTACTTGTTACCATTGAATACGACTGCATGCACGTTACTAACGTAGCAGAGATTGGAATGATTCTTTTGTAAGAAAGGAACGTTAATAATTGTGTGTGGGTGCGTGTATGATTGTTTAAAACTTTATATATATATATATATATATATATATATATATACTATTTAAGTGGGAGAGAGAGGATTATCGGTACTTAAGTAGTGGTGGCAGTAGGATAGAGGAAAAAATTAAAAAATTATAAATATTTTACAAAAATTTATTTTTTAACATTTTTCTTTATTTTACAAATAGCGTTTTTATTATTAATTACATTAGAACTCATTTTTTGCAACTCTTTTAAAACTTGTCTGGAAACATCTGCATTTACTGGCTCCTTCTTTTGTTTTTTTACAATTTTCCTTTTTTTCGAATTCGCTTCGTTTTCTTCAGCATTTGCTGTTTTTTTTCCTTTTCATTTGCTTCTGAGGCTTCACCTGAGGCTGTACTCCTTAGGACATGATTTTTGATAAGTTTTCCAATTGCTGCGTTAGTTTTCTCAGTTCATGTATAGTCTCATGATCGCATGCGACGCTGTAGAGTAGACTACACGTCCGTATACGAGGAATCGCGTCGTAGTACGGCCCGAGAAGTTGGCAACAGTGCATGTACTGTGCAACTCTCGGTGCAGTTTAAATAACAATTCGTCAACTCTGCTGCTGAGCCGCCACTGCCAGCAGAGCATAACAATAAAACAAAGCAGCATACACGAACGAACCGCGAAGCTGCGGCAGCCTCCTAACCTCTCCTGTCAGGCGACACGGAGATTTCTCTCGGGG
>CM053169.1:29967993-29983165 GCA_012977825.3 Pteromalus puparum | reverse complement strand
GTTCGAGAGTCCTGCGAGTTGTTGTATTATTTCTTTGAGTTTAAATCGTGAGTTGCGTACGTAATTAAGGAGATATTGAGAGTAAGTCCTTGCGCCAACAGATCTGGTTATGTTAAATGTTCTAACCATTTATTAGCGACGCCGTTGAGGTCAATGCGAACTCCGGCTTTCAAATAACTAACAAGCCGCGGTTGTTGCATGGCTGGCGCTACCCTTGAGGCAAAGACTCGGGTTTTCGACCGATAAGTGGAAGCAGAAGCAGACGCCGATCGCGACGTTATTTCGCGAATATTTCAGGAATTGATCTACATGAGCAGACCCATCGCAGAGCAGTATTCGTAGGTCTGAACTCCATTAACCATACGAAATCGACATCTTGGTGACGCCGGGTCCGTTTCGACCGACGCCGCCGCCATTTTGATGTGAAACGTTAATTCGCTTCTAAATCTCGTTATATACGAATGTTCGCGATTAACTTGAGAACCGAGTAGTATAATCAATTGCGCCTGATTTTCGAGCGGAAGTAGACCGTGGTTAAATACAATTATTATAATAAACGAGTACTATTATTATTAACAGAAATTATTATTTTTGACGCGAGTATATTTGAATGAGACTTCGTAATTGAGTATTAATTCTACTAATCATTTAATAATCCAACGAGTAACGAGTATTTGACTGGAAGATAGCGGTCGAAGCGAGATTGTAGTCGAGCAAGGCTTGACGGAAGGTAGTACAATATAATATTATTTAATTCAGCATTACAATTGATTGTGTTTTTATTGACTTCACCCTCTGCCACGCCAGGCTAATTCCTGTCCCTAGTCCTAGCGTGTGTCCCCCTCTAGATGTAAGAGTCCTAGCGAGTCGATAAATAAGAGTAGTATTGAGATCTAGACGTTTGCGAGGCTAAGGGATTTGGTCTTAAAAAGCGCAACGTCACACATGATGATACTCTTTCACCATATCAACATTATGTTGTAATATGGGAATTGGTTTTAAAACCGCTTCAATCAGTTTAATAACATCACTCGTTTGGAGGATGTTGATCGATGGCATAACTTTGTGATCTTCTTGAACTTGTGATTAAGTCAAATCTATCATTTCAACATGCTTTTGCTCTTGTCCTTGTTGGTTTTGCTCTTTTTATTGTTGTTGTTGTTGTTGTTCTTGCTGCTGTTGGTGTTCTTCTAATTTATTTTCTTGATGTTCGTTCTCCAATGATACAGCCAAGTCTTCATAAATCGCTGATAATTCCTCCTTAGGAATATTCATACAGTCAGATGCAAGATTTTGATCAAGAGTAGAATAATGATCTAATTGTAAATGTTCCTGCTCCTGTTGTTATTGTTGTTGATGTTGTTTTTGTTGTCCTGGTTGTTAATTGAAAAATCTGCTTGCAGTTTCTGTTGTTGCTGCTCCTGCTGCTGTTGTTGTTGTTGTTGTTGTTGCTGCTGCTCCTGGTCGTTGATCAAAAAATCGACTTGCAGCAGCTCTTCCTATAAAATAAAAAATAAATAAGTTTGTTATGAATATAAGTGTACGTTTGTATGTATGAATGTAAACATAAAACATGATGTGCGTTGTGTGTGTGTGTGTGTGCGTGCGCGCGCGCGTGCGTGTGTGTGTGTGTGTGTGTGTGTGTGTGAGGTGGCTGTAGTGTTAGAGAGAGACAGAGAGAGCTAAAGATTTAAATGAACTTAATTAATACTAAACATTTTTATAAACTTACCATGTCTATGATTCCTCCGCTTAGTATTACATCATCCTTCAGGAGGAAATCCAAACCCAACGTGTAGTTCAAGCTACCCTGTAATTAATTAAAAATTAAATATTTATTATTTCAGTTAAGGTATTAAAAATTAGATAGAAAAGTAGTATATTAGATAGAATTAGTATATTATATATTAGTAAAATTAGATAGATTAGTAGTAAACAAAACAGATGTATAATTTATCTGAGAGCTTGAATATGCGCTTGAAAGAGAGAGAGAGAGAGAGAGAGAGAGAGAGAGAGAGAGAGAGAGAGACTAAATATTTAATAAAAAAATGTTACTTACTTTGTTCGCCATGACGATGATCTTGCAAGCACAAGTTTAACTAACACAAACACCACCAACACGCGATGTTACTGCAGCGAGAGCTTAGATTCGAATGGTGCCACGGGTCAGCAAGTGTGTCCGACGAGCTTCCTTCTGCACATTTGGAAGCAATAATTGTAAAATAAAGTATCCTTATCAGTTCGAGGGATGTGTGAGTGACTCGAGAAATGTGAGAGTAGAGGGTAGGTTTCTCAAACGCGACGCTGCATCTGGATGCAATAATTGTCGCATAAACTAGAAGTATCGGTTCGAGGGTTGGGAAAACTCAGGAATATGACACTGCAGGGTAGAAATCTTAAACGCACTGCCGTTTCTACAAATATTTTTTCTTAAAATTTTTTTAATTTAAAGTAAAATTAATGTAATTTTTACCAGTATAATCTCAGCTTTATATTATAAGATGCTTCTTCCAATTAAACTAATAATTTTTAATAATAATAATCCGTGCAGCAAGACAACTTTAGACAACTGAAATGCACATCGTTCGCGATTTGGATTAAATAATATAATAGCTGAAAGAGTGGGGGTAATTTTAATAATGTTTGACAAATATTTGCCCCTGCAAAGAATCTCTAGATGCACCGCACGCTGTAGGAAATCGGTACAGCGAAAATACGGTAGAGTGGGGACTATGGGAAACGCATTTAAAAGTACGAGAGAGAGGGTAGCTGCACGTGCTCAAAAAAAAATCAAGGATCTAGCTGTTTCGGCTGCACCGCGCGGGCTGTAGAAAATCGACGCAATACACTAGAGTGAGGACTATGGGAAACGCATTTAAAAGTACGAGAGAGAGGGTAGAGGAAAAATCCGAGGATCTAGCTGCTGCTGTGTGTGGGCTGTAGAGAATCGATGCAACACACCAGAGTGGGGACTATGGGAAATGCATTAAAAGGTACGAGAGAGAGGGTAGTCGAAAAATCTCAAGCTGCTGCACTGCGCTCGCTATAGACGCATTTAAAAGTACGGGAGAGAGAGGGTAGCTGCACGTGTTCAAAGAAAAACCCGAGAATCTAGTTGCTGCACCGCGCGGGCTGGAGAGACTCGATGCGTTGAAAATATACTAGAATGGGGACTATGGAATACGCATTGAAAAGGGTGAGAGAAAGGGTAGAGGAAAAATCCGAGGATCTAGCTGCTCTGCAGCGTATGGACTGTAGAGAATCGATGCAACACACCAGAGTGGGGGCTATGGGGAATGCATTTAAAAGTACGAGAGAGAAGATAGTTAAAAAAAAATCGAAGGATTTAGCGGCTGCACCGCGCGCGTGGTGCGCTTTGAACGAAAATACGTCTGCAGACGCCCGAGTGGGGACTATGGGAAACGCATTTAAAGGTATGAGAGAGAGGGTAGCTGATATCGTCCAAAGAAACATGAAAAGAGACGTCGCAAGCGTGAATGAATCGAGCTTGAGAAGCTTTTTTAGTGGAAGGGGTACAAATTTCGAGTATATTTAAGCAGCCCTCTGCTCCGTATTTGTATACACATTTTCGAGTGTACGCAAGCAGTGTACGGTGCTCTACATTAGTTGAGAAAGCTTGCTGTAGCATTTATAAGTATATTTTAAATATTTTATTATTTCATATATAAATTTATTCTTAATAATCAGTAATATTGTCATAGATAAAATGGATTTGATTGTTGATATCCAGGGATTCAAGGGACAAAACGGCCAATTTATAATCAAGGAGTAGGCCTACATTGATCCCAACGAGCCAGCAGCAGTAGCTCAACTAGCAACGTTTCAACCACCGCACTCTTTGCACGATTTGCCGAGCAATATCCAGTGTGCTAATCTGTGGCTTAAATATTCTTTCCACGGGTTAAAGTGGAACGATGGTGACCTTCCATATGAGAAGGTAGCTGAAGTTTGCTCCAGCCTTCTCGACTTATCACCGACAAGAAACGTGATTGTTTGGGTAAAAGGTGCGCAGAAAATCGAATGGCTGCAGTCATATTTCCCCGACGTCCGTAACATAGAAGATCTCGGCTGAAGACACCAGGACTTCGACCTCCGCTGGTGTGTACGCATCACCTTCCTGACTGGCAGCAGAATTGCGCAGTTCAAAACGTTTGCGCAATAAACAAGTGGCTCCGCGTTGTACGGCGAGATTTTATCTTCCCACTGCATTTCTTTGAGGAATATTATTCCTCATCTGATTCTGATACGACAACGTCAACATTGGAAGAATAATTTATTATGTGAGTATAATATGCTCTTATAACTAATACATAAAAAATATAATAAGCATATATATATATATATATATATATATTGTTTCATTACTTTTACAGGATGGAGTCGCTAAACGCTGTGGCAAAAGCTCCACCATTCCTGCCCACGAAAAAAATTAAGAATTTGGAGATCAACAAGAAGTATAAAATATCCAAATGTAAGAAAGTTCAGACAAAATTTGGCGCGAAGACGGTGCTGGAGTTGGATGCAAGTTTCGACGTTTTCCTACCCACTAAAGTGAACGCCTTCCTCATGGAAAACGTTGCCGACGAGGAGAAGTTGAAGCAGGAGATAGAAACTAGAGATGTCTATCTCCAACACCTTGGTAACAACATTATTGAATTTATTTAATCACAATTTATCTCCATTACGTACAATATTAAGGATTTTTTCTCAATAATTAGAGTGTTTATGCTAAATTCTTTTTTACTGTGCAAGGGGATTAACGTTACGCTTAGTAAGTTTTTTTTTCTAATATTAAGGATTTTTATAACATCTTACATAGACAGTATTATTCAATTTATAAATCACAATTTAATTACTATTAGATTTATATAAGTTATAATGTACAATAACGGTTCTAATTTTATTTATAACGAATATTTTATATATATATATATATATATATATATATATATATATGGTTGGTTCTCTGTCAAATCGAAGATGAAAAAATTGTTTTTAATCCAAACTTTATATATATGTTCTATAGGATGCCCGTGGCTCCCAAAAAAAATTTTCAGCGCGATCCCTTTACTTGGCTTCAAGTTATAGCTGGTCAAAGTTGATGTTTTAAGCGATTTTTGCATTGTTTGCCTATTTTCAACGATTTGTAGCTCATAATGGATGCATTTTTAACTAAAACTACCCTGATACTTTTTTTTGTTAAATTTCCTGAATTTTTCAATAAAAATACTTTTAAAGTCATATATACATGTTTAGGCTACCTTATTTGCATTTTAAACCTTAAAATTTGAAAATCTGAGGGTTCGATCCGGACTCCGACTACTTTCGTACGGTGAAAAGATACCTTTTTATAGTGAAAAAGTACCTGTACAAGAGCCAGAATGGCAGAGGCCTTTGTTTTTTGTTTTTATGGGACACTAGTAGTGAAAAACCCTCAGAAATGATTCAAATAACTAATAATAGCTGTAGACAAAGGACGTATCCATCATAAAAATATCACAGTGGTTGTTTATGTTAGTAAAAAGGAATCTGACGTCCTTTGTCACAGCTATTATGAGTTATTTGAATCAATTCTGAGGGTTTTTCACTATTGGTGTACCATGAAAACAAAAAACAAAGGCTTCTGCCATTCTGGCTCTTGTACAGGTACATTTGCACTATAAAAAGGTATTTTTTCACTGTACAAAAGTAGTCAGAGTCCGGATCGAACCCTCAGATTTTCACATTTTAAGGTTTAAAATGCAAATAAGGTAGCCTAAACATGTATATATGACTTTAAAAGTAAATTTATTGAAAAATTCAGGAAATTTAACAAAAAAAAGTATCAGGGTAGTTTTAGTTAAAAATGCATCCATTATGAGCTACAAATCATTGAAAATAGGCAAAAAATGCAAAAATCGCTTAAAACACCAACTTTGACCAGCTATAACTTGAAGCCAAGTGAAGGGATCGCGCTGAAAATTTTTTTGGGAGCCACGGGCATCCTATAGAACATATGTATAAAGTTTGAACCAAAAAAAATTTTTCATCTTCGATTTGACAGAGAACCACCCATATATATATATATATATATATATATAGGCGATAACTTTTAGCTTAAGACTATGTATTATTCAATTTATAAATCACAATTTAATTACTATTGGATTCACATAAGTTTATAATGTACTTTAACGGTTCTAACGCTATTTATAACGAATATTTTTAATATATATAACTTTAAGGATTTTTAATATGATAGATATAAATACAAAAAATGTATTTACATAAAAAAATTAACAACAATGGATCGGTGGTCTAGTGTTCGGTTTTAATGGCATACATTTATACTTTGTTTAGCTGCGTACTTATAATTGTATTGTAATGGTCACATCAACGTATAGGTTAAGTAACTATATATATATATGTATATCCACGGTATTTCACATTTCTTCTTAAGGGTTAACGTGTTTTGTCATCAATATCACTATTAATCATAAATATTGTATTTATTTTAAGGATTTTTTATACATATATTTTAGTTATAAGAATATATATTCATGTAATAAATAAAGATTTTGAAATGCGTTTTACTTATAAGAACATAATAAGAGTGTTTATATATGTTTTAGTTATAATACAACATGTATACTTATATAATAAACAAGGATTTTTATAAATAAAAGAAAAAATATATTATGAACAATGGATTTATATTTGTACTATCACCAAATCTTAAAATCCTATTCCTTCATCAGTAGCATCAATAACTAATGAAGTCGTTGTGTATGTCAATAAATATTATTAGAAGCTTGGTAAGCACTCAGGATGGCTAGATGCTCGTTACACCCAGCCAGCGTCTAGATGCTGGCTCCTGAACCAATCAGCCATGTTGAAATTTCAACGAATCGCGTTTAATAAAACAAGTTGGGGGGTGTTGGAATGCGTGGATCAATAAACAACACTGAGGTTAATTAATAATAATAACTAATGATTTATTGTATAGTGGCATCAGCCACGAGTCGGCAGTGCGTCCGCTCAGCTCGGAGTCTTACAGGCAAGAGAGAGTGTGGAGCACAGTACAGCATAGTCTTACTCCACGAAGTATAGTATACAGTATAGTTTGCTCTTAGAGTATATACGCGAGACATGCGCACTATGCTCGCGTTTGCTAGAGCTTGACTCGTTCAACGATTACGACTGTATAAATTCATATATTACAACACGCCTCCTGAATTTTACAGTCGTGATATTTTTTACATTATAATTCAATACATTTGAGTTTTCAATTTCGCATACAATTTGTTGTCACATTTTACATTAATTGAATTAAGGGCATTTCAAGTATACTTGAGTTTTTACAATTGAACTTGGCGATTATTACTTTGAACTTGAGTTTTTACAATTGAACTTGGCGATTATTGCTTTGAACTTGGACTTAGTATGAACATTTTAGATTAATCTTAAACCTTTTCTATTGTTTAGGAACTTTGTTTTATCCAGACTCTTAGTAAAGATGTCTGCTAAATTACATTTCGAATCAACTTTTACAATATCTATTTCGCCGTTTTCGTAGCTTTCATTTATATAGTGATATTGCACTTCAATGTGCTTTGAATTTGGAGTAAAGTTTCCGAATTTAGCGATCGCGATTGCTCCAGAATTATCTTCGTAAATAGTTGTCGGATCGTATAAATCTATATCGAAAGATTCGCTTAACAAATTTCTAATAAACAATATTTCAGAGACTGCTTCTGATAAAGCTACATATTCAGCAAAAGTTGAGCATTTAGTTACCGCACCTTGTTTGTGGGTTTTCCAAAAAATAACATTTCCGTATAATCTAATTACGTATCCAGTTGTGGATTTTCTATCTATGTTATCACCTGCGAAATCTGAATCTACCATACAATCAAGTATTTCGCTATTTATATTATCGCAATATGTTAGTTTCAAATCTTTAGTCTTGTACAAATATTTTAAGACTCGCATCGCATACTTATAATGAGTTTGATCGTAGCAACTTTGGTATCGACTTAAATAATTTACGCTGTACGATATATCTGGCCTTGTGCCTGAGCTTATATATAATAATTCGCCAATCAGATTTCTATACTTTATTCGTTCGTCTATTTGACTAGCTTGATCTAATTTTAAATTTGTCTCCATTGGAGTATCATATAATTTAGAATTTTCTAGTTTATACTTAGCAGCCAAAGATTCAATATATTTTGTTTGACTTAAGGTCATTTTGTGTCTATCATTGCTATAATCTATATCAATGCCTATATATTGGCTAATCTTGCCCATATCCTTCATTACAAATCTTTCCATTAAACTAGCTTTTACTTCATTTATAATATTTTTGTCTTTGCAACAAATTAAGAGATCATCTACGAATACTAATATATATATTGGATCTTTGCTTGTATTGTTTATGTACAGACAATTATCATAGTTACTTCTAACGAAGTTTAAACTTTCCATGTATTTATTGAAACAATTGTACCAAGCTCTTGGACTTTCTCTGAGTCCATAAAGTGCCTTATGTAATTTACAAACTTTATTGTCTCCAGTTTCATATCCTTTCGGTTCGTTAACATATACTTCTGTTTTTACATAGCCGTTCAGAAATGCTGTTTCAACATCCATTTGCTCTATGTATAAATTATTTTTACAGCTGTATGACAATAAAATTTTTAAAGTTTGCATTTTCCCTACAGGTGAATAAACATTATCAATGTATTCCTTTTGTTGGAAACCTCTAGCAACTAATCTAGCTTTATATACATTATTGTTTTTCTTTTTAAAAACCCATTTAACATCAATGACTTTTTTATCTTTTGGTCTTTCAACAATTTGCCAAGTATTATTTTTCTTTAGACTATTAATTTCAGAGTCCATTGCAATTTTCCATTGTTTATATTTATCGGAGTTTAACGCCTCCTCAAATGTATTCGGTACATTTGCATCGATATGATTTACATAGATAAAATGAGTAACAGGATTTCCATATCTATTTACAGGACTTTTCTTTCTATTAGATTTTCTTTGCACTTTTAAGCTTGAGTTATCATTTTCAACAATATCAGAATTTAATTCGTTACCTCTACTTTCCCCGAAGGTCTGAGTAGAGATAAGAGAGTTTTTTCTATTTAAATTTACATCATGTTCATCAATTTCGTATTCTTTTTTCAGTATTTCAATTTCTACGTTTTCAGATTCGCTATTTTCCAAATCTCTATCTTTTTCATCATCAAGTTTTTCTAAACAAATAATTTCAGTATTTTCTTCGACTACTTGTACATGTCTAGCATGAATAACTCTACCATTGACTAGAACTTTATAGCCATTTTCTACATAACCTACTAGTACACCTAATTGGGCTTTATTATCCCATTTGCTTTTTCTCAATGCTTCTGGAACTCTTACAAAGACTCGACTTCCATAAATTTTCAAGTTTTCTACATTAGGTTTTTTACCAAAAAATATTTCGTAAGGAGTTTTGTTCTCCGCTGTATTAGCAATTGTACGATTTTTTAAATAAGCTACTGTTTTCATAATTTCTGGCCAATATCGCCTGTGGATTTTTGCTTCTCGCATCAAGCATCTACCCATGTCCATAGCTGATCTATTGTACCTTTCCGCTACTCCATTTAGTTCATGGACGTACGGTGGACATGTTACTAGTTCTATTCCCTTAGACTTAACAAAATCATAAATCTCTCGGTTTAAATATTCTTTGCCATTATCGCATTGTATTTTCTTTACCTTTTTATTAAATTTATTTTCAACTAAATTTACGAATTCTTTCATACAACTGGCAGTTTCTGATTTATTTTTTATGCAAAAAATTCTAGTACACTTACTGTAATCATCAACAAAAGTTACAAAATATTTCTCTCCACCATAACCGATTGTGTTATGTGGACCATTTAAATCAGTATGAATGAGTTCTAGAATTTCAGTAGTTTTTGTTCTATTATTTTCGAACGGTACATTAGCCATTTTACTTTGTATACAATTTGCACATTTCATTTCAGTACTTTCAATTTTTTCTGGCAGGCCTTCTACTAATTTATGTTTTACTAGTTTCGACAAATATTGAAAGTTTACATGGCCAAGTGCCCTATGCCATTTCTCTTTATCAGTCAGTGTTATTGAATTTACATACATTTGTTTATCATCTTTTTGTATTACAAAACTTTTCATAAAGTATAGATTATCTTTTTTATTAGCAACTGCTATTAATTCTCTATGTTTATTATAAATTTTAGCATCATCATTTTTTGCTACTACTGTATAATTTTCAGTGACTTTGGATAAACTGAATATATTTTGTCTTATACCTTTGACATAATAAACATTTTTTACTTCGACTTGTTTTTCATTGTAATAATTTTTAAAATATAATTTTACATTTCCAATTTTAGTAGCTTTCAAATGTTTACCATCAGGTAATTTTACCTCAACAGGATTATTTAAATTTATGAACTTATCAAAGTATTTATCATTATTTACAATGTTGTCAGTACAGCCACTATCTAGAATCCAATTTATTTGGCCTAAATTTTCGCTACTATTTTCTAACGCAGTTACCTGATTTACCTCTGGTTTGCAGACCTGCGTCAGCCATGCTTCTGATGAGTAGTCGCCCTGTTGTTCGCCTGAAGATTCACCTCTGGGTTGACCTCGACCTCTGCCTCGTTGATTTCCTCGGTAGTTACTTCGGTTGAAGCCTCTGTTGTACCCTCTGTTGTAGCCTCGTTGATTTCCTCGTTGGTGACCTCGTTGACCTTGACTGGATTGAGAACCTCTTCCTCGGTTGCTCTGCTGCTGTGGTCTCGTGCATTGTCTACTGTGGTGACCTGGTTCCCCACAAGTATAACATTTTCCTTTGGTTTGTACCACAAAGGTACTGACGTTGGCCTTCTTTTCAGACTCTGAATGAGTCATGTTTTTCTCCTTGATCTTTGACTTTACATAGTCTACTGTTCGTTGATCCTCTGGTATGACATCTATGAAATCTCCGATGTAGCTGTAGCTTGGTGGCAAGGCTCTGATCAGATATCTTAATTTTTCTGTTTCTTCTAATCTTCCTCCAGCCGATTTAAACTCGTTTGTAACTTTTTCAAACTCCACAAAAAATTCTTCAACTGATTTGTAATTATTTAACTTTATTTCCTCGATTCTGCTTCTGCATATTATTTGCAAAGCTGTAGATTGTGATAGATACATCTTGTCAAATTTTTTTATCATTTCGTATGCTGTGGTACATTCACCAACGTACTCTAATTGTTTATCCGAGATAGTGCTAATTATCATAGTACGAGCTTTTAGATCCACCTTTTTCCATTCTTCTTCTTTATCTTTATAAGTACTGGTTATTTCACTGGTTGCGGGCGATTTACACTCTTTATATTCCAACAAAATCATTAATCTGATTTTCCAACTTGAATAATTTGCACCGTCAAAAACAGGTATCATAATATCCTCGATTTTTGCTTGTTTAGCCATTTCTTCTTCTTTAATAGTTATATTATCGTACACTTGATTTTTCAATATAATAATTCTCTTCAATTCTTTTAAAAATATTTTCCGTATCGGATTTCTTGTTTCCTCTTTCCAAGTAGCTTCTTTTTTATCAAAATCTTGTTCTAGATTCACTTTAGGCTTAAGCCACAAGAACATGTGCTTAACCTCTAATTTGCCACGTGCTCTGAAATAGCACTTTACCACGTGTTTCACTTGCCGACTTTAATCCGCTTGCATCACACTGATTTTACGATTTTTCCAAAAAATCTTTCTACTAATCAATAGTCCTTTTGTTTAGCTATTTATTCTCACTTGTATTTTTCTTCTTATATTATTGAAACACTTTGATTTTTCACTTTGAAAAATTTCNTAATTTTACTGTTCAGTTTATCACTGTGCGATTCACTTTTTTAATAATAATCGTTGACTACTTTTCCACGTGGCTCTTCTTCTAACCTCACTTTTTGGCTATCACTATACTTTCCCGAAGGTCAGCGTAGTAATAGGTTTTAATATACACACCACAACCACGATTAGCTACGATGTTGGAATGCGTGGATCAATAAACAACACTGAGGTTAATTAATAATAATAACTAATTATTTATTGTATAGTGGCATCAGCCACGAGTCGGCAGAGCGTCCGCTCAGCTCGGAGTCTTACAGGCAAGAGAGAGTGTGGAGCACAGTACAGCATAGTCTTACTCCACGAAGTATAGTATACAGTATAGTTTGCTCTTAGAGTATATACGCGAGACATGCGCACTATGCTCGCGTTTGCTAGAGCTTGACTCGTTCAACGATTACGACTGTATAAATTCATATATTACAACAGGGGGCGTGTCAGAAACAGTACCGATAAAGTAGCTCACTCTGAGCTATGGAGGGAGGGATCGGTAATGGAGGTGCCACCGTCGACAACACTGGGGGGCGCGACTGCTGGCAGCACGGTCGATATGCAATGCTCTGCTGGTAAAGCAGAGACCTACTAATATGAGTTACCATCCGTTGGTATTTGGTGGCGCAGCAGTTGCATGGCGCAGTAGCAGTCTTGCCCCTACTGTCAAAGAAAATCTTTTTAACCTAGAGAAACTCTTTGCCTTCGAAGCTCTAACATACCACTACGATGATCTCAAAATGCAATTTCTAGACTCTATGAGTATTACTAGAAATAAGAGTTTAATCATACCGAAGAACAAAAAAAAGGATCAGTGATAAAAATTTTCTTACCCTGTATACTCTATATAACTGAAAACTGTATCGCTTCGATCTCAGTTTCCATTAATGGATTTTAATCTATACTTAGACTCGTTTTTTGCTGTTTTTGTTTTATTAATTCGTTAAAAATAAGATTTTCAGTTACGCATGTGCGTATATTCATGGCGATTTTTCGATCACTGGTGATTTTAGATACGTTCCGCGAACTATATCCTTATCATTATATCTCGGAAACTAAATTTTGAACTTTTCGTTAAAACATCATGATTATCGACTAGTTTTTTTCTGTTTTTTTGTTTTATTAAATCGTTATGATTTTGTTCTATGACTAGCACGTACATACAGAGTACAGAGCATTAGTCGATAATACAATCGAAATTATATTTAAATTTGGCCGAAAATCAAGCGAAAACGGCGAGATAGTATCAGGAGAATATGTGCTCAAGAAGGTGGCAGACTTCTAAGACGCGAGTGAGAGAGAGAGAGAGAGAGAGAAGATGGGTGTGTTATCACTGCAGCTGCAGCGAGGCGGTCCTTATCATTGCTACTCTACACGCCCTAAGCGTTAAGTGGCTAGGTAATCTAATCCGATACATGTAAAAGACGCCTCCTGCTCAAGCGTTTTAATGGCTGTTTTTCACTCACGGCGACATAATGGCTTTTTGAAGCTCAAGCGTATTAATGGTTGTTTTACCCTCACTGCGACATAATGGTCTTTGAAAAAAAAAAAAAAAAAAAAAATTAGTACACCTCCTCGTACTCCTAGTATCCTAATACGTGTGGGGCCAAATCTCCGAAACTACTGGTCCAATATTTACGCGGCATAACAATTTTTTCATATAAATCCCACCAGCTACGCAACACACCCGGTTACAGGTCAAAAACAGCAAATTTTGAAAATCGATCGATTGGTAATATCGATAAATCACCTTGAACTATACACCGTTGGGTAGGCCCCCCGAAAGTAGAAACCCCTTTAGGAAACCCCAAAAATTTTGTCCGTTTTTGCGTAGCTCTCACCGTTTCCGAGATATCGATGAAAAACGATATTTGAACCAATCGATCCCTCATATCGCTGAAACTATTGGTCCGATATTTTCGTGGTATAAGAACTTTTTTGTGTACACCCCAAGAGCTTCACAACACCGTAGGTTGCGAGTCGATACGACGATTATTGAAAATCGATTAATCAATCGATCGTCTATAACTCTGAAACTATCGGTCCAATAATTTCGCGGTATAAGAACTTTTTTATGTACACCGTAAGGGCTACACTAGGCAACATAGTTACGGCGTCATACACACACTTTACACATACACACGCACACAGATACATGTTACTTACATAAATATAAGACGAAGTAGCGATTACAAGGGGAGAAAACGATCATGTCTCACCAACCGACGGACGTAGACTGGCAATTTTTTATAAATATTCAGTATATAATGCTGATATTTTGCTACCACAGACGTTTATATATACTAAATTATGAAATTTCCCGCTTCTGTGTAATCTGAATATCATCGTCATCGAAACTTGGCTTTCTGACGATGGTTTTATTCTTATCATAAACGAAAAAACACAAGTACACATGATATACTGACGCAGGTATACACTGCATAGAGTCCTGAATAAAGTGAGAAAAAGTTGATATATTCTTGGAGAATTTCTTGCAAATACTCATATTTTGCAGAGTTTCTCGCTTCTACGCTATCTGATATGTAGCGTCGTCAAGAACCCAGCTTACCGTTGCCGGGTTTTATTTTCGCTACGCAAAAAGCACCCTCTACTGTCGAGTTTCGTAGCTTAGTGGCACTATAAAAGAGGCCTGAGTTGAGCAGTTAGCCATCAAACAGTATCCAGCAGTAGCCACGGAAACTTCAGAGAGAACTGTACAATCCACGATGGACAAGCTTCAACTGTTGAGAATCGTGTTTACTGTCTTGAGTGTGGCTCTTGTACGTGAGCCGACAACGCGCATTTTTTGCAATGAAGCATGGCGTCGTTCTTTAAAACACTGCTCCGTCAGCTGTTTATTGAAGCTCTTGAAATATATTTTCGGTTTCTGCAGTCTTCGTACTATTATGTACTTATTTAATCGTGGTTTGTTGAAGAGTGAGGTGGATATTATCCGCGCTCTCGGTGAGTCTATCGTGAGTCGTGGAATGCAGAGTGCCTGGCAAGTTCAAACCATTATGCAGCAATATCATCTGATTCTTGGTAAGATTCTCTCTCTCTCTCTCTCTTAAAGCATGTGAAAAAGTTCATTGTAAGCGTATTTTTTATTTTTTTATCGTGAAATTTGAATGCACAGATCTTGATAAAATGATGACCGACGCTGAAGGAGATGCGCTGATTGAACTCGTACAACTAGATGATGAGGAGGGGGAGCAGAAACCCTCAGTCGTCGAAATGGAGA
>CM053169.1:29940515-29967893 GCA_012977825.3 Pteromalus puparum | reverse complement strand
CCCACCCACAAACCCAACTGAAAACACAAGGACGTAAAAGTTCAACTAAGATTCATCTCTTTCTAGAAACTCTCTTGGACAATCACATGCATCGTAAAAACAAAAGGATGCAAAACAAAAACACTAAAAGAGAACAAAGCCAAACACATGATAAACATCGTATAGATCATGTGTAAAGCAATAACTCTCAAATGACTATATATAGAGAGAGAAAGAATGAACAATACCAACGCAAAGACATCACAAATGATGCACGTTCCTTCAAAATGGACCCAATACTTTCGTATTATTTCGGCATATTTTAACTCTTCAAAATTTATCTTTTGTTTAATATATTACCAAGAACGTTGTTATTCACGAGACCATCAAGTACCCGGACCCTTAGGGAACGCGTGGTTTGCCGAGGACGACAAACGTTCTCAAGGGGGGGAGGATGTTATGTGACAACTTTCCCGTAGCTATTATTCGAGATTCTATTTCAAATATAGCTTCGAGAAAGTTCCACATATAAAAAGCATAGCGAGTATTCAAGGCCACTAAAATATCAAGTGACCAAGAATCTCGCTGAGCTAAACACCTTCCCCGCCGACGGCTACTTGCGCGCGTGCGATGCTGCGATTGCAGTTTCGGCGTTTGACCGTTGCCAGGTCCCGTAAGGCCTAATGAGTGCAACAAGCGCCGACGCTGTGACGTAGCGGCGGAGAAGTAAATCTTGGGACAGCGTGGGAGGTCCGGAAGACTTCCGAGCGTCCCCAAGCCAAGCTACTCTGCCACTCCGTGATCGGGCATTGAAGCCGGCGGACCCATAGATTTCATAATAGATTTCAGTACAGATTCGAGTTATAGATTCATAGTTTAAATAAATAAGAGTTCTTAATTCGTTGTTGTTTAAAAGTTATTGATTTGAATTAAATAAAGATTTGGACCGCATAAGTGTAAGAGTACATTCAATTGTCGACGTTGTACAACAACCGAATTTACCCGAAACCAGACTCTTCCATCTTCATTTGTGAGGAGGTTTATTGATTGGAAAACGAGACAAAATCGAGGTAAGAATTTTGATTATTAGAAATATACGATAAAGGGAGGAAGAGAAAATTCGGGTTTGGTGCGTGGATATTCAAAGGTTAGACCAACTTTGAAAAGCGTTTCCCTGTACAGGGGAATTGATGCACAAACTCTCTCACAAAAAAACAATATTTTAATCAACGGAAAAACCTCTCGGGTTTTTCACGTAACACTAACATTGTCAACTGTGTCTTTTATAATTAAATCAAATATTTGTTTTTGATCAACAGTTAAGGTATTTATCAAAGGTTCCATGGTTACATTGTCAACATTAGTTTCAATAAATTCATCATTATCAACATGATCATAATATATGGTATATTTTTGTTTTTCTTGCATCAAATTTTTATCATAAACTTTAATGTTGAAATCATTTAATTTCATTTTATGTATTAACAAAACATTTTCAATATTTTTAAATCTCTATTTTCGGCTTTAATTCTTTCAAGTTTTGAATTCATAAAATAGGTCTTACATTTATTATACAATTCTGACGCATTGTGCGGATTTTGAAAGACTAATAAATATGCAAATAATTCACACATAGATTTCGGAAACTTAACTAACGCGGCTTCTTCTAAACATGTATCCCATTCTGCATCATTACTTATAAGTCCTCTTGTCACACACGTTTCTTCATATGTATCAGGAACAATTCCATTCACAGTACGCATATCTCTATACGATTTTGCACCACGCACATGTAATAATAAAAGACGTAAAAAAATGTTTAGCGTTTTTTTGAATTAACAAAATACATTCTACTTATAAAAGGGTTAAACAATTTTGCTTCCTTCCTAAGCAAGCCTTCTAATAGTAATTTTTTTTGAGTTTGTGTGAAAACACGTAGGAAGTGTGTTTTGATGCATTTTTAGTCGAAAAATAGTGTTTTTAGAAAATGTCCGTATGTGTGTGTGTGTGTGTGTGTGTGTGTGTGGGGCCGCCCGTGGGAACCCCAGCCGTTGCAGTTTAGATAGTAGTTTAGAAGGTGAGATGGTGTCGAAGGTCTTGCTGAAATCGAACAACAGCATGAGAGAGGGAG
The DNA here is from genome assembly GCA_012977825.3 of Pteromalus puparum. Lineage (NCBI taxonomy): Eukaryota > Metazoa > Arthropoda > Insecta > Hymenoptera > Pteromalidae > Pteromalus > Pteromalus puparum. The sequence continues at coordinate 29,965,783 of CM053169.1, read as the reverse complement.
AGAGAGAGAGAGAGAGAGAGAGAGAGCTTTAATTATATGTATGTAATTGATTCAAAATAATTGTATCCATCAAACAAACAAAAAATTGATAGATTTATATATGAAGTAAAAACAATTATAATATTAAGCAATACATAATGTTGAAGGAAGCTACGTGCCAAAGAATTAGCAGCGGTTTTTTTCCTTTTCCCATTTTTTTTTTTTTTTGTTTGTTTGTTTTTCATTAAAGACGTAATGATATGGAATTTCATGATATAAATATTCAGATGCATCATCATCGCCTTCATTCAATTTAAACCAATCAGTTAATGTTGTTTCTACATTTTTGTTAATTCGCTTATTCTCTTATCCTTCTACAGAATAGACGTATTGTTCATTTTCGTCATGCACAGCTAATCTATAAATCACATATTAAGATTGCTTACTTAATTTAAATTCCAAAATACGATACATAGCCTCAGGTGCACATACATAACTTGTTGACACGTGTTGTGTTATTCCATCATAATTATATGTACTCACATGTTCATTTATGATATTTTGATCATCATCATTATGTACAGTTGTAAATTTTACTAAAGCAGTGTCAGGACCCTTATGGAAATATTTAACCAAATATTTTATAGCTTTTATTGTGCTACATATTTCTACATTTATATGACAATCTAACAATAATAATAAATAGGGATTATACATACAGTACAACCAATCCATTAGGTGCGGTTCTGCGTTTTGAATAAATAGTATATTTGCCATCGTTCCTTCGACGATAAGTAGGATATCCATCTGGATTGTATTGTGTTTCATTAACAAATGGTTTGGGAAATCTTTTGGTACAATATTTTTTGTCCTCACTCATGCATACATAATTTTTGTTCTGTGAACCACATGGACCATGAATCATATTATTTTTGACTATATTATATAATTTAGGATATTTATTTTCATCTGGTACTTTAGCACTTATAATTGTATCAATCTGATCGGTATTTCGAAATTTGTAATCTGGATATAACCATAATAACATATTAACATATGAATATGTGGTAAGCCACGTTTTAGAAATTCTATGACATATATATAATCTTTGACCTTACCAAATATATTGCTTCCTTCCTAAGGAAGCCTTGTAATAGTAATTTTTGGAGTTTGTCTAAAAACGTGTGGGAAGTGTGTTTTGATGCATTTTAAGTCGAAAAATGGTGTTTTTGGAAAATGTCCGTATGGATGTATGTGTGTGTGTGTGTGTGTGTGTGTGTGTGTGTGTGTGTGTGTGTGTGTGTTCGGATGTATACGCCTGTTATCTCAGCTTCTACTTAGTGGATTTTAACCCACCAAGTCTCATTTTCTTTGTTTTTACGAATACTCGGCGGGATAACAGTCCGTTTTTACATTTTCTGGACCCGTTTTTTTTTTAAATCGATTTTTTAGTTTTGCGATTTTAGTTTTTTCCGATAAAGTTGTTGGAAAAGTTGATGGAAGTAAATTGCTTAATATGTACATGAAAGAGAATAAAATTACCTATCTTTTTACCGCGGAAAATTTATATTACCGTTCGTCGTTTTTTTATTACACACCATAAAGTGCAATTTTTTGAAATCGTTATAACTCGAAAACTAAATGTCAAACCTTTCTAAAAAAAAACATGATTATTGAAGGTTATTAGAACCATACACCACTTCAATTTTAAGTCATTTCATGAGGCGGATCCTGAGAAAAACTTAAAAAACTGAAAAAAGTCGTTTTTCTGCGTGACGCGATAACTGGAGTAAAAAAGCATTAATCAAGTTCAAATTTTAGATTTAGTTAGCATTATATAGCACTTTGATCCCTATGTTTGGGTTGTTTACGAAACCAATTAGTTTCAAAGATATTGAGCTTCAAAATTTTTTTTTCTTACCCTGTATACTATGAATCGTTTTTTTTACGTGACGCGATAACTGGAGTAAAAAGGTAATAATCAATTTAAAATTTTGGATTTAGTTAGTATTATATAGCATCTTGATCCATTTTTTTCGGTTGTTTATGATACCAGTTAGTTTCAAAGATATTGAGCTTCGAAATTTTGTTTCTCACCCTATATTATACTTTGCATAATTGAAAACTGCATCGCTTATATCTCTAGCGTCCTCACAGTGGCGGGTGGGTTAAATAAACAATAATAGTTAATTAAAATAATACTTAGTATATTACGCACCTATAGGCCGGGAAAACAAAGAATGTTTTAGATCGCATGTGTAAACATATAAGTGCAAATCCGCGGCCGAGTGGAAAATTCTCTGGGTCTGGAAGAGACAATTTGAAATTTGAAGGCACGCGTACCAAACCAACTTTTTTGGGTTCCTTAGGCCATCCAGAACACGAAAAACTTTGCGTTCCCGAGATTTCGAAATACGTATTTTTTTTTGCCGGGCAGTTTAAATTGTCTTATGGGAAATTAACATGGGAAAGATAAACGGAAACGAGCCATTGCTCAATTGTGCGTACTCAACGTCTGGAGGCGCAATCGAAAAATGTGTATTAATACGACAAACACAGCTGGGAATTGATCATAGATCAGATGGAGGCTATGGAGACCTATCTGAACAACGCCTTCACGTTCTACCAGGATTTTGAAAATTCTACAAAGATCCTCCTTCCCAACCACGATCTGACATTCACAAACTGCTTCGGAGCAAGGGCGATCGGCACCGACGAGAGGCCAACACCAGCATCACCACCAGCTGAAAAGTCAACCCACAACACCCAACAGCCTTTCAACGAGGAGGCGCAGCAGCCACCAGCCGAGCCAGTTTGCAAGAAGCCAAAAAGATACGAGAGCCCTCCGAGCGTAGTTATGCATCAGCAAACATTCATTGGTTTAAAACAGGTAAAAGAGTGCATTGATTTACGTTTTAAACTGCTCGAAGAACTTTCGGGACTAGTATATCGCGGTGTAGATTATATTTTAGATTATATGAAAGGCTTGATGATGCGAGAGGATGCTGAAAAAGCTCGCGAAATCCTAGAAAATGTAAACTCATTCAAACAATATTACGCGCGTCATAAACATAGCATTGACGAATTAGTTAAGACAAACTTAAATTTTGCCACTGTAAGCACCGATGTTTTAGATATAGTTTTGACAGAAATATATTCGTTTGGTCTACCCAGAATTGCTAAAGATTTGTACGACGTTGTGTTCACTGTATAAGTTTTTTATTTTATATCATTAGTTTGTAAGTTGTAAATATGTTTCTTTTATTAACAACTATACTTATTGTTCTCTGCGAGCGCACACACACACATATATTAACATGTAATCACCACTTGCTTTTTTTACTTTATTGAATAAATATTAAAATGTATGAAAAACTTTTTTCTTTTTGTACGAAAAACCCACTCCCATCAATAATCCCCAAAGCCAAAATTTAGAGTAGGCTTTGCGGCACCGTGTAGCAGGCCCATNTTCGGCCCTTTTAAGGGCCACCATATAAACGTAGAACACTCTATTTACAGCACGAGCAGGATCGGAGTCACCGCTAGGGCAATAAAAGCTCAACAGGTATACGAACGACAGGTAGGCGGCTGCTTTAGGACGAGAGAAAGAGAAAGGCTGGTCAGTGGGAGAAGAATCGCGTCATCGTCAAGCGAGTTCGGGCCCGTATAGAGTAAAAGGGGGGAGCCTCGGCTCGAAAAGACTGTAGAGGCTCGGTATGGCATAGAAGAGAGAGAGAGAGAGAGAGAGAGAGAGAGAGAGAGAGAGAGAGAAAGAGAGAGAGAGAGAGAGAGAGAGAGAGCGGTGCGCGAGCGCGCTAAGAGCTCCGGGCTGGTATAGCGTAAAGCGGTGGGGGAAGCTGCCGCCGGAAAGAAACGCGTCATCGAAAGCGAGTTCGGGCCGATATGATGTAGAAGGAGAGAGAGAGAGAGAGAGAGAGAGAGAGGCTCGGGGCTGGTATAGCGTAAAGTGGTGGGGGGAGAGAGTCGTGGCACGCGCGCGCTGAGAGCTCTGGGGCTGGTATAGCGTAAAAGGGGGGAGGGAAACTCGAGGCTTGTATAGAGCAGATACATGACCTATATAGTTTATTTAAAAATATTTAGTACACATAAACTATGCTTGAACCCTTGCTCCCATATATAGAGGTCAGCGTGGCAGACGGTGAAATTTAATTATTTAAATAATAATTTATTTATTTAAACAATTGAAAGTAGGTCACACAACATGCACCCTAACTATGACACACTTTTTTATCGGTTGTTTATACAGTAGCGGTCATTAATCATGCTAATTGACCTACTTAACTACTGTTTACAACAATTAACTACTGTTTACATAATTAGGGGTCATAAATCGTGTTTATTGCCCTAATTAGCTACTGTTTACATAAACAAGTGCTACTGTTTACATAAACACCGGCTACTGTATCCCCTCCCCACTTAGGCCACGCCCAGTCTCTCCATACGGGCCCATATACTACTTCCTACTTCTGCAGCAGAACTGACCGAAAACCTACAAGGCCCAAAACCCAAATTAATTCACGATAGAACCATTTTATTCACTTGAATTGGTAAAACGTGAGATAGAAATAACCAATCGGAGTTCAATTTCTTGAGCTTCAAGTTTACTATTTCTGGGGCATAGGAAAACTATAGAGGAATTGTTATATCGGCATCCTAACTTTCAATTACAGTCCAAAGCTTGCTTATTTTTGTTTCCTCCTAGAGGAAGCTTTGCAATAGTAAAATTTTCAGTTTCGCTAAAACTTCATAGAAACATGTTTGAGATGTTTAAGTTCAAATTACGTGTTTTTAGAAAATGTCCGCATGAATGTGTGTGTGCGTGCGTAAGTGTGTGTGGGTGCGTGTGTTTTTTGCTTCCTTCCTAAGGAAGCCTCGTAATAGTAATTTTTTTAGTTTGTGTAAAAACATGTAGGAAGTGTGTTTTGATGCATTTTCAGTCGAAAAATAGTATTTTTAGAAAATGTCCGTATGGATGTGTGCGTGTGTGTGTGTTCGTTCGTCGACATCTGTATCTCAGCTTCTACTTAGTGGATTTCAATCCACCATCTCTCATTTTCTTCGTTTTTATTATAGCATGATGGGAAAACAGTCCGTTTTACATTTTGTAGGCTTGTTTTTTTTTATAGCGATTTTTTAGTTTTGAGATTTCCGTTTTTTCCAATAAAGTTATTGAAAAAGTTAATAAAAGTAAATTGCTTAATATGCACATGAAAGAGAATATAATTACCTATCTTTTTACCGCGGGGAATTTATATTATCTTTCGTCGTTCTTTTATTATACACCATAAAGTGCAATTTTTTGAAACCGTTATAACTCGAAAACTAAATGTCGAACCTTTCTAAAAAAATATATGATTATTAAAGGTAATTAGAACTATATACTACTTTAATTTTAAGTAAGTTCATCGGAGAAAAACATTAAAAACTGAAAAAAGTCGTTTTGCTATGTTTTTCTATGGGACGCGATAACTGGAGTAAAAAGGCATTAGTCAAGTTCAAATTTTGGATTTAGTTAGCATTATATAGCACTTTGATCCCTATGTTTGGGTTGTATACGAAACCAGATAGTTTCAAAGATATTAAGCTTCAAAATTTTTTTTTCTCACCCTGTATACTATGAATCGTTATTTTTCCGTGACGCGATAACTGGAGTAAAACGGCAATAATTGATTTAAAATTTTGGATTTAGTTAGCATTATATAGCATCTTGATCCCTTTCTTTGGGTTGTTTACGATACCAGTTAGTTTCGAAGATATGAGAGGACGAGAGAGAGAGAGAGAGAGAGGGAGAGAGAGCTTTGATTATATATATATATATATATATATATATATATATACGTGTTTGTGTGTAATTGATTCAAGATAATTGTATCCATCAAACAAAAAAAAAATTAATAGATTTATATATGAAGTAAAAACAATTATGATATTAAGCAATACAATATGTTGAAGGAAGCTACGTGCCAAAGAATTGGCAGCGGTTTTTTCTCTTGGAGAAAGAGGTAATAAGGAAAATCTAAGAAAGACCATAGCGAGACATTGTTTATGGGGTCGTCAAAACAGCCCCGTCCGCAATGTCAGCCGTGTGTCGGATTCCCACCCACTAAACCCATCCTTCTGAAGGCCAGGTGAAAAAATATCTGTCCGTCTGAAGGAACGCCCTCTTTGCCTTTATCGGCCCTCAGTAAAGGTGCCTAAAACGAAACAATGCTTAACGTAAAACCGTTAAGCATTGTTTCGCGGGGGGCAAACAGCTTTAGCCCTCTCCTATTTGATGTGGTCGTCATCCTTCCACCTGTTCTTCGATCTTCCTAGGATCGTCGTTTTTTTTTTTGCCGTGTCTAGGGCGCGCCTGAATATAATGCAGCTGCTAAACGGTGCAGTCGATCCCGAGGGCCAAACGGGAAAAAGTAGGTAATTTTATTATCTTTCAGATGCGTAGTAGCTGAATTGTTTGTAGCAATGGGAAGATAAAAAGAACGCAAAATATAGTTTTGCAAAATTAAAAAAATGGCCATAAAACGAAAACTAGTTGGCAAACTCAAAAAATACTTATTTTCCCGAATTCAGAATTCCAAAATAGATATACATATCAAATTTTATTGACATTTACAGACTAGATTCAGAAATATTACGGTATACATACGCTCACACACACATCCACACACACACACACATCCATACAGACATTTTCTAAAAACACGTGGTTCGAACTCCAAACACCTCAGAATGGATTTCTAACCTATTTTTGACAAAGTCGAAAATTTTACTATTACAAAGCTTCCTCTAGGAGGAAGCAAAAGTTAAACGACATGGTGATCTGTTACCTGATAGTATAAGGGCGGTGTTTTGCGGACCGTCGACTTGCGACAAGACTAACAGCTTGCTAGGACTCATAACGAATTCCAACGATGTTTGGATTGAAAATAAATACATATGCTCATGATACTTCTGACAGTGAGAATGATGTAGTAGAGACAGTTTATGATACAGCTAATGAGAATGACGTATCGATTATTAAACCCAGTTAACCTTAACTTAATCAAGCGAATTTGGACAAAATATATGGATTACATGAGGAGAACGAAAACTACATGCTCGGTAACTCAATAGGAAAGTTCGAAGACAAGAACATGGTAGTCGACAATGTTGCTTATCCGAAAACTGATCGATTAATAGACTTGATTGCGTACAGAAATCCTAAGAAATAAATTGTCAGTGCTGATGATAAAACATTATCGCAGCATTTTAGAAGCAACGAATGTTCACAACAAGAAGCTCGACCCTACGGCAGATATTTAATCTTCAAATTATAAAAAATATCTTTTCTCCAGAAAGAAGGAAGGTGGAGCACTGCCTTGATATAAAATTGCTAGAATGAACACGCGTATGAATTACGTCTATTGGGACGATCCAAATGAACTGGTTGACCGTCTACGTTTGCTTATTGCCGAACAATAAGCTGGTAATCACAGTCATGTAAACGAGATTCACTCGATCATAAAATAGCTTTGCGGAGGTGGTTATATACGCTGATGATTGCTCGTAAACGGCATTATCAAAATGAGCTTTGACGTTTTTGACGTAATTTGACAAATAACGAGGGGAGCCGTGGCCCTCTTGGCGTAGGCTGTAAAATGACAAAAGATGGACAGTATGACTTGGATAACAAGAGTAATGTAGCAGCGCCTCGAAATCTCGATGAAGCTGTTGACATGGGTACGCTCCATAGTATACACCTAATGAAAAATAAAAAAGCGCAAAAGGTCTCGGATGGATTGAGAGAGGAACTGAAGGATTTGTATTCTCTCATTGAGGCACACAGATTTGAGATGGATAAGCAAGTTTTAGAACTGCAAGCAGGCGTGAAAGCTATAAAATAGGCTCTCAAAGAGATTGCTGAAGCTAATGCTATATTCCTTCAAAGCATCAACATCAGAAAAAACCGTGAATAATGGAGCATAAAAGACCTGCAGAAGAACTTCCCAAACCGGCATGATAACTATCCTCGTCGAAACTTTGTCGTAGGATTGGATGAAACTTGGCAGGCTGATTTGAAATTGAGCAATACGAAACAAGTATATGAAAAGGGATATACACCAAACTGGTCAAGTGAGATTTTCATGATCACCAAAGTAGCTACCACTAAATCAATGACGTATCATCTAAAGGACTATCAAGATCAGCCAATCTCTAGATGCTTCTACGAGAAAGAAATATTAAAAGCCAAATATCCAGATGTATATCTAGTTGAAAAAGTCGTAAAAAGAAAGGAAAACAAGTATTTGTAAAATGGTTGGGCTATGACAGCACTCATAATAGTTCGATTGATAAACCTAACAATGTATAATATAACTGTTTTTTTTTTTAATAATAAAATCAATTTTTACAAGTAAACAGAATAGTTTATTAACTTATTTACAACTGCCACGCGCCTAGGTACATACTTACAACTATCTTATTGTATATAAGTAAACACACGCATACACATACACATATGCATACGAAGACACAGGTAGATACTACATATCACGCACACTTTATTTAACAATCAGACATTCTTAAACACTGACTATTGAAACGCGCACACTAAGAACGAGAACAAAGCTCAGTTTAGACTAGTTTACTAGACTAGTTCAGAAGAGTTTAAACACTCACGAACACTATTTTCCAGAAAACTCGAGTATGTACTCGCCACGGTACGTCACAACGAGTTCGAGCTTGTTTGAAGCATCCTGCATGTTCTCAAAGAAGCTGTCGTTTGTCAGGAAGGTGTCAGATAACTTCTTCAGGAGGAAGATGTTGAACTCCCTGTTCAGCTCCGCCACGATCTTGGGTCTAAACTTGGTCTTGACTTCCTTCAAGACTGTGACCATATATATTTGGTCTCTTTCTAGCTCGGACAGCTTTTTGCAGAAAGGAATACTCTCTTAGCGACCCTGCTCAGATTTTCCATATCCATCTAAAAAGTTAACGATCATTAGTCATAATAATCATCAAATACATTATAAGTGTACATTTTATGTTACTTACCTTTGATTACTTTTTTTTCCTCAGGTGTAAAGATCGTCGTTGCTCTTTCTCTTCTTCGTCGGCAGTGATTGTTCAGCAGATCCTTTACGTGGTTGATCAGGAGACAGTATGAGCTGCTGGCTCCACGCGTCCCACTCATATAAGCCGATCGCGAGATCCCCCTCTCCAAATATCGGCAGCCCGACTGCGGCGGCGATTGCTACTGGCACTGCTATTTCCCCCTTGATGGTCGTGAACAGCGATTGCCTGTGCCCTTTCTCCAGTCGGATCACAGATCGTACAATTGTGGAAATTGGGCTTCACGATTGTGACCGTATCGTCCTCCCACTTGGTCAGCAACTTGATCTCAACGTGCTTCCTCTGGTTTTCCATAGTTTTATCATACACCGCGTTATTGAATAGTTTAAAAAGCATCTTTTCAAACTCAATAACTTTAACCATTTACTGGAAACCTCGCCTTTATTCTAAGAGGACTGGGGGTGATAAAGAGACTGCAAAAAGGGTGACTAATTGGTCGTTTATAGAAGGAGCAACTCGTAATATTCTGAATTTCAGTCGGAGCCGCTGGATATAAGGAGCTCAAAGCCCTTGAAACTCATTATTTGAACCTCATTCTCCATTGACTGAGAAGAAGTTGCTTCAAGATGAAGTACATGGTAGATGTCCAGGGATTCAAGATGCCCAACAACCAGTTTGCCTTCAAGGAGGTGGCCCTCGTACCTCTCCAGGATAACTGCATGCCTGCGGTGATGCTCTTCAAGCCGCTGCACCCTTAGGAGCAACTACCGCCAAAGTATCAGAGCGAGAACCGTTGGCTTGAGCTGAACTATCACGGAATACTCTGGAAGTCAGGCTACATCCAGTAATGCCAACTTCCAGGAGTCCTTAACAGCTATCTCAAGGAAGCTAAGATCTATGTCAAGGATTTGAAGAAATCTCAATGGCTCCGAGATATTCTTCTGTGACGAGACATAAGTCTCGCACACGAAATCAACAAACACGGCGCCAAGTAAATCAGCTGACGCCAGCGAGCGCGCGCGCGCACCAACCGAAAGGCCAGTCCGCACGAGCGCGAGAATCTACTAGTAACTCATTAATATAAGGCGGGCCGCGCGGCATAGCGGGGCAGTTCTACTCGAGCTGAACTCCTGGCGGCATCGTGCGCACACGTTACCGAGAGGAACAGCTAGAGATAGACCGACGCCAACAACGTCGGCTCGTGAGCACACGTGACGACACTGTTGGCGAACCCGAAACTCCGAGTTGCCGTCGTGCGCACACGAGACAACCAGGAGTAGCCGAACAGCGCCGAGTCTCGTCTACGTGAGCACACGTAGCCGATACTCGACGTTGCCACCTGCTCCTGAACACCCGCCCCAAGGGACTGGTTGTTTTCCCGGCCACCGTGAGCACACGGGGCTGAGAAAATAACTAAAGCCCCGCCGACGATTCCCCAGGTCGTGCGCACACGTCCTGGTGAAACACCGGCCAACTCCTGCCCGTGCGAAACCGACCACCCGCCGACCTCTCGAGATTCGCCTGGTCACTGTGAGCACACAGGACCAGGGGAAGAACGAGACAAGCGACCTCGATCCGTAGAGCCGTGCGCTCACGACTCCATGGACTCGAGGGAAACCTAACCTCCGAAAACCCGTCGTTAACCCGAACCCGTTTCACCGTCCGAAACTCCGATACCGCGTCCGTAAAACCGATAACCGCACCGAAACCACGTAACTCCGGCAACGTCGTGTTAATGTACCGTAAACCGCTATAGACTAAGCTAATTGTGAAGGCGAAATATTCTAAACCACCGCGATTCCGATTTCTGTTACAGATGGAGACTCATAATTAAATTATCAACTTGTTAACATAATTATTAGAATATATCTATATTATTATTAATTGCATAAACAAGTCTCTTCAATTAACCTTTCCCCTAACCAAATCCTGGCGTCTGGCCGACTACTCGACACGCGGGGAAAGTCGAACCGTTACACTTCAAACTACAAACATCTACAACTTGGAAGATTGGAAGTGACCTGCGCTGGAGAAATTTCCCATGGAAGATCTTTCCTGCACTCACCACGTTGCATGCACGTCTGACCATCATGTGCATACCAAAATGCACCAGCACTGAGACAGTGGTGGCTTCAACAGAATAAGATACAAGATTCTTTCATGTACAATTGATTTAATAAAGTATAATTATGAAAGTTTCATGGAGACGTAAATATGTGGCATCAGGACGTACCACACAGGTAAAGAGCGGGGAGAAGCTCCTTACCATCTTTCACAATAAAAATTATACAAAAATAACAAACAATTTTTTTTCAGAACTTTATATATTGTTTAAAACGTGCGAACAAACCATGTCAACAATCACTATCATAATGTAATGAAATTACACTAAGCGGCAATCAGTGAGAAAATGTCAAATTTAAAAAAATTAATGGTATACATTAATAAAACATATTGAAAGAAGTTTTGCTCCTAGAGGAAGCTTTGTAATAGTAAAATTTTCAGTTTCGCTAAAACTTCATAGAAACATGTTTTTAGATGTTAGAAGTTCGAATTACGTGTTTTTAGGAAGTGTGTACCGTGATATTTCGGAAACTACTCCGTCAATATCAAGAAAATTTGACATGCATATCAAATTTTAGATTTTGAATTCAGAAAAAACATTTATTTTTAAATTTTTTTAATTACTTTTTTTATGGCCATTTTTTGATTTTCGAAAAACATTATTGTCGTTTTTTTCAATCATTCCATTGTCACAAACAATTCAGCTAAAATGCATTTGAAAGATAATAAAATTACCTACTTTTCCCCGTTTGGTCCTCGGGATTGACCGCTCCGTTCGGCAGCTAAAATGAAGAAGGTTATTTTTTCAAAAAATTTATATCTCTGAAACTAAACATCATAACCTCACGAAAAAAAATATGTTGATGGGTTACGTGTCAAACTATATTCCATTTAAATTTCAAGTAATTTGACTACTTATTTTTCAGTAATAAATCAAAAACGAGATTTTCAAAATCACATAAAAACGAAACAATTTTACGTTTTTTGGTGGGGGGGGGGGGGGGGGGGGGGGTTTTTGGGGGGACTCTTGCCAAAATGACTATATAATATAGGAAGATATATATATATATATAAATATATGGGTGGTTCTCTGACCAATCATGCGCGACAAACAAATATGTTTGCCCAAACTTGGGGGATATGTTCTAGAGGTCACTACGATGATAGCTGTAAATTTTCAGATCGGTTCGATCAATTCTCTTCGAGTTATAAGGGTTCAAAGTTGGTTATTTAAGAACTTTTTGCATTTTTTCCCTATTTTCAATGATTTATAGCTCTTAAACAACACATCTTTCACTAAAAATACACTGAATGTTTATTTTTTGTAAAATTTTCTCAACTTTTTCATAAATGTTCCCTTATAGTCCTATATATAACCTATACATGTTATAACTGACTTGTTTGCAATTTAAATCTTAAAATGTGAAAATCCAAGATGTGATCCGCACTCCGACTACTTGCGTACGGTGAAAAGATACCTTTTTATAGTGCAAAAGTACCAGTACAAGAGCCGGAATGTCAGAGGCCTTTGTTCTTTGTTTTCATGGAACACATAGTAGGGAAAAACCCTTAGAAATAATTTAAATGACTAATAATAGCTATGGCAAAGGACGTACTCATCCGGATCATTCATAAAAATACCACATCGGTAGGTTATGTTGGTAAAAAAGAATCATACGTCCTTTGTCACAGCTATTATTAGTCATTTAAATTATTTCTAAGGGTTTTTCCCTACTATGTGTCCCATAAAAACCAATTGTTCTTTTATTCAAAAAACCATTTTCTTGGTGCAAGTTATCTAAGAAGTACAAGCGTAAAAATTTATTGCTTGAACTTTATCATCACGGATGAAGCGTGCACTTCGGTGATCGCGAGTATACTGAAATAGGAAACCTTCTTCGAGATGCACTCAAAGACATTTTTTTATACTTTTAATTGTGGTCACTATTGGACAGCTTCTTTTAAGAGTACACAGTACACTTTGAAAAGAAACGTGATGAGTAGAAAACATATATTTGAGTCCTTCAACAGTGGTTTAATTACATGTTTTAAAAAATATTCCTTACCTGAAGTCATATTTCTTTCCAATTGTTTCACCGACAATATCAACTAATTCCATAGCCAACTTTGCATGAGAATTTTCTAGCTGCGAAAAACAGTGATGTAAAAATTTCGTAGTCTTTTCTTCATCAAGTTTTAAATTTATATTCTTTCCAATTTCCTTGTCGAATTCGTGAATACGAAAGTTATCAAAACCTGTTTTATGTTTTTTTGATTTGATCCGACCTATAGAAGTAATCATTTTATCTTCTGCTGATCTGACAAAAAATATGTATAAATTATTTTTTATTTCATTAATACAAAACAAACATTTTATGATACTCGCTACTGATTATTTAAAGTTTCACACATACGCACACACACACACACACACACACACACACACACACACACACACACACACACACACACACACACAAACACACACATANACACACACACACACACACACACACACACACACACACACACACACACACACACACACACACAGACATACACAGAGACATACACACACATCCGCACGAACATTTTCTAAAAACGCATGATTCAAACACCAAGTACCTCTAAATGCGTCTCTACAAAGTTTTAGCTAATTTGAAAATTTTACTATAACAAAGCGTCTTCTAGGAGGAAGCAATTATTAAGGACGTTGCCCTGGTTTCTGAAATGATTACAGCTCTTAATGAAACTTAAAAGTATGATAGTTGAGAGAATTATAGGTCTCATAGGACTTTTTGGGCATGTGTTATAATACTAAATAAAGAGAAATATGAGTAATACGATACGCAATTCAACATGTGGTCATATGGAGTGGCAATTAAAGTCTTGAATAATACTTCTTAGAAATAACACACGTATATAATTTTTTGATGACAAAAACGATTTTTAATTATTTAACCCTCAAAGTTTAAAACTTTATAACGTTTTTTATTAAGAAATAATTAAAAATAATTATGGAATAATTCGTTTAAGATATACTTGGCAACGCCGCATTATCATTCTCCGATGGGCGTAACATATCTTCGTAAACTGTTTAGGCACAACCGCGACACGTAAGTGCCTTATAGTTTTGTGTGCGGAAAATGTCTGACCTGCGATATCTCACGTAATGTTCTATCGATCGGGCTGAAATTTTAGGAGAAGTCTCCTTTTGCACAAACTAAAAAACTATTTTATGAAGTGATAACTTCTTATGGGACGGTGAACCTACAATGTTTGTAAGTTCTGGAATGCGTTACAGTGTATATAGGTATACTCGTACATCGCCAAGCTGCTTCCATTGGACTTAAATATCTACCATCAACGTAATTTTTAATTTCATCAAATTTATCATTATTGTTACAATCATCATCTTTTTGAATTTTAACGAATGCTCTATCACTATCTTTATGGATATATTTAAAGATGTATTTTATGCTTTGTATAGAAGCACAATATTCAACATTTATAGGACATTTATATTTCATTTATAAAAACTTATTGTATGGTACAACCATTTCATTACTGACTGGAATTTTCTCATTGACCTTGTTTTTAAAAACTTTACAAGTCTAATTATATTTGTATTGCTAGCAAACAGCATAAGGTTATTCGGATTATATTGATATTATTTATGGATACTCGATCGGGTGCTAATTTTATTATAAAGCAAATAAAATATATAGCGTATAATGATTGCCTTACATGTTAAATGCTACTTGCAGGACCTCGGTATTGAAAAAAATCGTAGGCAAGCGAAAACTTCCCAGTGCCAAAAAGATGTTTCTGCTGTGCAAGTATATTATGCGAGAGGGGGTGCAAGCGGACATTTTGGAAATAAAACCAATTACCTAATATACTGCAATATTCGCTTTTTCGAGCTTGAACAAGTTCAACCCAGAATAGTTTCTATTCACATCAATTTAAGTTATCACTTCTGCCGGGCGTCCCGAGACGCACACATTTTTTAAATTCCGATCCTCTACGCCGTTTTGAAATGCGGGCACGATTTGTTCGATTTTTACGCGTATTTTTGAATAAAAATTTTCGTGTTACACGATTATCTCTAAAAGACTTTAATCAATCAGGCTAAAAATTTGTGTGCAAATCCCCCTCATAACAGTAAGGTGTCAAATTAATTTTGGGCTTGATCCTGCACGTATACGCAGAATGCGGCCAACTCCAAGAATCGCTGAAAACGGTTTTTTGACTGCAAATAAAATTTTAATATAAGTATACTACAAAAAATTGAACAGAAAAGTTGTAGATCTTTGAAAAATATCATCAAAATGCTTTAAACTCGAGTTTACAGCCCAAAATCGATTTTTTACAGCTAAAAACCTATTATTTGCCAAAAAAAACTTTGCAAATTTACGTTTTACATGAAAATATTATAAATAAAATTTATAGACATATTCAAAATACAACTTTTAACTGTGGCAAACGTTTTTTAAAACACTTTTGCTTTCTCCTCAAGAGGAAGCTTTGTAATCGTAAAATTTTCAGTTTTGCTAATACCTCGTGGAAACGCATTTGGAGGTGTTTGGAGTACGAATCATACGTTTTTAGAAAATGTCCGTGCGGATGGCTGTGTGTGTGTGTGTGTGTGTGTGTGTGTGTACGTATACCGCCATAATTTTGGAACCATGTGACGGATCGTAATAAAATTTGACATGCATATATTTTTTCTAATTCTGAATTTAGGTCATTTTTTGTTTTATGATTCTGACCATTTTATGGCCATATTATAGCCATTTTTCTATTTTTGAAAAAATATTTTTGCTTTTTTATAATGATATGATTTATACAATATATTTAACAATAGTGTATCTAAAAGAACATAAATTTGTCTACTTTTTCCCGCAAGATTTTCTAGATTGACTGATCTGTTCATTTTTTATGATATAAAAGGTAATTTTTCGATAAACATATATAACTCAAAAAATAAATAGTTAAATGTTTTGAAAAAATTCATGACAGTAAAAAACAACGATATCTTCTAGTTGTAAATATTTTAAGCAATTTAGGCCACTAGTTTTTGAGATAAAAATCAAAAACTAAAAAAAATGTTTTTTTTTATGTCGTACGATTACGGGAGTAAAAAGGTTTTAAATTGAGTTGAAATTTTAGGAAAAGATTGATCTTTTAATCACTTAACTTTAATCACTCAAATAATAGTATTAGGTTATAATAAGGTTATCTTGATCTCGCATTGTGCATAATAATGTATGTATGTGCAATCAGTGGAATAAGTTGTTGAATGAGTGAAAGAAAGACAGAGAGATAGAGAGGCGTCGCAATGAATCGCTGCTGGGAGTGTGAGAGCCAAGCGCAGAGGGCGCGCAGTACGCTTCTAGACTAGGTATAACAAGTGCTCTGGTGAATCACGCACTTAATCACGCACCTCCACAGAACTGGGGAAAGCGCAGTGTAAGCAAGCACCGTCAGCACCATTTGAGCGTACCGCAATAGTCCCATCACCGCACCCACGAGCACAAAAAAGAGCAGCAGCAGTTTGGCCCGGTGAAGAAACGCGTCAAGGAGAGCACAGTGCCAAGCAATGCAACAATCGCCTCCGCCGGTGCAGGCCTCCTCCTCCTCGACCTGGCAAACGCAGCCGATTTCGCAGTCTTCCTTGTCATTTTCGCATTATCATTCAACGACCAAACACCATCAGCATCAGCAGCCACAGCAACAACAGCACCAGCCTGAGCACCAGTAGGTCTCCTTGTAACACCCCACACCGCTCCGCAGAGTCATCAATAAAAAAAAAAGCACTACAAAAAATTAAAGTCTCGCGACTTGTTTTTTAGAAAAAGCACGCAAAAATAAGCGTACTCTCCCACTCTTGCAAGAGCTACGGGCCACAGCTGAGCAGCCAGCCAACAACAACAGCAGCGCCATCAGGCAGTAGCGGCGGCAGCGGGACCTACGACGCGGCAGCAGCAGCAGCAAGCATGTATATCTATATATACAGCGTAGCGAGCGGTGCGGCGTGCACAGTGTGAGAGTGGGAGCTACGACGCAGCAGCGGCGCGGCGCGCGCAGCTCCGTACGCTTGTGTGAATGGGTTTTGTACATAGGTGTGAATGTGAGTGTGATATTTTTATGTAAGCGTTTTTTCGGCGGTGCGATCCCCGCTCTCTCCTGCAGCTTTATAAGACCCTCGCGGCCTACGTAGCATGTCCCTAGCTTCAGTACGGCAATTATCGGCCCTAGTCCTCACGAGCCACCATAGCTTGGTGTTAACAAAGACCTTAGCTCCGGGCACATTATCGGCACTAGTCTTACCCAAGAAGCAGATACCATAAAGCTTGGTAGTTCATAAAGACCTAGCTCTGCAGCGCACCTTTTTAAGCCGAGGACTCGTCCTACAAGTTGCGCACTTTACGCCTTTGGTAGTAATTGAATATTTTCTCCTTTTGAAGGAACTGATACAATTTTTCTTCAGTCAAGCAAAGATATTCGCACTTTAGCCGTATTCAGTCGGACTGTAGCAAATTTCAGTTCTTTTCATAAAAGATTAGAGAGAATTTTCGATCATTTTTATATTTGTTTAATTATCATCGTCCTGGCAAGATCATCGCATTCTAAGCCGTATCTGTTTAGCATCTTCATTAGAACAATTTCGCTTTATTACCACACACTATCTGTCCTCGCTTAATTACAGATAACGCCAAGTTACAGGTTCTGTTCGGTACTTCTCCTATGTCAAAATACTTTCGATCACGGATATATATATGATAATTATCTTCGTATTATATACTGTGGGCTTCGCCCCCCGTGTCTCGCCTTCGGCTCGCCAACCTCCCATCTTTTAGTTCTGTGTTAATTTTTTTTTTCAATTTCATTTCTCTGATCTGATAATTATGTTTTTGTAGTCTACGAATAAAATAGATGATTACTGATAACATTAACAGTTGATAACGATTTAAAGTAAATTATATTGAATATAACTATACCTGAGCTTGGCTACACATAAGTTATTATTCAAAATTTTTTATCTGTATGAACATGTATGTATGGACATCGCCTACCCCCGCGCAACCCGACAGACTCTCAAGTTCAACGCATACAAATACTTCCGCAATGTATATATACACACTCACTCCGCTCGCCAACCCCCATTTCAGTTTCTATAATAATTACCGTTATTACGTTATTATTTACGTTAGTGGGAAAAATAAATATTACAAAAGTTTGCAAAAGTAATAAAATATATTTATAAATCAAATAAATATATTTATAAAAGTATGATAACATTATTAGAGTACTTTACTTATGAATACGTATGTGCCTATTGTAGTTTCTTTTGTTATTAAATAATTTTGAGCATATTTCGCAAATATGTTTTTTTTTCATTTGAATGAATGCGCTGATGCGTCATTAAGTATTCTTTTTTTTTAAATTCTTTCTTACAAATGTCACATTTGTAGTCACATCCTTTTGTATGTACTTTCAAATGGGATTACAAAAGCAAAAGCAAATCTAAGTCATAAACACACTCAAACATGCATACTGTCAAAAATACAAAGCAAAAGTCAATGCTAAGTATCGGCTATCAAAGTGTTAACAATTACAAGCAAAATAAAAACCTTATAGATTTATTTACTTCAAACTAAGTCAAACTTTTAAGTCAAACTTTAAAAAAATATAAAAAAAACGCTCCTGTCTATTTACCTCATAGGGTGTGTGGAAAAAATAGAAATAAAATTATATCTCTTATATAGTTTATCCTTTCTGTTATATATAATTTTGATACTGATGTGCTATGAGCTTGTTAGAGGGCTTGGAAAGTTTTACAAAGGATGTAGGATCTTCCGAGGCTAAAGACATTATTTATGCCAAAAATATTGTATTGCTCTAGTCGTTCGCGTTGGTAGAGTGGCGGAAAAGTAACCTTTTTACATCATCTTAATATAGTGCTAGCTAATATAGCCTAATTATATTTTTAGAAAATCGAAATAATTATACGCGGTCGCGAAGTGCACGACTAAAAATTGGTCTTAAAAGATATTCAAAAACGATGTGTCATAAATTGATTCCGTTTTATCCGATGTACTATTACAATTTGTGTTAGTAAATTTTTTTGCTAATAAAAAACTTTAAATAAAAAAATGTAACTAACAATTAATTAATTTTAGGAAAGCTGCTAATAGGAGGTGCGGCGGGGCGGGGGCTGTGCGGGGGGTGCGGGGCGGCTGCGGGGCGGGCTTTCACATTATCCAAATCACATGAAAATGAAAGAATTTGCCTTATTTTGCGAGTGGGGGCGTGCGGGGGCTGCGGGGGGAGTATCTCCACAAACAACTATATAATATAGGCAATAAGAACTAATATCAATATTACTATATACGTTTGTAAAAATCAAAAAGAGAGATATTTATTTAATTTTGTGATAGAAAATATATGCAACATTACACGCAATATTTTCGCATTTAATATCTTATTGAATATATTTATTTTTGTTAAAATGAACTAAAGTTTATTATTGTGATGAATACACTCCACTACCTCGTATCCCGGACCTGTAATATATTTATTATTATATTTATTTAATTTATTAATGATATTTAAAATCATAATAAAATCACTTTATTTGGCCTGCCGTCACAATTACGACGCAGAGCAGTAAATGTGCACGACTTTTATAAATAAAAATCAATAACTTTTATTTCAATAGAAGCACCCAGGACCAAGAAAAGTCGTGACCGTTTCATCCTATGTTAAGCAGCAGACCACGACATGCCATCTCCTGCCGTGCCAGTAATTACTATCAGCGACAGCGAGGATGAGTCGCCCAGAAAATGTAGTTTACGTTTATGTTTACGTATAGACGTCGATGAAAGTGTCTTTGCATACAGATTCTGTCTTAGCTTGAAAAATATTTGCGCCGGTGATAGAATCTGTCAAACAGTTTTTTTTTTTTTTTTTTTATTGAAAACTTGTGCACTAAGTTTGTGAAAGAGACGGAATCGAATAATCGATCGAAGCTTGACCGTAACTTCGCTAAGTTTTTGCTTACTGGAGTTCTACAAAGATCACGTTGGCTTCAATTCTAACCTCAACAATCATTCTTGCTTGCACTAGACCCATATACAAAGGTAACACAAATTGATATAATAATTAACATCTCGACTGTTCTTGTCTTCTACAGGCTTAGAGCGCTTGTTTCCCCGAAATTAGCAGAAGACTACGAGGCCTTCTTGTTCTTCCACAGGCCGAGAACGAGTTTAAGAAATGCGACTATGGTAACGATCTCACCGAGTCCGAGGACGATGAAAATGACGAGATCGTCGAGGGCAATAAGCGAGAACTTGCGTATACAGATCGTCTTTGTATGAAGATGGAAAATAGCAACACAAGCGCGCCGGATCGGGGACCCAGGACCCCCGGCTCACAACGATGGACTCGACATCGGACATCGACAAATTGCATCATCAGAACATGCTGGACTGCCACATCAAGAGCGAGACCGATAGTGTGATCAGTGGCCACTCTTAGCTCGGTCCTCAACTACTGCAGGAGCTCTCTCCACTTGTCCTCGGCGACGAACCTGTCGGTCGCAAGGACGACCTTCGTAGCTGGTCGTTCGAGTTGTATACCAGAGGCTCCTAGCTCAATTGCAACCAGATACTCTAACTCCAAGACCTTATATTCAATTATTCCTCCGGAGTCGAAAATTAACGACAAGATCTTCCTTCTTTCGTTACAGCTGTTTCAACCTCGACATGAGAGTGACTGTATAACGCCACCTCAATCATGGTTGACTCCTCGAATCCGATAAGGCCTCACATGTCATCGGTGCAGCAGAGTTTGCCGCAGCTTGAAAGCACCGCAACGACAACCGCAGAAGACGCGCCACGGCTCTAACGGCCAGCAAGCGACACTTCGCGCTCACTATAATTTTTCTTGGAGTAAGAAATGATTTTTGTCAGTGCAGGTAAGCAAGAATCTGTTGACTTAAAAAATAAAATGGTTATAGAAAGTAAGATGGTTATACTTTTCAAAATTATTCTTATAATGCTTACTTGCCGTCCCGTTGTCTTATAGTCTATCGATGAAACACTCGGATTATTACTTTTAAGGTGTGAATCTAATAGATAATATTAATTCAAATTACAACAGTTTTTATTATAATCTAAGAAGCTTTACTACCAGCATGTTGTCGCAAAATTCTTCAAATATACGATGTTTGTTGCAAAGAAAAAATCTCAAAACTAAATTTAATAATTTGAATAAATAGTAAGTAGTTTTGGAATCATAATATTATTTTTACTTTGATAATCTTGTTTTATGATCTGTCTTGATTAAAAAGGCGATAAATTTTCATATTTATGTTGGTATCGATCGTTAAGTAATCAATAAGTTGTTTTTGTAAGCATATGATTTACTCTATGCACATCGTAGACTACAAGACAACGGGACGGCAAGTAATCGATAATAACTTTGGTGCAACATGCTTTATCTGACCCAAATATTTTCAGGAATTTTTCCATAATTTTAAAAGTTAAAACTTATATTTTGGCCTTTATTTCGTACATATATACAAAATTAAACCAATTTGTAAATTATTAAATTATTAAATCCGAGTAACTTGGCATGGTATAACGACGCACGCTATGCTAATTATATCTTTTAAACTGAATCAGTACAATTCACTTCCGGAATTCAAGTGTATTATACTGAACAAGAAAAACCCAAACTCAATAAGGAAATTCGCTTCGATTGAAGAAAAGCTTCAAGTAACTTACTGTATCCCTCTAAACTATGCTAAATAACTAAACAATCAATTTTCTAATTGAAATCCTACAAACGGAATACCATCCTTTTGTTTACTTCCTCTTCAAAACTGCGATACAAAAGTGTTGTTTTATGTAATAGGGTGGTTGACGAGCACCGTACGGCCGCGAAGATGCCGTACGTCACCACGATATTGAACCTACGACGCGTGTGGCGGTTCCCTCGATGTGAGCCGGGCGATAGCGCGCGGACGTTAGCAGCGGAGTGGAACGCTATCGCTCGTGCATTGGCTCGCCAATTCGCAAATACAAACGCGTGGTGCGCCCGGTGCACCACGCTTCCTTCGCGTATGACCGTAGGTCCTAACAGTGGACGAGGAGCTCAGGTTACTCGAATAACAAAGCATGAGGTTTAGATAATGAAAGAGTTGATGTATTGTCTCACTTCCAAGTATTACAAATGGTATTACAGAGCTGCGCGCGCAATAGCAAGAGGAACGCGCGCGGATATCTCACACGAAACCGGACCAAAGACTCAGTGGCAGCGAGCCTCGACCTTCGACAGCTTCTTATAGGAATCCGGAGAATATATCACAACATACTCGCTCGCTGACCGAACGCGGATGCCTCGTCGTCTCGCGTCCACTACGGCGATTCCCGAATAGGAGCAACGGTCTCTCTCGGAACTGGAGGCGTCCCTCCAGTCGATGACGGTACGTCGTAGCCTCCTCGTGCGCCGGGTGCGGTACGTGGTCCACGGCTCCTTCACGGATGCGCGTAGGTGTTGACACGGCTAAAGCAAATTCGAGTCTGTCTCTTGTTTTCCCTCGCTTGCGAATCCAAGCCGTCAGCGCTGATCGCCGACGTCGTCTGCTACGGTTACTTGCCTCGCGACGAACGAGCGCGCAAATACGAATATCTAGCCGCTTGTTACAATTATTTATCTGAAATTACAACAAGATTTGTTTCAAATAAGATGTCTACAAACAAAAATAAATAATTAATACAAATACAAGTAAGTAGCCAGTTTTCTAGTAGTTTTGATGATAGTGTTGATAACCGACAGAAAAATACCAATCAGCTCTTGGCCACAATGTTGAAAAACTAGAAAAAAAAATATTAAAAATGTATACTTACAAATAATTATTTAAGATTTTGACAGCTCAGTTATCAACACCATCAGTATCCTTAGTTTGACTCTGATAGGCGCAGTACACCATAATCCAACAAATGCAAAATCGTTTAAACACCTAGACATACAGAAATCTATTACAGAATCATACTCATAAATAATTATTGAGAGATTCAGACCACTGATATCTGCATAAAAATTTAAAACAAGACAGCTTTTAAGTATGTATACCGTCAAATAACACGTTTCAGTCACATAGTTTACATTTAAATACAGAAGATTATCATCATGAACACTGAAAATATATCTGCAAGCCAAAAGAAATCTGTTTACTGAACTTATTCAGAGGACAAAGCGTT
Organism: Pteromalus puparum; assembly: GCA_012977825.3. Taxonomy (NCBI): domain Eukaryota; kingdom Metazoa; phylum Arthropoda; class Insecta; order Hymenoptera; family Pteromalidae; genus Pteromalus; species Pteromalus puparum. The sequence goes on along the minus strand of CM053169.1, from coordinate 29,942,393 downwards.
TCAAGTTAAAACTTATTGAAGATACAATATCAATTTAACATACAGTTCAAGTTTATTATAATATTTTAAAAATTACCTTGTCAGATTGTATAAATCCATATTCAGATTCGTATTAAGGTAATTCAAGTATCCAAGAACACCAACCAACACTCCAAGACAGCATCAATTCAGTTGCAAGATCATCTCAAGGTGGTTCAACCAGGACTGCCAGATAATGGAAATAGAGCTCTAGGATCATTCGCAGGTGGTTGAGGCAACTACAAAAGCTAACCAGCACTGCCAGAAAGCTCAAATATAGTTCCAGGGTTGTCTCTGGGTGATTACATCAGCTAGAGACGCCAAGCAGCACAACCAGATACCATAAACCCAACTCCAGGGTGGAAATGAGGCTGTGGAAGTACCTAGAAACGCCTACTATCAGAGAGAGAAAAAGAGAGAGAGAGAGAGAGAGTAGTATGGGTTCCTTTCTTGCCAGGCAATTAATGAGATTACTCTTAGATTCTACTTTTACTTACTTCAGACTCTGACATCTTAGATGGGGACAAAGTTAGGGTAAGGGATGGGGATTGCCTGGCGTGGCAGATGGTGTCGTCAATAATTTCTCACACAATTTATGTTTTGCTTTTCTCTTAAGAAAGCCTTGTAATAGTAATTTTTGGAGTTCGTGTAAAAACATTTAGGAAATATGTTTTGAGGCATTTTAAGCCAAAAATAGTGTTTTTAGAAAATGACCGTATGGATGTGTGTGTGTGTGTGTGTGTGCGTGCGCGTGTGTGTGTGCGTGCGTGTGTGTGTGTATGTGTGTGTGTGTGTGTGTGTGTGTGTGTGTGTGTTGTTGTTCGATCGGCCTGCTCCGTAGTATATATACTGGTGAGGGTCGAGACGTCAGTGACGTCATCGGCCGCAATCCAGTATACGCTGTACGGTGAGGACCTGTGCACACCGGTAATTAAAAGGGGGCATCGGTAAGTAAAATTGGTATACTAGTATAATATTATGTGTATGTGTGTGTGTGTGTGGTGAGTGTGTGCGCGCGCGCAGCGTGTGTGTGTGTGGTGTGTGTGTGTGTGCGCGCGCGCGCCGCCGTGTGGTGTGTGTTGTCGCGTGCGTCGCGATGTGTGCTGTGTGTGGTCGTGTGTGTGGTGTGTTGTGTGTGGTTTGTGTTAACAGGGGACGAGGGAGGAATAGAAACGAGAGAGAGAGAGTTCGGTTGTGTGCAAAACGAGGGGAGAGAGAGGAAGAGAGCCGAGAGAGGGAGAGGAGAGAGAGAGAGAGAGAGAGACAGAGAGAGAGAGAGAGAGAGAGAGGAGAGAGACTTAGCCCACACCACACCCAAGAAACAAAACAACACACAAACAAAAAAAAACAAACAAACACACGAACAACACAGCACCACCGAGAGAGACATTAACAAAGGTGTCTGCGCCTCAGTATCTTAAAATCCCTACTACTGCCCGCGTGCCCGCGCCCTACTCGCTAAATTTTGGCTCGGGATATTAACAAAAGGGAGCATATGCAATATTAATATCCAAAACTATAGTTTTACTTTTTTATTTTATAATCTCGTTCCACGTATGAATAATTTGGGCCTGGAGCCAACAAAAAACACCACCCAAGATGGATATATGAAGATAATATTATTTTAATTCTCGCATGGTATGTTTAATTGGTTAAGCCAGTCCTTTGTGCGAAACGAAAAACTATTTGTGAGAGAAGCCCCGCCTGTGAGAAGCTCACCACACACACAAAAAAAAATACTCTTTTATATTCCGAAAAAACAACACACAAACACCAAAACCACAAAACACAAACAATAAAAAAAAAAAAAAAAAAAAAAAATAAAAAGACTGCTTGAATCTAACAATGCCTGTGTCACGC
>CM053169.1:29898870-29924017 GCA_012977825.3 Pteromalus puparum | reverse complement strand
GGGGGGGGGGGTTGCCGAGGCCACCGTGACTGGCGAAAGATGCCCGCGATGGGATGCGAGGCAGGGGACAACGCAGGTGGCCGGGGAGCGGCGGAACGGCTTAAACGGCGCACGTGCGTAGGGGAGGGAAGGAGGAAAAGAAAATGAAAGCATTACCTACTAAAGGCGCCAGAACCAACGACATCGGGGATCTCAACCCCCAAATCAGGAAAGCAAGATGACCACTTGAAAGCCCTGTAGGACACAACGCACTGCAGAACGTGCTAAACAACTTAAAGTTCTTTTTTTTTGTAAATTCACGAGTGTTAGATGTATATTTTGTAACTTAAAGTTCTACTGATCCAGTTAAGGAAAAAGCACAAAGATGGAAATGATAAAGATAGACACTGTGAAGGTGACGTGGACCACTACCAAATTTGACACGTAACACGAGAGAATGCAAGAAGAGACGCGCGAAAACGACTTCTCAAAGATGCGGCACTTGCCAGTGCCGGAAGCAAGAGGCCAAGGGGAAGTCCCAATAACAGCCCAGAAAAGAAGAACGAAGGAAAACATGTCACGAAGAGACAACGACAAGAGAAAGCGGCGATGCAAAGGGAGACCCTCAGCCCAAGAGCCCCTCGGGGGGCCCCTGAAGGGATTCTAGTGAAAGTGGGGCAAAACAAGACGTAGGCAGATCCTGGGGAAAATTCGAAAGGATGTAAACTCGGACACAACTGGATCAATGGTGCTTGGAGTTAAGCAAAACAAGAAGTGGAGACATCCTTCTGAAGTTAGGAAGAGGATCTGACAGGACAGCGTTTACTGCGGAAGTAGAAAAAGCTGTGCTGGGCCTTGGACAGGTCAACAAAGAAGAACGGAAGGCCACCCTAGAAATAAGGGACATGGACTCGGAAGCTACGGAAGAAGAGGTGAGAGCGGCAATAGAACGAACTCTCGAAAAGCCGGACAACCGCAAGAGGGTGACTATTAAATCCCAACACAAGGGGCCTTAGAATAGCCATAGTGATACTCAGCGAGAGAGAGGCCGAGGAGCTCCTAGAAATAGGACACATCCGCGTGGGCCTTGTAAGTTGCAGGATTAGGAAACGAGTAAAGGTAGTGCGGTGCCATAAGTGCTTAGGCTTTGGACATTGGAAGGATGAGTGTAATGGAGTAGACAGATCAACCCTCTGCTATAAGTGTGGAGAAGCCGATCACCACATGGGGCAATGCCAGATGGAAGCGAGCACAAAAGGAAGAAGGCTGCAAACATGTAGCTGGCTCCAGCAGCTGCATTATATTCAGGCGCGCCCTGGACACGGCAAAAAAAAGAACGAAGATCCTAGGAAGATCGAAGAACAGGTGGAAGGATGACGACCACATCAAATAGAAGAGGGCTAAAGCCGTTCGCCTCCCGCGAAGCAATGCTTAACGGTTTTACCGCGGGGATATAAGGCACAGAAGATGGAGCCAGGCACCTTTACTGAGGGTCGATAAAGGCAAAGAGGGCGTTCCTTCAGACGGACAGGTGTTTTTTCACCTGGCGGTAAGAAGGATGGGTTTAGTCGGTGTGAGTCCGACACACGGCTGACATTGCGGGTGGGGCTGTTTAGACGGCCCCATAAGTAAGGTCACGCTATGGTCTTTCTAAGATTTTCCCTAATACCTCTTTCTCCAAGAGAAAAAAAACACATAAACACACACACATATCCATACGGACATTTTAAAAAAACAAGTGATTCGAACTCCACAAACCTCAGAATGGATTTCGAACCTGTTTCTGATAAAGCCGAAAATATTAATATTTACAAAGCTTCCTCTGGGAGGAAGCAAAGAAACGTTACATAAAAGATGGTTTGGACCAGAAGCTAAGTAGGCCTTTTGACCTCGTGTGGTTGCAGTCTTGTCTGCAGCACGTAAGCGCCTTCGCCTTGACTCGTGCTGCAAACTCCACACTCGGTTTAAAAAAAGTCCACTTTATGCTCTTGGTACTTAATATACTATTTGAATGCGTTAATAACTGTGATCAGTAGTTCTAAGCTTTGATATGTCTGCAATATATCGGCTGAGCTGGAAAAACTTCTTTCTTGACTTGATTTCAAGAACGTTCATCTTAGTATACACTGAATGATATGATAAAATAAAAGGTAGTTTAAGTAACATGGGAGAAAGAAATAATAACATTAGAGTAAGATAACAATTGATTAATAATTTAAAATTTATTCAAAATTACTTTAGAATTTAATAACTGCGTTTTAGGCGTTTGGAGCATTAGCAGTATCTCTTTCTATTTGGATGTTAGTGGATCAAGCATTTTTAATTACACTTTCTCAAGACCAACCAAATTTTTATGCTGGTCTTTATATTCTACTCACTGCTGGAACATTAATGTTTATAATAGCATTTCTTGGATGTTGTGGAGCATATAAAGAGTCACAATGTATGCTTGTAAGTTTTTTCAGCTGTATGCTAATAGTTATTGTTGCTCAAATTGCTACGGTAGCTTGGTTGTATGCAAATAGCAATAGACTCGAAGAGCTGGTAAAATCTAGCATTCAAGCGAGCATTAAGGTAAGACATAAAAAGTAAAAAATAATAAACTGATATTTTGCTTTATTCTCATGACTATTTTTAAAATAATTTAGTAAAAATATCCCATGTAAAATGCTTTATAACGTAATATAATCGTAAACTGCGCCCTTCTATCTTTTACATGTAACTAACCTAGATTCCTTCTGTGGTGGTTAATATACTCGACCTATCAAAGACTACCAACATTTATTCACACATGAATTCGGCAATTTTTGTAGTATGCCAAGCTAAGGTACGATAAGAAAAAGTAATGCAATTAACAAATAGCAAGAGATCTTGCAAGCTACTCGAGTTTTGCCTCAAAAGTAAGTATTTAAAAGATTTGAGTCTTTACGGAGCTTTATCGATCTTTCTGCTAACTATATCAAGCTATGGTTTATACGTTAGTTTTTATATCCATTTTTATATTTTATTCTCATCTAATTACCTAATATATTTAACTCTCGATTCGCTTTATGTGGTGATCCTATTTAAAAATAATTGCTATGAACGTTGTGTTCGAATTGTTTGAATGCAATTCATTACTAATACTTGGTTGCCGAATTTATATCAATTTTTGGGAATTCATACGCATACCTACCTACTTTGACGTAAAGTATACTAAAGTAGACGCGAAAATCGATAAGAAAATGCTGAATGCGCATGTGTGCCAAATATCCAAAGGAACTGCTGCTCTAAAGAAAAAGCTGCAACAAAATCATTCAACTAAGACAAGCAAAAACAACTAAACAAACGATTATAATAATGATCTCGTGAATATCGCAACAGCCATTAACAGCAATAAACCATAAAATCAAAGGGTACAAAAACAAAATAGGAACCGAAAGTTGCATCAGAACACGAAAAGACCGCACGATAAATTGAAAAAAGACAAACGACAAATCAGAGAAAACCTAAAGCAAAATCAAGGCGTACATTCACGCGCTTTTTTATTTGATAGAAAATAACAAAAAACCGCTGCTGACTGAATTAGCAGTATGCGTTCTCATAGATTAAGATATCTAGATAATCAATAATTATAAAAATAACTACGCTCGCCATATTCCCCGACGATCGCGTTTCGCGCTTGCCATGTCACCCGACGCACCCGCTTTGAACTCGCTGTCTGACCTTTTTGTTACATAATTGTTAAAAATAAAAAATCAATGAAAAGACATTGATTTTTTATCATTTTCGTATACAATTAAAAATGTGTTGACGTTGCATAGCTCGAAAAGTTTTTTTAAATCATTTTATTTTTAACTCATGATTATTAATTTTGTTGATTTGGAAATATACATTCATATAAATTTTAACATGTATTCTTTTATCGCAACAAAATTTATTTTAAATATGATAAAAACCGATTATTTTTACAGAAGATTACAAAAAATTATCATTTTATTGTACTTTAATTGAAATTATACACGCAAAATTCTATATGATGGCCAAATTCGGAACTATCCTATTCGTGAAAAATGCATCGGTTTATATTTAAGCTGTGACGCTTAATAAACCAAATTCCATCCCGTTCGTAAAGTCATGAATTTTGTTCAAAGATAGTTTATTACGTAATTTAAACAAAAATAGCTTACAGTTTTATAATTCATTATGTGTAGTTTGAGAAACACTTGTTATTTCATAAGCGAGACATTTATTAAAAACCGCTGCCAATTCATTGGCACGTAGCTTCCTCCAACGAAATGTATTGTTCCAATAACTAAAATATTGTTTTAAAATACAGTATAGTGTGAATGCTATTTTAATATTATCAGTCAGGAGAAAAAAGACATAAATTCGTAGGGATGGACTTTACGACGTGCAACGACAACCCTATAAGAGGAAGCCAAATTTTATAGAAAAATCGGTTTACATTTCAGCTCTTTACTTAAGAACCGCTCAACGAAATCGTTTGAAATTTTAACAGCAGATATCTTTGTTTATAATGAATCACGAAATAAAATTTTGAAGCATTTGACTACATTGTTTTAGAGATATAAGAAATCAAAAAAATCAAACCTTGATATCTTAAGAACCATAGGGGTTTTAAAGCTGCACAATGAACTTAGCTAAAACATATAAAATATCTACCTTTTCCCAAAATCTCAAATGCAATAAGGTCTTTCTACGCCCGTAATCGAGACTCAGAAAAACTCATTTTTTTCAGTTTTCGATTTATTCCTGAAAAAATAAGTAGTCAAATCACTTGAAATTTTAATGGAATATAGTTTGACACGTAACCCATCAACATATTTCTTTTTCGTGAGGTTATGATGTTTTATCTGCCGAACGGAGCGGTCAATCCCGAGGGTCAAACGGGGAAAAGTAGGTCGTTTTATTATCTTTCAAATGCATTTTAGCTGAATTGTTTGTAATAATGGAATGATTCAAAAAAATGAAAATAATGTTTTTCGAAAATCAAAAAATGGCCATAAAAAAAAGTAATTGAAAAAATTAAAAAATAAATGTTTTTCCCGAATTCAGAATCCAAAAATAGATATGCATGTCAAATTTGATTGATATTGACGGAGTAGTTTCAGAAATATCAAGGTATACACACACACACACACACACACACACACACACACACACACACACACACACACACACACACACATACATACACACATGCACACATACACACACATCCATACGGACATTTCCTAAAAACACGTAATTCGAACTTCTAACATCTAAAAACATGTTTCTATGAAGTTTTTGCGAAACTGAAAATTTTTCTATCACAAAGCTTCCTCTAGGAAGCAAATATGTTGATGTGTTACGTGTCAAACTATATTCCATCAAAATTTCAAGTGATTTGACTACTTATTTTTTCAGTAATAAATCGAAAACTGATAAAAATGAGTTTTTCTGGGTCTCGATTACGGGCGTAAAAAGGCCTTATTGCACTTGAGATTTTGGGAAAATGTAGATATTTTATATGTTTTGGCTAAGTTCATTGTGCAGCTTCAAAACCCCTATGGTTCTTAAGATATGGTTTGAAATTTTTTTGAAATTTTTTTGATTTCTTATATCTATAAAACAATGTAGTCATATGCTTCAAAATTTTATTTGGTGATTCACCATAAACGAAGATATCTGTTGTTAAAATTTCAAACGATTTCGTTGAGCGGTTCTTAAGTAAAGAACTGAAATGTAAAAACCGATTTTTCTAAAAAATTTGGCTTCTATACAGCAAAATAATTAAACTGAGAAATAATTAAAATTGTGGGATTTTGTGTTAATACTTATTTTTATTTTTATTTTGTAGAATAAATTATTAATCTCGTTCTTTTCGTAAAAGTAATCGTCGTGAATTCGAATATTGTTGTGACGTCTTGCGATGTATTGCATTTGTGCAATATGAGCGAAGCCGAAAACTTAAAATTGATGACTCCGATTAATAAGTAGATCAGCGAGGTTAATGAGTATACTCTGTATACGCCGATCGATCAGTTGATCATTGTCACTCGACTGGACTCCTGGACGACGCTCCTATCCGTCGACAAGAGCTACCAGGACTTAAGTCGCGATTCCGATACTTATAGAACTTTACTTTGAATAAATCGTGAGAGTCAATTAATTACAAGTGTTTTCATTTAAATAAATATATATCCATCCTGTATAAGCCTGACCACGGCACAGCAGCAGAGATTCAGCCCAAGCAGTTGAACTCAAGTAAGTTAAAATAAATAAATAATAATAGATCGGGTTGTGACTTAACATTGTAAACGCGTCTCTAGCGCGCCTAGCGTCGCTAGACGGAAACTTATTTCTAGCGTGGAGGGGACGAAAACGGCGTCCCACTTCAGTTACGTTCAAGCGCCCGATCGTAAAACATCCATAGCCTTGTACCTTTAGTTCAATAAATTGTTATTAATAGTAATTCCATTTAATCTTGGTGTTCGTTGTTTTGAATTATTAAACTGCCGTGTATTTACCTGATCGTGTACGCCACATTCTGGCGACCGTGACAGGACTTGTATCAACGTGCGTACAGGAGTGAGAGGCAGTGTAGTCTAGTTTGTGAAAAAACAACAAAATGGATAAATTAAAGAAGGTTAGAGGTACACATCGGGCGTCGTTCACCAAAATGCATGGTGCGTTGACAGCGGAGCTCGAAAAAGACAACCCAGATGAAGCCAACGCCGTTTTGATTCTGGCCGTGCTGGAAAGCCGAATCTGCGAAATGGCGGCGATCGACAAACAAATTTTCGACGCTTTGATAGAGGCGGATGAAGCATCCGACGAGGTACTGAGCAAAGAAATGGAGGGTGCAGAAGAATACAAACAGAAGTACGAGTTCATAAAGGTAAAAGTCAGACGTCTCAGCCAGAAAAAATCTCCCGCTCCGATTCCGAGAAACGAAGACGTAGCACCTACAGGTGGCGGCACGTCGAACGACGCCAGCAACGGTTCTCGGAAATTCAAACTGCCGAAAAGTGAAATCAAGAAGTTCAGCGGTGACCCGAAGGAATGGCTCAAGTTTTGGAATTCGTTCAAAAAGGTACACGACGACGCCGTCATTTCCTTGGAAGACAAGTTTGATTTTCTGCAACAGTCTATGGTAGAACGTTCGCGCGCTAGTGAGTATGTGGACAGTTTCCCGCCCACAGCTGAAAATTATCCGTTGGTGATAAAAGGGCTCGAAACGAAATTTGGTCGTAAGGACTTACTCATAGAGGTTTACATGCGCGAATTACTTAAGTTAGTGCTGAGCAAATCAGACTGTACGTTCTATCATAAGAGAGCCGTACGTTCTATCATAAGAAATTGCATCATTTATAGAAGGTACTCAGAAAAAACCGCGGAGGTACCACCAGCTAGTCTGCCTCTTAATCGAGTACGAGATGCAGCGGTGTTCGTACTCAGCGCAGATTCCAGAAGCAAAAGATGATATTGCAGTACCTGCCTCGAAGCAAACGCGGAGCGGGAGATTGACCAAGATTCCGAAAAAATTCTCTCAAGATTTTGCTAGTCATTGAAAAATACTCTCATCAAGATTCCTATTACTCAAGGTGGGAGGATGTGGGATTTTGTGTTAATACTTATTTTTATTTTTATTTTGTAGAATAAATTATTAATGTCGTTCTTTTCGTAAAAGTAATCGTCGTGAATTCGAATATTGTAAACGCGTCTCTAGCGCGCCTAGCGTCGCTAGACGGAAACTTATTTCTAGCGTGGGGGGGACGAAAACGGCGTCCCACTTCAGTTACGTTCAAGCGCCCGATCGTAAAACATCCATAGCCTTGTACCTTTAGTTCAATAAATTGTTATTAATAGTAATTCCATTTAATCTTGGTGTTCGTTGTTTTGAATTATTACACTGCCGTATATTTACCTGATCCTGTACGCCACAAAAATAGCATTCACATACTGTATTTTAAAAACAATCTTTTATTTATCGGAACAATAAATTTCGTTAAAGGAAGCTACGTGCCAATGAATTGGCAGCGGTTTTTTCCTCATTATGCTACGTAAAAACAAAAAGATCGATTATCAACATATATTAGAGGCTACAGGTCATACAACAACGCAGCAATGGTTATTATAAGAAAAAGTGGTGGACCAGATTTATTTATAATTTTAAAACAATTTCAGAATAAATGAAATAAAGACTATATATTTTAAATGCCATAAGCAGTAGAAGTTCGGCGTTAATTCAGTACTTTTACTTTTTTTCTTTTGATTTTCTCTATTTCGACAAACATTAAATTCTTGACCCTTTTATGATCTACAAATTTTATATAATACAATAAGATTGTTCTTAACCAACTAGAACTTAATCATCAGATAATGAAAATAACATTTGAAAAATAAAAATCACACAAAAACTAAAATGGGGGGTTGGCGAGCGAACCGAGCAGGGGGGCGAAGCCCCACTAGTGTGTGTGTGTGTGTGTGTGCGTGTGTGTGTGTGTGTGTATAATTGATGCATCTTTCATTTCGCAAAAAAGTGCGCCCTGGTATGCCATTTCATAGAAGCCACAATACATCGTTATCCTCGTCATTTTCAAAAAGTTCAACGGCAGGCTCCTAAAAAAGACATAACCTTTCATAAATTACAAAAACACGCACAACGCGAGTTTGTTTCCGTAGCCTATATGTATGTATTTATATATACACACTAAATGACTTACGACGATATAGTCTGGATAATTGGCTCCTCCAACAACCAGCAAAATAATGCTAATAAGATGAAAATTCATTGTAATTGTTAGAATATGCATAGTACATTTGTCTGTACACTATATCATAGCATCTGTAGATAGGATGCGCAGAAGCGCTGTGCGCAACTACTCGACAGTGAGTCTCGTCTCGTTGCGCACCGTAGGTAGCATAGAGTATAGGATAGACACACACATGTGCGACTCCCCACCAGTACTATGTATGTGAGTCGTACGATATATAGTCAATGTGCGACTACGACTGAGTCCACTCGTTGCTGCACGCTCTTGGAGAGCACACGCATGCTAGGCATGCTCTCTTTGTATATATCCAGAATAATAAACCATATTATTAACAATCCTCCCGTCTACCTCACTCATTATTAATAGTAATCTTCTGCGCATGTTCTTGTTCGATTCACTTTTATTTCAAATTATTATTTTCATTGCCACACATTTCTTTATACCACGTGCGCTACTCGTCAATATTCCTTTTATGTTATTGTCATTAAAACTCATGATGCGTAGGGTAGCGAGTTTGAGAGTTTTAGTTTTATATGTATTCTTCGCTTATTCTTACCTTCTTACGATTTCCACATATACACACACACACACACACACACACACACACACACACACACACACACACACACACACACACACACGAGACAGAATTCCAGCCGACTATTAAGTACCTGTGTATCACCATAGACGCTAGACTAACGTTTAAGCAGCATCTTGCGAGGGCAAGCAATAAAGCAGCAAAAGTTGGTCTAATGCCAAATTTTGGTGGACCAACAGAGTCGGAGGTTACTCCTAGCCAGTGTAATGACATCAATTATGCTATACGGTGCTCCAATATGGACGAATGCCATGTTGGTAAAGTCCTACGCACATAAACTATCTACAGCTTATAGGAGAAATGCATTGCGGGTTGCCTCTGCCTACTGAACAGTATCGGAAAATGCAGTGTACGTTATTTCAGGTATGACGCTTATTGACCTGCTAGCAATAGAAAAAAAGAACATATATCAAGAAGTCGGTGTGGTGACAACGCTCAAAAAGAAGTTTGGAATTCTGCAAAGGAACAAACACTGGCAGAGTGGCAAAGACGATGAGATTCCAGTAGAAAGGGGTGATGGACGCACCGCCTTATACCGAGAATTGATGACTGGACCAAAAGACCATACGGGGAAGTAAATTACAACCTCGCGCAGTTTTTGAGCGGACATGGGTGCTTCCGAGTATACCTACACCGTTTTAAGATAGAGAACACACCAGAGTGTTCAGTGTGTCTGGAAACAAATGAAGATGCGGAGCATGTCTTCTGTGATTGTCCGCGATACGAAAGGGAACGAGAAGTACTCGAGTGCTACTTTCAGACCAGAGTGACACCTGAGTCAATGATGACAGCTATGCTGACGTCAGAGGATGGTTGATACGCAGTAAACAACTACGTGAGAACCATCCTCAAGAAGGTTAGGAACGACGAAGAGGATAGAAGGAAAAGATAAGTCGAAACATCCGAGTAAAAAGTCGCTCGACGAAGGCCACTAAGTCGATAAGACGATACGCTCCTCGGACTGATTCAGAGGAACGTAGGTCACAGAGTTGAGCTCTCACTCCCCTGCCCGATGCAGAGGAACGTAGGTGTCGGGGTTGAGTCTGTCCAGAGGATGACCGGACGATGCTGCACGAAGTAGACGACCGGACGATGCTGCTGGAAGAAGACGGTTGGATGATGCAGAAAGAAAAAGACGAGATAAAAGACTACATCAACAGAAGTGGGCAGTAGCCACAAGCCCCCCGCGAAGCAATACTTAACGATGTTACCGCGGGGAGGTCATATTGAGAAAGAGCCAGGTCCAACTTACTTAGGGTCGGTAAGGAGGACGGAGAGGATTCTGTTACTGTTAGAAGTTAAAAGCTAACAGTGGCGAAGGGTTTAGTGGGTGAGAGTCCCACACAGGTTAACAGTCGGTGCCATACGGTCCATAATGGATTTGCCTTTAACCTCTCTCTCTATAAAGTGGGTGTGTAGAAATCTATTGCAAATGTCAAAAAGGCGACTGTGGGAATACAGAAAACGATTACAATGGTCTAAAATGCGACTGTGGGAGTGCTGAAATGAGCTTTAAAATGTTAAAAGACGATTATGGGAGTATAGAAAACAACGTCAAGGGTCTGAAAGGCGGCTGTGGGTATGTAGAAATCGTGAAAAATAATTTTTTTGTGAAAAAGTTATTTTTCACAAAAAAATGAAGCCACCCGCAATTTTGTAACTTGCAGTTGTTAACGTTATTAACGATTCCGCAATTACTGGTATTTTTTTATTACGATATATGTAAGTTATTTTAGGAGTTCACGGAGCCTTATCCTTTTGATATCCACCTTAACCCCCACTCCCCTGATACCCCTCCCCTACAAGTGTCTTCCTAACCTATCCTTTTAGTATCGAATAGTAGCGAATATTTAAATCAAAGAATAAGTTGATTGTCCGATGTAATTATCTTCCACTAGAAGAATAGGAGGAAGCTAAGTGCCAATGACTTGGCAGCGGTTTTTAATAGGCGATTATGGGAATATAGAAAACAACGTCAAGGGTCTGAAAGGCGGCTGTGGGTATGTAGAAATCTATTGCAAAGGTCAAAAAGGTGACTGTGGACTTCGACGTGGACAGCGTCTCGACGAGGACGGAATTTGCTGTGTAGAGTACCGGCGTGGCATTTTCTTTGTTCGAGATCTCGACCAATGCAGCCCAATTTTAAGTTTGAACCTCGACGTGGACGGCGTCTTGACAAGGAAAGAGTTTGTTGTGGAGATTGCCGGTGCGGTATTTTCTCTAGTTCGAGATCTCGTGCAACCCAGCTCGATTCTAAGTTCGACGATGTTAAAAATGGCCAACAGTATTTTAGTCAGGTAAAAGCTCGAATAATCAAGATTTCTGAAAAGTGCGCGATCGTGAGGGTTGCAGGAAAATTGTGTTCGTTTTCGTGTGCAATCGCCTCGTCGAAATTTTTGTTGGAACATGAGTATAGCAGGCTGAGCGTGAGAGGTGCGGAGCGAACTCGATGCTGGTATATGTGTCCACGGCGTTCCTATAAGCTTGACGGAGGGAGCGTGAGCGTTGCTTCCTGGCCATAGCTTGATCGCAACCGCGCTTAGGCTGATAATGTGCTAGTGTATAACTAAGTAAAATTGTGACAGCTTGACGTTACAATTTACTAATATACATGCACAATATATACATTCACGCTGTTCGAATCGTGTCGCGCCGCACTGATGGTTTATGGAAAATTTGTGAAATTAAAACAAACGATACCTTGACTAAAGTTTAAATCAGTTGAAAAATCACAAAATTGTCAAAGTCAATAGTTTGACGAAATTGAAATGAAAATTAGTTCGATTTAAAATTATTTTAATAATAATTATTATTATGCTCGATTTAATGAATTAAATAAAGAACAGTTAGAACTGCCAATTCAGGATATTGAATTGGGAATTTCTGAAAGACATTCAGAGAAAACAATATAATTATCTTCACAGATGAATTATAATAAAGTTTTGTGATATCCAGAAGGACGAGAATGAGATCGATCAAAGCTCGAAGAAAATTAATTTGACAGCTTGAAAAATTGAAACGTTTCCAAATAAATATGTACATATCGAAATTCAAATAGCATGCTTTATGTGCATACGTGCATGTGTATGTGTATTTGCGTACATGTATATGCGTAAACGTGTGTACATCAGATCCAAATTATTGTGCTGGCCAGTACTTGTAGTGTAGTGTATGTTGTTGCTGCTACACTATGTGTGCTGTGAAATCACAGGTCACGAGATGAGTTAGGCAATTAGCATTGTTCTTTTGATTGTCGGTCGTCAACTGAACATTTGCTCCATACAACATTGCCTCCTGTGATAAAATGCTATTCTTTTGATTGTCGTTCGTCAGAGGAGTAGGCATTTAATCGTGGAAAATCCAAGCAATCAGCATTGTTCTTTTAATTGTTGTTTGTTAACTGAACATTTGATCATAAAATTGAAATTGGTTAAGTATGATTTTTCCGTAAGGGAGTTAACACACTTACTCCAGCTGTAAAGCTGGGGTAAGTGTGAAACGAAATCTGCAGAAAAGGAGCCGAAGAGGTGGCTTCGGCTGAGGAGTTTTCTTTAAGCCAGTATAAAGAAACTCGGTCCAGTATGAAATATGATTGAGCCTGACGGTGTGCCGGCAATCAGTTCGATATTGTTGAAAACAATAAGTTGGAAATGTTGGAAAACTTGTATTGTAATTGCAAGGTGTGAAACCCACCCTAGTTATAATTGCATAAAAATATAAAACTGGATTTGGATCTGTTAAATTAAAAATCCGTCTAAGACTGAGGAGACATAGTTGGAACATTTAGTTAGAGAAGAACATGATAATAAGTTCTGTTGAAAAATAGCTTGAAAGTCTAAGTTAGAAGAAAGTTTGAATTCCTCTCCATGTTAACAACATATATAAATTTTCCAGACAAAAGTGAGAGGACAACCCAGGAAACATTAATAGCTCATATTTCCATACTGACGACGTTTCGTCCCTCGTGGGGACCTTTTCAAGCCATAGCAATAAATTAACACTTAAAATTAAATGGTCAATATTCAATGTCTAAGTTGGAATGTGTGGACAAGAACCAAAATGATAGCAATCATTTGGATTCAGCAAATTTTGTTTTTAACAATTTTGTTCAAGATAAGTTGGAAAACGAAAGCTCGATTATGTATCAAATAGGAATGATACTGATATTGTAAAATTAAATTTATCACATTTTAATAATATTGTTCAATTCAGCAAGCTCAATGAGGAAGAGACTGCTGATTTGAAGGAATAGGTCAGCGTACGAATACATTCAGCCCAAAATAACTTCCTTGAATGACTGTCAAATGCTGGCTTTTTGGTGGAACAAAATGGCCTGTCAAGAGGACAACTGCAACAAAAATAGGAGCACAACGGATTGAACTGGTAACGAGCATTAATTCAAATTACAATGACGGATTGGATAACGTGAGTAGAAATTACATAGTTTAAAAATAGTCCAGGAAAAATTAAATAAGAAACAGTTCATGGGAATGTGTCTGTAAAGAGTAAAAATGAACAGTTAAGTTGGACGTGTTTCTCTTTCTTTCTTAAATTGTTTAATATTAAAATTAACTACTTGTAATTGATTCTATGCAATTTATCCGTCAATCGTATGTGCTCGAAAGTTCGACTGAATTAAGTTGGATTATGTTCGAAAAATTTATTATAAATAGAATTGATGTCATGCTACTTTGAGTTGGTAGACATTCGTGATTTGTCTCATATGCTTGATAAACTCAAACTAACAAAACAAAGTGACATTGTTGAAATTCAAATACAGTCCTCCTGCGAAAATGGTTATATGGCATTATGTATAGTTCGAGGAAAGAGGTATAAAAGGAACTCAGTCTTTAGAAGATAAGTTTGATAATATAGAGCTCGATCATATAATTAATTACTGAGTATATCCATTTGTTTGAAAAATAATAACATTCCTTGAAATCACTGTCAAAAATCCACGTTTTGTTGGCGAAACACAGATTCTTAATGAAATAGCTACTAGAAATCGTTAACAATGAATTCTTAAATATTACAATATTTAACAGGAAATATGGACATCTCTCTAGATGATGTTGTATGCCTAAACAAACCAAGTATTTTCATCTTGGAAGGATGATTTTCTACTACGACAATGAAGGGTACCACAAGCATAAATACACGAAGCAAGGAAAATGTGCTTTGGATGCAAGGATGTGAAATGTATGTTTAGTTCGGTTACGTTCACTCGAAAATCTGAGCTTGAAAAGTTTGTTTAAGAATATGAAAGTCAGAATAGGCTCGATTTCTCGTATGTTATTGTCGGCGTGATCGTTGTATTCGGAATACGAAATGTAAAATTGATAGCGCATCAGGCTGTAATACGATTGAGAAGTCTAAGTTTGATGGAAGTCAAGGCCGAGGCCAATAACTATAATCTGTTTTAAAATCCAAACATGATTTCTAGTTGGCTCGTTGGAAAATTAAGAAGTGGTGTAATGCACGTATCAACTCGGAATTGATTTTCAAATCAATGATGATACTGAAAAGCTTGATATTTAATGTGCGAATTCGTATATTTCCGTGATTATAAATTCGAAGGGAGTAGGTAACGGTCCGAGTTACGCTACTGATGATTGTTCAAAATTGTCGTCTGTAAGAACTGTAATCTCTAGAATGTACAAATAACTACACTGGATGATGGAGTGTAAAACAAACAGTTGGAATGGAGGGAAAAACAGCTTGAAACAAATGAAATTGTTGTATAGTTTATCTCAGTGTGATGTACGTCTTTGACAAAAGGTATAAACTCTAATAAGAAAAATATGCTCGAAGTTAGCGAAGCTATTAAGCTCGATTATAGATCCAACATATAACAAGCAAGTGAACAATCGACAACATAAGCTTGAAACTAAAGAGAAAATCTCCAAGTTGAAAAATAAATAGAGTTTTATGGGGTTCATAAAAGTAATAAGTCTGATAAATTTATGCAAATTACTTTGAATGCTGGATTAGATAAAGCAATGAGCTATGCTCTAGCTATTTAAACTTTGATAATTCATTGAGATTTAGAATACATAGTTTGAATGAGTTAATTTCTTTTAAAGCACAGATTGTGAATTATTGAAATTATTTTGGTCAAGTCAGAAAATTTAGTACATAGAAATTATCATGAAAATCTTGAAAGATTTTATTTTCAATAATTATTATTGAATTGATGATTTTTAGTTTGTATTGTAGATACATTTACCAATGTTTGTTCAGTGATACATTCAAAGAAAATACAGAGTTCATAGATGATAGAGTTCTTAGATTGAAGAGACATAACATGCGTCGAAGTCATTCGCCCTATTCAGGCAGTATATGATAAGAGTAGCTGGATAATAGAACAGAAAGCGTTCCTTGCAGAATTTGATTAAAATTGGCATTGTCAAAAGCTTGCAAAATGTGTTACTTTCGGTGCAGCTATATGTCGGATTAATAAGTTTGAAATTAAATTAAAGTTCACCATCCCTGATATATACCTGAAAATAACGGCATTACTGAGATGACATCATACTTATAACAGTAATTCAAATTTTGAACTTTAGCTGGAACGTAAAAGTTGTACAATCCAAATCTGAGCTGACAGAAATTTGTATTTGGGGAGAAACACAAAATATTTAATAAGTTCGCTACGGAAAATGAGGTTTTGATCCTCGAAACGGAGGGAGAAAATGGTAAATATTAGAAACGGAGGGAGAAAATGGTAAATATTAGAAACGGAGGGAGAAATCGGACAATTGATACCGTCACGTAAGGTTGAAGTAAACTTAAACTTACTACAAAACAAAAACAGGGCAAATGTATTAGTTGTGACTGTATAAAATGATCCAAACTCATATGAACTGACTGTGACAAGATAACAAGCTTGAATAAGGAAAAATAAAAAATAAAATAGTTGGAGATGAATCTGTGTTAACAGAGGAATAATAAAAGTTGGTTTGTCATTGATGGATCATTAAGCTCGAAAGGCAAAAGCCAAATATCATTGTTTCAGAATGAAAACTTAAAAAGAAAGTTGGATTGAACAATAGTGACAGTGACATGGTTCGGTTTCTAATAAAATGTTTCAAAGATAAAAACTCATACATGAAGTCAAACATATGCATTAAAATCAAGTGTTTAAAACTATTCCGATTAGTATTTGATTTCAAAATACAACAGCTTGATGTTTGAGCAACCACTTTGTAAACGATTAGTAGTGAAGTGATATAGAAATACTGCGAGTGTCTACTGTTCAACTGAAACTTGGTAAAATTAAGTTTGTAAGATTTGATGTGCTTAGTAACATTCAATAAAATAATTCAAGTCCGGAAGCTTTATGTAAAAATCTTGTATATCTTCTTGGTCAAAGAGACAAGTATTTGAACTACTGATTTACAAAGATGATAGTGATAACCAGAAATGACATAAACAAGTTGGATAAAGTTATGACAAACTTTAGTTGGATGGAATTAAATTGCAGTTTGAGCTAGAAATTGATAACTTAGACACTTATCTGGGTATTTAACTTAACTGAGACAGAAGCATAAACAAAACTTAGCTCGAGAACATATTGAACAAGCTGGTTTTTCTACAGGAAAGTTGTGGATTCTCAGTCACTTTTACCAAAAGTTTTCGATTTGACATGGTGTATTCCATGAACGCTTGGAATGAAACAAGCTTATCAACGATCAAAACACATCAGAGGTCTTGGTCTTGAAGGTTGAAGAAAAGTTTGACAATTACGAGGACTTTCAGATGCTAGTCTCACTGTCCGTATCTGCTCGAATTTACAAATGGATTTGTGATAAAATTGTATGGTAATACAGTTAAGTAATACAGTTAATATCGTAATACAGTTAATATCGTAATAAGTAGAGAACGCATCACTGTCTCACACAGCTCTGTAAACTTGTTAAGCAGAGTGCGGAGCCCTGGTGTGTATAAGCAAAGTTTGCCAGGAGATATTATATCTACAATTTTCTAAGTTTGAATTTGAAATATTCTATATGCTTGATCTGATTTTTTACTATTCTTCTTCCCCATGACTCTCTAGGATGTTGATGTCTCTAAGGCTTATCAACAAGTGAGTTGCATTGCAGGGCTGAGATGTTTGATCAAGTTTAATACTATGCTCGAGAACGTATTGGCAAAAATTTGATTAAAATTAGCTGGATGATTTGAATTGAATTAAAGAAGCCGAGTGATTGCTGGAAGAAATAAATAGCCAGCATATTCACTAGGGGGTTTCCTTTGAATTGTATGCAAGGCTGACTTATTGCTATATCATAAACACAAATAACCATGACTTTTGCTTCCTTTCAGAAGGCAATACAAATAGTACTGCAAAGGCTGGATGCAGTCGATTCCGAGCAAGAGAAATCTGCTCGGGAGGGAGTGTTGGATATAAGCGAGCAGATGTCTGCTTGCTAGAGTCGGCAGGCCCAACGCAGAGCTACGCGACTCAACTCTCCCCTCTCTATGCCGCGAGACGGTCACCGCCGACGTCGCTGTGCGACGGCGGCGCTCACTTCGCCTTGTGCACTCGAGCGGTCAACACGCGTTTTAGCTTGTCTGTTCGATTACATTTGTTATACTAATTATATTCTCATATAATAGATTGACTACGTTGTATCATCAATGGATGATTAGCTTGAGGTGTTATCAATAAATAGTGCTTTATTGTGAAATTCTGTGTACACATTATTTCTCCCCAAGCATGCATGGTCCGAGCACGTTAAAGTCTCAACACCAAGGTACAGCGGGTTGAAATATCGTGTCACGTCACTGAAACGGACGATATAGATATACTATACACAGTCCGAATCAGTGACGTCATACATTTCAACTCTCTACATCTTTGTCAATAATCGTTTAATTGAAAAAAGAAAAAATATGTGTCGATTATTTTTCGATATTCTACCTGATGGACCTGATGAATTTTTTAATGCAAGTTGCCCATTGGGGATATCCAGAGCCGACAAGCATGCGCTGGACGCGAGTGGCCGCGTTTTGATACAGAGCGCATGCGCGTCGGCCCCAGTTAACAAGCGGCCGGCACTGGCAAAAATTTCCGGAATTCAAAGTTTGAATTAACCGTGTGTGTAATATTGGAACTTATTACAGAATAAGTATTAACAGTGGTTTAGAGGTAATAGCTGAACGGAAATATTGGAGGGTAATTAAGGAGCAAGAATTAAGGGGCAGTAATTGAGAAGTAGTAATTGAGGGGCACTAATTAAGGAGCACAATTCTTGAATCGGCAGCGGCGAAACTTTTTTGATAATACAGAGAGACTACAGAATCTATAGTAAAGAATTCTAAAATCTACATTTGAGACGATACGCATTGAGAGGTAAAATTGAAGGGCAAAATTGAGGGGGATGAATTGAGGGGGGAAAATCTGACCCGGCGGCGGCGGCGAAACTTTTTTTATAATATAGAGAGATTTTAGATTTTGACTTATGATTTTCAATATTGTTGATTTTCGAATAGACATTCATATAAATTTATGTATTCTCTTATTGCAACGAATTAATTAAAAACCCTTTCTTATTCCGTAAGATTAGAAAAAATTATCTTTTTATAGTACTTGAATTCAAATTATACACGCGAAATTTCATAAGGTGGCCAAATTCGAAACTATCCTATTGGTGGAAAATACATTGATTTATATGTAAGCTGTGACTGTGACGTCACGCTTAACTAACCGAATTCCATCTCGTTCCTAAAGTCGTAAATTTTGTGCAAAGATAGTTTATTACTGAAATTTGAACAGAAAAAGTATTAGTTTTATTATCAGCTAAGCAAAGCCGAACAGCTGTTCGTTGGCTCTGTCGAAACGAGGCAGCGAGCTCGACTACTGCGCATACATTGTGCGCATCGATCTGGCGACCGGTTAGCGACATGCCCATGCAGCCGTCTGCCGTGTGTGCTTTGACGTTTTGAAGCTGCCTCCCGGCCTCCGCTAACCGCAATGTTTTGCTCTGTTTAACTTTTCGGCGATATAAGTGAGTGCGTAGTGAAAAACCGGAAACAACGACGCGATGCAGCAATGTTATATGTAGTTTTAAAATCAGAACAGAAGTGCTGCTATGGTGCCTATACGTGTTTACAAGCAACATCTGCTCACCGTGATCCCGCTCGCGGACCAGCTGCTCGCGGTTGTTGCTTTGTAAGACAGTGCAAAAGGTATTCAAAAGTGATGCACCCGGAATGGCACCAAGGATGCGATGTGTAAGCAGTGTGAGTGTCAGTTCATGAAGGAGTGCTGCAGTATAGGAAGAAATGTAGCTCCAATAAGAAACTTGAGTTTTTGCTTGGAGGTTATCCTTTGTTTTTTTAATTGGAGTACTCCTGCGAATACTGCTCTTGCTCATTCTATTGATGTGCTGATACATTCTTCTAGCAAGATGCTGCTTGGATGAAGATTCACTATTGCATAAGATCTACGACTGGTTTTCCTTTGTTCTATTTCCTGTGTTTATTTAGTTTATAACAGATATCTATTGTGTTATGTGCAGTATAATCAGTGTAATTTTGTGATCTGTTTTTTAGAGTTGTACTCTCTCTCTCTCTCTCTCTCTCTCTCTCTCTCTCTCTCTCTCTNTCTGATAGTGCTGGTTGGCGTTTGTAGGTACTTCAACAGCCTTTATACGACTCTGGAGCTGGATTTATGGCATCTGATCGTGTTGCTTGGCATCTCTGGCTGATGTCATCACCAGGAGACAACCTTAGAATTACATTTGAACTTTATGAAAGTGCTGGTTGGCGTTTCTAGCTGGCTCAACCACCTGCGAATGATCCTGGAGCTCTATTTCTACTATCCGGCAGTCCTGTTTGGCGTTGCCAGCTGATTGGATCACCTTGAGACGATTTTGCAACTGAAATGATGCTGTCTTGGAGTGTTGGTTGGCGTTCTTAGATACTTCAACTATTTTAATACGAATCTGGATATGGATTTATACAATCTGACAAGGTAATTTTGGAAATATTAGAATAAACTTGAACTGTATGTTGAATTTATATTGTATCTTCAATAAGTTTTAACTTGAAACGCTTTGTCCCCTATGATAAGTTCAGTAAACAGATGTCTAATGGCTTGCGGATATCTTTTCAGTGTTCATGATGATAATCTTCTGTTTGTAAATGTGAATTATGTGACTGAGACATGTAGTTTGACGGTATTCATACTTAAAAGCTGCCTTGTTTCAAATTTTTATGCAGAGATCAGTGGTCTGAATCTCTCAATAATTATTTATGAGTTTGATTTTGTAATATTTTTCTGTATGTCTAGGTGTATAAAAACTTCTGCATTTGTTGGATTATGGTCTACTGCGTCTACCGGAGTCATCCTAAGGATACTGATGGTGTTGATAACTGAGCTATCAAAATCTTGGAGTTGGAACGTAACTTCATTCAAGACTATGGCACTACTATACTTCTACTATACGTATCTATAATCATGTATTTTAGAGGCTGGTTTTTCTTTAACAGTAAATTAAATTATACAGTCATTGTTTTCTAGTTTTATTAATTAAATTCTATTTTTCTTGTAGGTGAAAAAAAAAAAATTTAACATGGAAGGACTCAAGAGGATTTTCAAGAGGATTTTAAAGATAGTTAACAGAAGATTCAACATTTTATCAAGATTTGATTTAGTAATATGGTTTCATTTAGAAAATGTATTATAATAGCATAGTTTAGAGGGACGTGTCAGGCTTCTCAGAGCAGGCTGAGATATCGAATCTCACACATTTTTTGCACTGGGTCAGATGGGGCATGTTGCAGCGAAGTTATTATTAAATTTATGTATCAAAACATCGCTTCTAGAAATGTTATATGTCAAAAAGTGTTAAAAAATATCTTTGCTAAGGTAAAAAGTTGTATTTTTAAATTGTTTACAACTTTTACATTTAACATTTTTATGTAAAACGTAAATCCGAAAAGTTTTATGGCAAAAAATTGGTTTTTTAGCTGTAAAAAATGGATGTTGGGCTGTTAACTCGAGTTCTAAGCATTTTCATGATTTTATGAAAATGGAAAAAAGTTGTATTTTTCAAAGTTCTACAACTTTTCCATTTAACTTTTTTTTGTAGCATGCTTAGAATTCGAGTTACAGCTAAAAAACCGTCTTTAGCGATTTTTGAAGGTGACCGCATTCTGCGTATATGTGCAGGATCAAGTCCAAAATAGGACCGGCTCCTTACTATCATGAGAGGAGTTCCCAAAAAAATTTTTAGCCTGATTGACTAAGCTCTCTCTAGTTTGTGCGAGAGGAGACTCCTAAAATTGCAGCCCGATCGGTCGAAAATTGCGTGAGATATCGCATCTCACACATTTTTCGTGCACGAAACTATAAGGCACTTCCAGAGCGGCGTTGGCTCAGTGGCTAGCGTGCTGGCCTCGGAATTAGCGCTGCTCTAGGGGTCGTGGGTTCGATTCCCGGTGAAATCACTGAGATTTTTTCTGAGCTGTTTTTCGACGGGAATGGAACCTACAACTCCGACTGTTTAAAGGAGGGTTTTTCCTGGGCTTGCCCAGGTTTTTTCCTTGCCTTACAAGACGTAACGGGGCTATGCGTCTTGGGCGAATGCGAAACAGTGTAGTAGGGATTGTAGCCGGACCCGATGCTAGCAGGGATCGCCGGCCTTACCGGCGAGGAGCTAGCCTTGAATTGGGCTTTCTCCGGGAATGGCTACACTGGAAGCTGGACCCGATACCCCCCCGTGGGTAGAGAGTGTCGGCTTAACCGACATGGTGTGTGTCTGAAAATATGGTCCTCACCGGGAAAACCTTCCAGAAGGATAAATGCGATGGTAAAAAAGAGAATGCACTTACTGGGCCAAATTGGCTGTAGGTGGGTAAACCAAGCATTTATTATTATATGGCACTTCCGTGTCGCGGTCCTGCCTATAAACGGAAAATAGTGTTTTTCAAAAATCAAATATGGCCATAATAAAAAAAAAATAATTGAAAAAAATAAAAAATAACTTTTATTCCGACTTCAAAATCCAAAAATAGATATGCATGTCAAATTTGATTGATATTGACGGAGTAGTTTCAGAAATATCACGGTACACACACACACACACACACACACACACACACACACACACACACACACACAGAGGGAGGGAGTTTGCTTCCTACGGGGTTTGGCGTCCCCGGACTGCCCGAGCGAGCAGGGCAGTACAAAATTCGCCTTGTGTGCGACTGAAGGACTGTCTCTGCGACCTTAGGGGGAGTGCCGTGGACTTTGGTCTGCACGCTCCGTAGGAATTGCGATCCTGAGGTGCCCAAGCTACAGTGCGCCGTGCAGCCGGGCTTGGGCAATTTTGCGATTCTTCAATTTTGACCGAAGCACGGGCCTACCATAATCTGCGAAACCCAATTATCCATAAATCCAAAAAAAAAAAAAAACATCCAGATATTTACCTAATAACTAGGTTTATAGGCTTTCATAAATGAGGTTTATAGGTTATAAGTTTAAAGTGTTTTAGTTATTAGGTAAATGGCTGGTTGGTTTTATTGGATTTATGGATAATTTATTTCTGGGTTTCGCAGATTTATGGGCCGTACTTCGGTCAAAATTGGAGCCTCGAAAAATTTCGAAATTGTAGCACTGATTCCATAAAATATACGTTATTTAAAGGGTGGTCTATTGAATTTTTATGGCGGTACCATTTAAATTGCCGCGGGGCTCGAATTGTTTCCATGTTTTCCCACTTTTTGCCGTTTCTCTTGGCCGCTTGCGCCCTGCGCAGTCTCCCGGGCTGGGCTCTTTAGCCCGAGCACGGAGGGTACAGCTTGAAAACTGGGATGCTGGCGCTCCCAGGCTGTCAGATAGTACAGGGGCCTGGGTCCGTCTAGCCAACAGGACCTGGCTGCCCTATCAACCGGCGAAAATCTTCTTGGCCGTAGTAGTGCCGGATGGTGTCCGGAACAGGGCCCTGCTGCGGTCAGGGGGGCCTTGCCGAGGCCACCGTGACTGGCGAAGGATGCCCGCGATGGGATGAGAGGCCAAGGACAACGCAGGTGGCCGGGGAGCGGCGGAACGGCTTAAACGTTGCACGTGCGTAGGGGAGGCAAGGAGAAAAAGGAAATGAAAGCGAATAATAAGCAGGACCTACTAAAAGCGTCAGAACCAACGACATCGGGGTTCCCAACCCCCAAACCAGGACAACAAGATAATCACCTAGCGGCCCTGAAGGTTACAATCAGGACAACAATCGAGTACGCCAAGGGTAGAACCAAAGTGCACGGGCCGATTAAAACGGGCCTCACGAAGGCGTTGGAAGAGCTTGAAAAGATAGACGAAAAAAGTAAGTCCTTCTTAAAGGTGCCGGAGCTTCGCCTGGGAGGAGAATCTCTGGAATCAAGAACGACCAATATGGACAGTTTAACGAGCATTGCCAGTGCTAGGAGCGTGGACAGCACCTCGTCAATGGCACAAATAGCAGATTACCAAAAAGCTCGACAAGAAGCCATAGAAGTTCGCAAGGAAGAAGAGGACTATATAAAAAAGATAGAAAAGGTAGTGGATGAGCTTATCGAGGAATGTCAGTCGGCACCAAAGGACGTAAAACGCACCGCAGAACGTGCTAAACAACTTAAAGTTCCACTGATCCAGTTAAGGAAAAAGCACGAAGAAGGAAATAATAAAGATAGACGCTATGAAGGTGACGTAGACTACTACCAAATGTGGCACGTAACACGAGAGAATGCAAGAAGAGGTGCGTAAGGACGGCTCCTTAAGGACGCGGTCTTAGCTAGTGCCGGACACAAGAGGTCAAGGGGAAGCCCGACTAATAGCCCTGAAGAAAATAGCGAGGAAAAGCAAGTCAGGAAAAGACAACGACAGGAGAAAGAGATGATGCAACGTGAGCCTCTCGCCCCGAGAGCCCCTCACAATGCATCAGAGCCACTGGCGAATGCCAGGCCCAACACAAACAAGCGTTCAGAAGGACTACTAGTTAAAGTGGGGTAAAATAAGACGTATGCGGAAGTCCTGCGGAAAATCCGAAAGGAAGTAAATCCGGACACGACTGGAACGATGGTGCTGGGAGTCAAACAAACAAGAAGTGGAGATGTCCTCCTCAAGCTAGAGAAATGGTCTGGCAGGACAGCGTTTACTTCGAAAGGAGAAAAAGCAGTGCTGGGCCTTGGATAGGTAAAAATGGAAGACCACCCTAGAAATAAGGGACATGGACTCGGAAGCAACGGAAGAAGAGGTGAAATAAGAGGAGCCCTCAGAAAGCCGGACACCGGCAGGAGAGTGATTCTATTAAATCCCAACACAAGTGGCCTTAGAATGGCCATAGTGATACTCAGCGAGAGAGAGGCCGAGGAGCTCCTAGAAATAGGACCCATCCGCGTGGGCCTCGTAAGTTGCAGGATTAGGAAACGAGTAAAGGTAGTGCGGCGCCACAAGCCCTTAGGCTTTGGAAATTGGAATGATGAGTGTAATTTTTTTTTTTTTTTCAAGTGGCATTTCGAACTCGAAAGTTCATCGCCTCATCTACGCAAGCCTTCCACGTATCCCTATTTTGTGCTAACCCTATCCATTTCGCGCCGTCCCGTCCGATTTCAGTTAAGTCCGCTTTTACATTGTCCTCCCACCTGCGTCTAGGTCTACCTAGAGGTCGCGATGTATTTGGCTTTCCTTTCATTATACGCGCTGCCGTGCGATCATTTCCCATTCTTGCAACGTGCCCTGCCCATCTTAGTCTTCGCGATTTAATTATTCTGTTTATATTCGGTGACGCGTATAGGTTATGTAGCTCGTCGTTGTGCAGTTTCCTCC
>CM053169.1:29839146-29895042 GCA_012977825.3 Pteromalus puparum | reverse complement strand
GGCCGACACTCAGATAAAAGGTGCATCCCCTAGCTCGTATCTTCTTTGTTCGCCCTGCAATTCCCGCTCGGTGAGACCGGTTTTTACAGTATGCATCTCGGCGGGGCGGCTTGCTGGTTGGTGGAACAGAATGGGAGCTGCGAGGAGAGCACCTAGGCGAATGTAACCATACACATATAGGCGGAATAAGTAGAATTAACGTCATGACCTCCTCATCACATAAGTATCCTGTCAAATCCGGGTGCTAATATTTTGGTCGATAAAGGCAAAGGAGGGCGTTTCCTCTTACGGATGGGTGTTATTTCACCTGGCCGTGAGAGAGATGAGTTTAGTCGGTACGAATCTGACACACGGCTGGCGGAGGGGATTGGGTCTTTCCGACAACTTCATCAACGAAGCCAGCCATGGTCTTTCTAAGATTTTCCCTAATACCTCTTTCTCCAAGAGAAAAAAAAGAAAAACACACACACACACAACCATACGGACATTTTCTAAAAACACGTAATTCGAACTTCAAACATCTCAAAACAAGTTTCTATGAAGTTTTAGCGAAACTGAAAATTTTACTATCACAAAGCTTCCTCTAGGAAGAAGCAATATTCTCCAATCAAGGGGAGTTCCTTCATTCCACTTCCTAAGTTCATAGAAAAGAAAAAAGCATGTGTTAATGTTCGTAATAATGACAATCAGTGTTTTAAGTATGCTATACTTTCAGCATTGCATCCTAGTGAAACTAGTCTCAATAGAGTTAATCAATATCGATTGTATAAGAACGAGTTGAACTTTGGTGATACGGAATTTCCAGTTAAACTTAAAGATGTTCCGAAATTCGAAAAATTAAATTATATTTCAATAAATGTATACATATTATAAAAGTATAATGCAAAGTTTGAAGTATCACCTTGTCATATTACGAAAGAAAAGAAAAAAAAACACGTTAATCTACTCCTCATTCAAGATTTCTACTTAGATGAGTATGAAGAAAATAATCATAACGATGAAGGAAACTTACCTAATTACCACTACATTTGGATTAAATATCTGTCTCAACTTTTAAGTACCCAGCTGAGTAAATCACATGTAAAATCTTACCACTGTGAAAGATGTTTACAAATATTTTACTGAGAAGAAAGGCTAAAAACACACGAAAATGATTGCAAAAATGTAAATAAATGTTGAATTAATCTGCCCGACTCCAAGAATAACATTCTTAAATTTGAAGATTATAATAAAAGTGATAAAGTTCCTTTTGTTATTTACGCAGATTTTGAATGTTTGTTAAAGTCTACTGAAAATGAAAATGCATTTCTGCTTCATGAAGCATATAGCATAGGCTATTATATAAAGTGCCGCTTTGATGATAGTTTATCTATGTATAAATTATGCCGGCAAGAAAATGAACATGAAGAGGCACCAGCGAAATGGTTTGTTCGAGAACTGAAAGTAATTGGTGAAAAAATTGATCTACTCTACAAAAATCCAAAACCAATGAAACTCGCAGATCTAGAAGAACTATCGTTTCGGAGGTCAACTGTTTGCCATACATGCCGAAAACCTATCAAAGCCGATGAACTTGCAGTACGAGACCACTGGCATCTTACAGGACGGTATGTTATCAGTTAAATTATTAATATTTGATCTTGTTTGCTATAAAAAAATGTAAGACATTTTTCTCTTTAGTTTCAGAGGTGCAGCTCGCAATTCATGCAATTTAAATTATAAGGATTCGAGGTTTGTGCCGGTTATCTTTCACAACCTCAATTATGATACACACTTCATTTTGAAAGAAATTGCTACTTCTACAATATTGAATGGACGTGTATCTCTGATACCACATAATAAAGAAAAATATATTTTATTCACAAAGTATATAGATGACTGTGACATCAGTTTTAGATTCATAGATTCGTGGCTTTTATCGTCATCATTAGAAAAGCTGGCATCATATTTAGAAAACGTGCCGATCGCAGTGAATGAGTTTCGAACAGATGGATTTACAGATGAGAAAATCAATCTTCTTAGACGAAAAGGTGTATTTCCATATGATTTCGTAGATGTCTAGAAAACTGCCAGAAAAAAACGAATTTTACAATAAACTAACAGATTCTCATATTAGTGAAATAGACTACCAACATGCTTTTACAGTATGGAATACGTTTAACATAACAACTTTGGGCGAGTATTCAGATTTATACTTGAAAACAGATGTTTTATTATTAGCTGACGTTTTTGGAAGCACATTTTTACACGACCCTCGGTCTCACATTTTCAGCATCTCTAAAAATGACAAAGGTGGAATTGGAGCTTCTCACGGATATAGATATGCTGTTGTTTGTTGAAGCAGGCATTCGAGGAGGCATTCGAATCAGTCAATGCTGTAATCGGTATGGTAAGGCGAACAATCCTTACATGGGAGCAGCATACGATAAGAAACAGAAAACGAAGACACTCTTATATTTTGACGTTAATAATCTTTATGGGTGGGCCATGGTGCAGCATTTACGACTGGGAAAATTTTCATGGATTTTTGAATATGAAACGAATTTTAACTTTTTCAATGCGCCACCAAACTCTGATATAGGATACTTTGCTGAAGTGGATTTAGAGTATCCTAAAGAAATACATGATGATCATCGAGATTTGCCTTTTTGTGCAGAGCACCGTACACCTCCTGGCTCAAAGCAGAAGAAACTGCTGACTACTTTGACTGATAAGAAAAGGTATATAATTCATTGTCGAGCGCTAAACAAGTATTTGATAATGGACTTCGACTAAAAAAAGTGCATAGGATTTTAAGTTTTGAGCAAAAGCCCTGGCTCAAACCATATGTCGAATTTAATACAGAGAAGAGAAAGCAGGCCAAGAACGAGTTTGAAAAATTTTTTTATAAGCTATTAATTAACGCAGTCTATGGTAAGTGTTTTTGGTGAGCGAAAGAGAACTCGCGTTGATGTGCCATTAGTTAATAAATTTACAGGTCGATATGGAGCAGAAGCACGTATAGCTCAACCAAATTTTCATAGTTGTGCTATCTTTGATGAAAATTTGGTTGCTATACAGCTAAAGAGAACAAGCATTACAATCAAAAAACCTGCTGCAATTCTTGGCACGTTAGCTTCCTGTCAACCTTATGTATCGCTTTATATCTAAATTTGTTGACTTCTATATAATTCTATAAAGTTTTTATGCTTTTTCGTTTGCGATAAAATTATTTCGAAATAATTATATTACATAATCAATGCGTAACTGAAATATTGTTTTAACGATTTAATAAAACAAAAACAGAAAAACTAGCGATAATCATGATGTTGAACGAAAGTTCAACATTTCGTTTCCGAGATATAATGATAAGGAGTATAGTTCGCGGAAGTATCTAAAAATCACCAGTGATGAAAGAATCGCCACTGAATATACGCACATGCGTAACTGAAATCTTATTTTAACGAATTAATAAACAAAACAAGAAAAAACGAGTCTACGTTAAATTAAAATCATTACTGAAAACTGAGATCGAAAGCGATACATGTTTTTAGTTATATAGGAGTTACAGGGTAAGAAAACAAAATTTGAAGCTTAATTATCTTTAAAACTCACTGGTATCATCAAAACCAAAGAAGAGAATAAAGGTGCTATTATAATCCTAACTAATCCAAAATGTTAAATATGATTAGGGCTTTCCTCATTATCAGCATCACCTAGAAAACGATTTTTTTCAGTTTTTTCTTTGTCTCAGGATCTGGCCCCAGAAATGACTTAAAATTTACAGTCGGTAATATAGTTGTCTAATTACTTCAATAATCATATATTTTAGAATGATTCGCTATTTAGTTTTTAGTTATAACGATGGTTCAAAAAATTGCACTGTATGGGTATAGTATAATAAAAACGACGAACGATAATATAAATTTCACGGCTACAAACATGGCATTTATTCTCTTTCAGGTAATATTAAGCAATTTACGTTTATTAACTTTTCCGATAACTTTGTTGCAAAACTGAAATCTCAAAACTAAAAAACACTATAAAAAAAAACGCGTAGTATAAATTGTAAAAACTGACCTTTCGTCCACTATTTCTACGAAAACAAAGAAAATGTCTTTGTGGGTTAAATCACCAAGTAGAAGCTGAGAGAGAAACACGGATCACACCGCACCACACAAACACACACACACACACACACACACACACACACACACAGTATATATCTATATATATATACAGAATAATCACATGCAATCTTGAACTGCAAAATGGAGATGTATGGTCTTTATTTGAGCTTAAATGTACGCGATAACGCTTAATATCGGTCATATCGGATTCTTCTGTATTTGGTATTGAAATCTATATCTTCCTATATTATAAGTCATTTTGACAGACGTCCCCCACCAAGCCCCCCCACACCCTCCATCCATGGCCCCCCACCAATAACGTAAAATTGTTTCGTTTTATGTGATTTTGAAAATATTTCCCCCCCCACCAACCCCTCCCTATCAAATTATTGCTATTAACTGATTCAAAATGTATAAAGTTTAAAATTATTAAAAAAATATGAGAGTAGGAGCATTTGTTTTTGTAAGCGCGGCGTTTTAATATGGAACAGACATGGTTTTGCTACATACAAATATTTATATACAGTAGAAAATAGGATAAGAATTTATTATAAATAAATTTTTTGCTGATAGGTCTCTATAGACCTTAAGGGACGGCCGTATATAAAAACGCGGTACTTCGATTAGGTATAGTCTTCTAAATAAAACTTAAAATAAAAAACTAAGAGTTGACCGGCGTAGTGCTGAGTGCAATGAAACATTCTATAAAAATTAGAGGTCGAGTCGACTTTTATTCTTTTTTTTTTTGACGTTGGAAATACACGTGGGTGTTTGACTACTACAGAAAACCTTACCTAAATAATGTTATTATAAATGGGTTTTAATTAATATAAAGAGTTGACCGGCGTAGTCTTAAGTTCAAAGAATCATTCTAGCAAAACTAGAAGTCAATCAGACTTTTAGCTGTTTTTTGGCATTGGAAATACGATATGCAGATTCTTCTTCTTCTCCTTCCGCGCTATATAGCGCGGGGTACATATATTTATAGTCGAGTCGTCTGCTATTGACCGGAGGGAATTTTCCGCTAACCGCTGACGACATAACCCCGAATCCTGCCGCATCTATAGAGAGCCAGGTGTATCAGAAGAGATCTGCTTTCATCACCCTAGAAGGACTCTAGGCTGCGGTACATTCTGTCACGACGCATAATTCTCCTTACGGACATCATGTTTTCTTGCAGCCCGCATGAAGAGGATGATTTGAGGTCTTTTTGAGGTTAGAGAGTACCTGTTTTGTCTATCTCTATCTCTCTCAGAGCGAGTTTTTATTTTTCGCCGCCAGAGCGCGATATTATGGCCTTTGAGTATTTTGGAGTTGGCAGACCTGCATCGCCAAGGATTGCGCGCGTGGTTTGAGTTTGAACTTGAATTTTCACGAAATATGAAGCCCACCACGGGGGCTGGGGTGTGCGTGGTGTACGGTGACACATCCACACCCCCTACCAGCATATGCCCGACTTGTCTACAACGCTGCCATACCCGTTGCTCTGGTAAGAAGAAGGGTGTAGAGTGTGATAATTGCCGAGGCCAGGTCGGTGGGAAGTTGACTAAAACACCACCACCACCGGCCTTAATAACACCCGTCAACAACTCGAGACAGCAGAGCCGGCGGCCGCCACTAAAAAATAAGCCCGCTATTCCAGCGAGGTTGAAGTCTTCGCTGCTTAATTCCACATCATCACGTCGAGTATCTCCTCACCAACACACGCAACGCAAAGTGTCCACACCATTTGCGAAGAGTCCGCCAGGCACTGGCCTCGCTGATGTCTCGGAACTGGACTCGGAACTCGACTGGCCGCATAGTGATGTCACGGATGATGAATCAAAATGAGAGAAGCAGCAGCAGGATAGTGGTGCCGGACGGGTAACGGACTCACAGGCGCCGGATTTACTGTTTCGGGCCTGTAGACTGATGCTAGTCCTTCGAGCCAGCCAGAAACGTACGTGACGGTAGATTCACCGGATTTGGGGAGAGGCCTTGTGAATATTTTGATTTCGGATACAAATGACAATAATAACAAGACTAAAGCAGACTTGTCCACGGCGGGTGATTCCAAGGAGCGGGTAGTTAGTCAACTAACTGCGTCAGCTCCATCTATACAAAATAGCATCAGGACCAACTCTGATGGAAAACAGATCGCGAATAACTCGTTTGTCGATCTTGGCACTGTTCGTTATTGCACACTGCCCGCATCGATGCTTGATCTTTTTAGTAATAAGTTTGATGTGCTTGGGACTGCAATAGACGGATAGAGGCTCTTCTTAGGGGGAGACCCGAGGCTGTCGGTAAACCGTCATGTCCTTCTCCATTGGTAGAGGACTTCATAAAGGATCTGATGGCCAAGGTTTCTTCACTTGAGGAGAAGGTTGTTGAGCAGTCGTCTAAGGTGCAGGGACTGCACAATGACCAGTTGCTGCTGTTGCAGGAAAATTTAGTCCTCAAGCAGGATATTAATAAATGCGACGTTGCAAACATCGCAGCCACGTGCGACAGTACGTTGTCCGTCGCAAGGCCGCCTTTTCTCGTGGCTCTGAAGATCGCGCCGCAACCACTAACGCGAGTGTTTTCTTTTTCGTGTGTACGAGTGGACAACGGCAGAGGCAGTCGGAAGGAGAGGCGAATTCCCGCGAGCAGCAGAGTCGCAGCTACTTCACGGAATCGCAGCAGAGGGAGAGGATTCCGGGAATGTGAGTCGCGGGCGCGTGCCTGTAACGCTGCTGCGACAGCGGACCCGGACCATGTACACGAGAATGAGAGAGAGAGAGAGACATGAGAGGAGCCGGGCACGACGCGACAAATAGGGGAGGCGAGCAGAGACGGGAGTATGCAGAGAGGGGCGCGCGATAGAACAGATTGCTCTGTTTTCGAGTCTGACAAACGCAGCTCGCAGGCTTGACGTTAGCCCGGCGGCGCCGAGGAGGCCACCGCGCGCGATTGGCGAGCCTGATCGGCCGGAGAGGAGTCAAGTCCGCCACGTGGCGCGCCGGGCAGAGGCGTATCGAGACCTTCTATCGAGACGGTCGTGTTCGAGACGAAATCGAATTGCGCAAGCCTGGCATTTTCAGCAGATTGTGAAGGCCACAAAAGCGTTGACGAAGTTTTCGCGAGTAGAATCGGCGGGTCCGCGTGTCGCACGCGATCGGTTTGGGCGGAAGTTCGTGGGGGACTCGAGCGGAGTCTGCGCAAGGTTCGGTAACTGTGTTGGGGAGAAGTTGCGGAGCGTAGAGGAGTGCGAAGACGAGCGGATCCGGGAAGAAGAGCGTGATCACCATCGGACAGCGAAAACGCACGAGGTCGAGCGTAGCGGAAGGCCGAGCGCAGACGACGTGCGGCGCCCAGGGATGCGCCGGACGATGCCAGAGAGCTGCGAGGAGGCGGCCATCGGTTGTAAGTAGAACTTACCGTCAGGCGCGAAAGCGACGCCGAGGGCCGTCGAGCGGGTCAGTTAGAGAGACGGGGAGTCGCGGCGGCGCATAGTGCATTCGCGGCGAGAGCGAACTTCGGAGCAAAGGAGTGTGGGTGACGATATGCGCGCGGGGAAGAGGGCCAAGCCGAAGGCCGACCGAAGAAGATACTGGCTCGGTCGGGATCGGAACAAAAGCGACGCTCAGAGCAGTTTGGATAATCGGCCGCTGGGATCTCGGGAGCGGGAGGCGCGGGAGACCGAAGCTGCCGAGAGCGGCAACAGCGGAGCGCTGCGCCTAAGTCGGACCCCAACCGGGCGAACGAGCGCGGGGAGCGAGAGAAGCGAGGAAGAGCTATAGAAGTCGTGCGTGTGTAGCAGGAGAGAAAGAGAGAGACCGAGCTGAGCGGCGCTTGGGCGCAGGAATCTTCTGTACTATTGACGCGATTAAATTATCTAGATAACTCTAACTCGTCAGCCAATATATTCAAATTCTACCTGAACCCGATTCGGGCTGGTCTACGCGGGACGCCCCGCAAGTCCAAGGCAAGTTCGCGAGGGAAAACCAGGAACAAATAGTACAGTGACGAGGAGTCGGGACCGGCGGCGACCAACGATTCGCGCCGCTCGGGGTTTTGCCACGTCACACACGCAAAACGTGTGTTGCTGTTTTGCATGGCAAATTCTCCTTAACGCATAAGGCCGAGAAAGAGACAGTCGGCGTGTGAGAAGCCCGCGTTTCTCGGACGTGAGCTACGTCCCGGGAATTCGCGGGAATTGCTAGCCGTCGTGAGCTCTGGAAAGAAGCTCGTCGGTCCGAGCTGGCGCGAGACGAGCAGCCAATCAGCCCGTCTCGTGCCCCGCTTGGCCAATCGGACTACGTTATCAGCCGGGCCCTAACGGCCGGGAGAGTGTCGCCGAGCGCGCGAACGCAGCGTGACTCGGCAGTTCTCGTCTGGATCCCGTCGACGCGACACGGCGACGAGAGAGAGGATCGCACGCGAGTGTCGAGTGTGCGAGTGTGTGGAGAGAGAGAGAGAGAGAGTGTGTGTGAGGAGAGCAGCAGCAGCATCACGACCTGAGAGAGATAGCCTTTATTTGCTCACAGCAAAAATAATACAGATTCATGAGTTATCACAGTTTTTTTTTTTTAAATAGTATAAGTTTTAACTCTTAATATTAAAGTCTTTGGAACGGTTAAAATATGGCCAATTGCTCGTCATACACAAAGAAAAACTCACACGTACACACACATACACATATACATAATATCACATTTTGAGATCACAATAAAACGAATATTTTCACTTATTGAATTAAGTTTGGTCAAAGACCTATCTATATCTCACGATTACAATCTTAATTGCGCATTAAGAAAAGAAAAGTACTGCCTAAAAGCTAAGTCAGACTAGAGTAAAATATAATAGCGAAGATACGCAGTGCCAGCGTGCTCAGAGCAGCTACGAGTCAATCTCCAGCAGGTGCCGTCGCAGTACCCCTCTAAATGATGCGAGTGATGGGAGATTGCGCAGAGCAGAAGGGAGAGAGTTCCAGAAACGAGCACCCTGGACGTGGAAGGCTCTTGCCCCGGTTGCAGTACTCACCGCAGGTATGCTCAGTTCCCGAGGAACTCCCCTACCGGAGGGCATCGGCTTGTGCTTACTGAAAAATGAAGCCAGATATTTAGGTTCACCGATCCGTAAAATCTTGTATAAAAGAATGGCTTCAAAGTATAGCCTTCTGGAATCGGTGCGCAGCCATTCTAGACGCCTCCGGTAGGGACTGATATGCTCATCCCTTCTAACTCCAAAGATGAACCTCACACATGAATTGCTCAGTCTCTGTATCCGTATACGTTGTTCATTCGACGCGTCCAGGATGGTCACAGCACAGTAGTCCAAATGTGGTTGTATTAGTGCCTCGACTAGCCTTCTGCGGAGAGTCTCGGTGGTACAGCCCCTAATGAACCGCAAGCTGTACAGGGCTTTGTTGACTTTTTTCGTGATTGAATCCACTTGCGGTTTCCAAGTGAGTTTACTGTCGAGTACAACACCGAGACTCACGACAATCTCACTGAAAGGGACGATCACTCCGCCTGGCAACGGAAGTCCTGGCAGGTTCCATGATTTAATGTCATTAACATTTCTCATGGAACCGAAAAAGATGGACTTAGTCTTGCCAGGGTTGAGTCGCAGATCGGAGCTCCCCGCCCAGTCAGCGACCAGCCGCGCCGCTTCTGCCAGCCGAGCCACGCCCTCATGAAATTTATCCTTGGTGGTGTGCAGATAAATCTGAAGGTCGTCCGAGTAAAATAGATGTTTAATGTTACCGTCGAGTAAGTTTTGCAGGTCATCGACATAGAGACTGAACAGCAGAGGTCCCAGGATAGAACCCTGTGGAACTCCCAGGTTGGTTTCAAGCCATTCCGAGTTTCCATTTTTATTGGAAATTACCATCTGGGATCGTCCCTGTAAATAAGATTTAATCCACAGGAGAGCCGCCCGTGAGAACCCGATCCCTTTCAGTTTAGATAGTAGTTTAGAAGGTGAGATGGTGTCGAAGGCTTTGCTGAAATCGAAGAGCAGCATAAGAGTCACCTTCTTTTTGTCAATGGCCATGCGTATGTCGTCGGTCAGTTTGAGTAATGCTGTTTGGGTACTGTGGTATTTTCGAAAGCCGGCCTGGAGGGGATCCAGTAACTGATTTTTACTAAGGTACTCCGTGATCTGTGTGTGAGCGATCTTCTCGAGTACCTTTGAGAGGAAGCAAAGCAGAGCAATCGGCCGAAAGTCAGTGACGTCAGACGGAGCACTGGTCTTTCTTAGGGCAATCAACGGTGCCTGCTTCCAGATACTCGGAAAGATCCCCTGAGCGAAGGAGCAGTTAAAGAAATTTAAAATATATTCGCCAATAATTGGGAGAGCCTTGACGACCACCCCGCAAGAAACACCGTCTGACCTTAAAGACCTTTACAACCAACGAGACGCGACGAAAAAACGTTACAAATGAACTTGACGAAATGACTTGTTGACGGAATACCGGTCTCTAGCTGCAGAGGCTGAACAGCGTGTCTCGCACATCGCTCTCTTGGTTCCGAGCCGTCTTACAGTACACATGGTGTACACGGCGTTATATAGTAGCTGTAGAAGAAACGAATAATAAATCATTATTTATTGTAATCCTCTGCTTTACCTCATTTATCTAACATGGTAGCAGACCGGTGGTTTTATTCAAATTATACACTCATATCAATCCTAGGAGAGATATGAGGGTATTAATTAAAAAGTGAGGTTAAAAGCCACGTGGTGAAGAAATTTTTCAAAGTGAAAAATCAAAGTGTTTCAATAATATAAGAAGAAAAATACAAGTGAGAATAAATAGCTAAACAAAAGGACTATTGATTAGTAGAAAGATTTTTTGGAAAAATCGTAAAATCAGTGTGATGCACGCGGATTAAAAAGTACATGTGAAACACGTGGCAGAGTGCATGGAAAACCGAGAGACGCCGGAAACGAAGAAAATTAAAGAGGAAGATTCTGAACACGAAGGAACGTTCGAGAATCAACTAGAAATTGAAGAGAATTCTGAAATAGAAGAGAAAATCGAGTTTCAAGGAGACGAAATGGAGAAGAAAGAATTTGCTATACCGGTGTTTGATGGAGAGGATTACAACATGTGGAAGAAGAGAATAACGATGTTTCTAAAATTAAAAAAGTGTCATGAAGTAATAGACAAAGAAAAGCCCTCAACAGGAGCAAGCGAAACATGGGATGATAATGACTTGAAGGCGATTAACATAATTTATTGTGCTATTTCGAATAAGCAATTAGAGTTCGTGTGCGAAGAGACTACTGCGTTTGGCATAATGAAGAAGCTAGACAGTATGTATTTGAAAAAATCTACAGCACTGCAAATTGTATGCAGGAACAGACTTGAAAAAATAAGATTAAATAATTATAGTGACACGGCGTCATTCTTTAGTGATTTTGAGAAAGCAGTGAATGATTTGAAAGGCGCAGGTGCCAATATAAGTGAAAAAGAAAAATTAAACTATATGCTGAACACGTTGCCAGAATCGTACAGCTACATAGGTGATTTAATTGATACGTTGAAGGAAGAAGATCAGACAGCTGATTACGTGAAAAATAAAATTAAGCTTTCCGAGATGAAACACGGCAATGAAGATTCCGAAAGAAAATCAAACGTTTTTGCCACGAACAAAGAAAGATGCTACAAACGTGGAAAACCCGGTCACTTCGCAAGAGAGTGCAAAGATGGCGGTCAAGCAGCGCACAGCGGCGGAACATAGGTATACGTCAATCAATCAAAAGGTTACAATGATGGAACAAACAAAGTTTGTAAATTGTTTAAAGCGCTGTATGGACTAAAGAAAGTCCAAGAAAATGGTACGAATGCTTTGATTAATACTTAGCGAAATTAAAATTAAAAAGAAGCAATGCTGATAATTACTTGTATACCTATGGAAAAGGAGATGATGTTTTATATATTTTGTTATATGTAGATGACTTATTGATCTGTTGTAAAAGCAAGAAAAAAATTCAAAGTCTGAAGAAAGTGCTAATGAATAAATTTAAAATGAAAGACCTAGGAGAAATAAAAGATTATTTAGGGAAAAATATAGAATATGATTATAACGATTGTAAAATGAAACTAAGCCAAACTAAATACATAGAGTGACTAGCATGTAAATATCAAATAGAAAATAGTAAATTATATAGCACTCCTATGGAGACAAACTTGAAACTTGAGAAGTCTGAAAATTGCGAGTCAAATATTAAGTATAGAAACTTGATAGGTGCTATTGTATATAAGTTCGAATACGAGACCAGATATAAGTTTTAGCGTAAATTACTATCCAACAACTACCCAAGCGCGAGAGACGTTTATACAAAATCAAATCTTCGATGCACTTGATAATAATAAAAATGTTTGGAATGAATGTCGCAACCTGGGTCTTATTACGAAAGCTAGGAACGATCTACACGGTTTTACTCCAAATGAGTTGAACTCTCTTCGCTGGGGTGTCCATATCTGATCTCAAGCGTGGGGTAGATTTGAGCGGCATCTTGTCAGAAGCTAGTGACCATGGATTCACGTTTCGTGAAGTTACCTTTGCGGGCGTGGTGCTAGCAGTCGCTAATTTCTCATCTCAGGCTAAGGGTGAGGATGGGATACCTCAAAGCGTTATTGCGAAATCTTTACCAGTTATTGGCCACTATCTTGTAACGTTGTTCAACACCTCATTATCAAGTGGGATCATTCCTGGGGCCTGGAAGAGGGCTCGCTTGGTGCATCTCAAGAAGACGGCAATTCCAGCAACCGTCTCTGACTTTCGTCTAATAGCTCTATCGAGTTTCCTTTCAAAGGTCCTGGAAAACATCGTACATGACCAAATCTCGGAATATCTAAACTCACAGAAGATTCTTGATCCTCTCCAGACCGGTTTTCGAAGTAACAATTCAACGCAAACAGCATTACTAAAACTGACGGAAGACATAAGAAAAGGTATAGACGATGAAAAGCAGCTACTGACCATCTTACTGCTTTTCGACTTTAGTAAGGCGTTGGATACCATATCATTCTCAAAATTGCTACGCAAACTGATCAGGATGGGCTTCTCTAGCTCAGTAGTCCTGTGGGTCAAGTCATTTATGACAGAACGTAATCAACGAGTGGTTACTACATCAAACGGAGAATCGGATTGGTTAACAACCAATCTTGGCGTCCCACAGGGCTCTATT
The DNA here is from genome assembly GCA_012977825.3 of Pteromalus puparum. Taxonomy (NCBI): domain Eukaryota; kingdom Metazoa; phylum Arthropoda; class Insecta; order Hymenoptera; family Pteromalidae; genus Pteromalus; species Pteromalus puparum. Next base: position 29,881,768 of record CM053169.1, on the reverse strand, counting down.
CTAAGACCTCTCCTGTTCAGTCTTTACATAAACGACCTTAAGGACATACTGTCTGATTTCAAAGGACCAAAGGGGCGGTTAATGAATGGTGTTGCGCACTTGCTATACGCGGACGACCTGCAAACCTACACTCAATGTACGAGGGACAATCTTCGTAAGGGTGTGGATCGCCTGCCGGCTGTGGCGCGAGCTGTGTCGGCTTGGGCTTCCGATAATGCATTGCATCTCAATACTGGCAAGACTAAAGCTATAATTTTTGGGACGGAGTACAACATATATTAACTGCAGGGGTTGAACTTGCCTGGTGTTGAGGTGCAAAATGTTGTTTTCGTGCCATTCGTCGACACTGTAACTAACCTTGGTGTTGTCATGGATTCTAAATTAACGTGGAAACCGCAGGTGGATGCAGTTAGCCGAAAGGTTAACAGAGCTCTTTATGGACTCAGGTCTTTTCGATCCTGTACCACTGAGGCGTTACGTAAGCAGCTGGCAGCCGCTCTTGCTATTTCTCACCTAGATTACTGCTCTGTAGTGTACCTTGATGTGTCCGGGGAGCTCCAGACTCGACTGCAGAGATTGCAGAATTCATGTGTGAGATATATATGTGGTGCTAGAAGGAGAGAGCATATCACTCCCTATAGGAAGAAACTGGGCTGGTTAGATACTAAGGAAAGAAGGGCGTACTTTGCGGCGGTGTTGGTTTATAAAGCCTATAGCAAAATCTCTTTCATCGGGGTCAGCGAGAAATATCGCTGAACTCAAATTACATCGTCATTTTCAAGAACTAGGAATGAAAGCGCGCTTTGCGCGCTCTTGATTCTATTCCTGTTTTGATGTTATGAATTTAAAGCGCGCGGTTCTGATCTCGTTGCCTAGGCAACCAACCAGCCAATCAGAATCACGTATTAAATGCTTCACAACAAAGGCCATCATTTTTTAAAGAGAGGATCCTCGAGATCGCTCGCAGATATAGCATAGAATTTTTTGCAGGAGGCCTACAGCGATGCCGTCTCTCGGCCATTTCACTATCTACTGCTGGACTTGAAGCAGGATACGCCGGAAAAATGCCGATACCGCACATGCATATTTTCGTTTGATCGGCATCAGTATGTGTACATGCCGCGCAAACAGGCTAAAAGCAACTCCCTCACCGACAATGTTCCAGTCGTTCGCGTGTAATGGACCGAGCAACATCGATAGCAGCAGCAGCAGCAGCAGCGTCGCCATCACTATCCAATCAGACGAAAGTATCTAGATATACTGAGAGTGCTGTGCTGTCATCTTGATGCGGTGCAGGGGAAAGCTCTTTTGCGTCGAGCCTGCACCTAACTCGTGATGAGACGGCCCCGGGATAAGAGAGCAACAACCGATAAGTTACCGACAGCGGTCGGTTACCACGCGTACGGCTACTAAGTAGTTCACCACAAAGACACAGATAGCGTGCGCGTATAAAGCATTGCGTAGAGGGGCTGCCCCAGGTATAAAGGAGCTCCGCGAGCTGCAGCGAGTCACTTCTTCTCTAGTCATCTCACTGGCTCTTACTCCAGCTCGCACTTAGCTTACTATACGGCTTAGCCAAGTGTTTCTGACTACCTTCGCATTCAGTATGTGTGTGATGCACGTACGAAGCATGCCTGGGGGTGTCAGCCCCTCCTATTGTAACAGACTATGAGAATAATATAGAAAATATTGTTAAATTGATATTCCTTGTAAAATCATTATCTTTCCTCTCCTTACTCGGTATCCTCTAATATACTATATATATCCTATACCTCTAATATACGGCATACTAAACGAAGGCACCCTGATGAACCTTAGCCATTTGCCGGGCTGCACGGCTTACAGAAAGTCAAATGTGTGGACTCTAGGGAAATATCGCCTTCCTGTTGATGGTCCCGTGGTCACATTACGCAGCACCCTTATCTCGGCTACATTGCTCTCGTAGTCAGGTAAGGGCAGGGAAATCCCGAATCTACGCTACCTATTCCACGTTGATAACGGATCTATACCGACTTCTAGTGCATTCGCCCCCAGTTAGCATCACTCGTGTCCGATACTTTCACACGGCCTCGAGGTTATTATCAAGAAGCTGTTTGGCACGTTTCAGTGATAAGTCTTGCTGAGTGTGTACTGAATATTCTGCGCCGAAACGTACCGTTGAGCAGACGCTATAAGAGTCAATTACGTGAACACACGGCATTACTGCGCAAAATCGTAGCACCCGGGCAGACGATAGAGGGCCGCAAGAGACTTTGAATCAAAGGTAAACACCTGGTGCCGGCAATAGTGAAACCTGTTTTATCAGCATGGAACATGCTAGAAAAATGATTTTAGTGCCTCAAGCGTCTATTGAGGGTATGAGGCAACAGCAGCAACAACAACATAACGCTACTGACTGTCGGTTGGACAGCAGCAGCAGCAGTGAGGTACTACGACTTGATGACGAATTGAGTAAAATCTTGAACTCGGCAAGAGTACGCTATGTATTAGCAGGCGCTACATCGCTTTTTGTACTGCAAGACTGGTGATATTGATAACAAGCTGTTACCGACAGCTGATAAATCATCACCAGGACCACCTATTACTACTACTACTACTGCTGCACGTAAAGTGGAAGCTATATCTGATCAGTATATCATTAATAGTGTGCCGCCAAATTTTCGCGTTAATGCACAAAATCTATTGAATAGTCTGCGTCAGATATAAGCTTGTGCCGACCACACGTGAACAATTCCACTCAAGCAAGGTGCGAGAATGGCTCGAGAGTCAAGATGCGCACACACTGCATAAGATGGTGCGATGTCGTTTTCCTCGTCAATCTTACCGGGTGTTCAGCCCGTACGAGTTGTGAGAGGCCGATCTGGCTGACTTTCGTGCTCTAAAGATATATAAAGATCAGTATAGCTACTTACTGGTTGACGTCGATGTACTTACGAAGCGTGCGTGGTTTTTTGAGCCACTTTATGATAAATCAGGGATAAGCGTGGCCCAAGGTCTGGAACGGATTCAACTGTTGATGTGCTGATACATTCTACTTGCAAGATGCTGTCTGGATGAAGATTCACTATTGCAGAAGATCTACGACTGGTTTTCCTTTGTTCTTGTGTTCATTATATTTACAACAAATATCTATTGTGTTATGTGCAGTATAATCAGTGTAATTTTGTGATCTGTTTTTTAGAGTTAAATCAGTGTTGTAATTCCGATGCCTCCCAAGATCACCCTGGACTGGATTTACTATTTCTCTCTTTGGTGGTGCTGGTTGGCGTTTCTAGGTACTTCAACCGCCTCAATACGACTCTGGAGCTGAATTTATGGTATCTGATCGTGTTGCTTGGCATCTCTGTCTAATGTAATCACCAGGAGACAATCTTAGAACTACATTTGAACTTTCTAGAAGTGCTGGTTGGCGTTTCTAGCTGGCTTAACCATCTGCGAATAATCCTGGAGCTCTATTTCCACTATCCGGCAGTCCTGGTTGGCGTTGCCAGCTGCTTGAACCACCTTAAGACGATCTTGCAACTGAATTGATGCTGTCCTAGAGTGTTGGTTGGCGTTCTTGGATAATTGAACTACTTTAATACGAATCTGGATATGGATTTATACAATCTGACAAGGTAATTTTAAAAATATTACAATAAACTTGAACTATATATTAAATTGATATTGCATCTTCAATAAGTTTTAACTTAAAAAGCTTTGTCCCCTGAATAAGTTCAGTCAACAGATTTCTTATGGTTTGCGGATATATTTTCAGTGTTCATGATGATAATCTTCTGTTTGCAAATATCAACTATGTTACTAAAACATGTTGTTTGACGGTATACATACTTAAAAGTTGCCTTGTTTTAAATTTTAAGCAGAGATTATAATAATAGATTTCGTAATATTTTTCTGTATGTCTAGGTATATAAACAATTCTGCATTTGTTGCTTGCATTGTACTGCATTGTAGCATTGGGCTGTAAACTCGAGTTATAACTCGAGATAATCGTGTAACACCAAAATTTTTATATAAAAATACGCGTAAAAATCGAACAAATTGTGCTCGCATTTCAAAATTACGTAGAGGATTGGGATAAAAAAAAATTAGTTTTTTAGTTTTTGCGAGAGGAGACTCCTCCTAAAATTTCAGCCCGATCGGTCGAAAACTGCGTGAGATATCTAACACATTTTTCGCACACGAAACTATAAGGCACTTCCGTGTCGCGGTCGTGCCTAAAAATAATAAATAATGCATAAGCCTACAGATTGTACATTGAGACGTTGTTAAATTATGGTCCAACAGCAAAAAACTCACACCTGAGCAGTTTCTTGTGGTATGACGACACAGCCGGTAAAATGGATAACGTCGATGCATGTTACGTGGGTTTTGCTAAGCGACAGAACGCTATGGCCGAAAACAAAATCGATTTATTGAGGTACTTGCACGTAGACGTGCTTAATATGGATAGATTACTGCTTCGCGGTGTTGAGGTGCGTGTGCGAGTTGTGCGCCCTCGTGACAGTTTTTGCTTAATGGATTCCAATGCCGCATACACGGTACACATAACCGAGGCGACACTGTTTGTTCGCCGAGTTAAGGTTCATCCGAGTATTTTGCTTGCTTATGAGAAAATGCTGTTTAAAGTTACAGCGAAGTATCCACTTACACGTGTGGAGGTGAAAAACGTAACCCTAAACAGTGGTGTGCATGGACAGTCGATAAGTAACGTTATACTACGTCAATTGACGAAAAGAATTATTATCGGTTTTATCGGGAATAATGCTTACAACGGTGATACAATGCTCAATCTGTTTGATTTCAAGAATTTCAATATTAATTTTTTCTGTTTGTATGTGGATAGTGTACAAGTCCCTTCAAAACCACTACAGCCTGACTTCAAAAATACAAAAATGTATGTAAATGCGTATCACACGCTCTTTTCGGGTACAGGTGTGCATTTTTCAGATCCCAGTAATTCGATAAGTTGTGATCCCTACTGAAAATTATCGCGCGAAAGTTTATCGATTTTTTTTTAAACGACGTGAATACTCGCGCGATTACTCGCGCGATATACCAATTTTTAATTGTGTTTATATTTATATTTTTATATTTGTGTTCTGGATAGGAAACCATATTACAATTTAAATGATTTATTGCTATGCATATATATATATATATATATATATATTTTAAATTTATTTTTATGTAATGCTGAGTATAAAATTATATTTACAATATTATAATGTACATATATATAGATATACAGATATATTCATAAAGTAACACATAATGATCGTTATTAATAAAATAGTTGATTCGGCACTGCAATTATGAACATTTTAGTTTTTATTTCAATAAATACACAGGTTGCTGATATTTTGGTTGTATCAATACATAATTCGTTTGAAAATTCTAACACTTCTCGTACAAATGATGAATACTTATTAGGCTTTGTCTTAATTAGCTGACAAATAGTCAATTCTTGATTACTTTTATCGTTGACTAAGAAATATTTTATTTCTACGTATTCCCCAGTATCAAGTTGTGCAAAGTAATTGCATGATCGAGCATTTTTTTTTTTTGAAGTCATAAACAAACATCCTTTATAAATAATTTTGTGAAAAACTCGTGCGTCTTTTGATATACCAAATTTCTCAAGTGTATCGTTATTGGCACTTTTTCCTTTACCTAAATAATTAATGCTAGTTATTTTATATATATTCTTTGCCAATGGAGTTTTGACGTTTTCACAATATTGTACAACACTTTCATGGCAAGTAGGATAAATACTGTTAGACAACATTTGTATGGCTCTCTGAATTTTGTCATATCTTGCTATTTGTAATATAACGCCCTTAGCACAATGAATGGCCTGCAGCAATTTACAGTTTGCCGATTCAAAAGGATACGTCGAATGTGAATACACTGGCCCCCAATTGTACACACTCGTAGGCAAATGAAGTAACTGGTGTACATTATATGTTAATGAAGTTAAAGAGTACAGATCTTCGGCTTTCGATACAAATTCATGTAGCATTTCATTCGCTCGATTTAATTCAGTATACGTAATATTTGTTCCTAAACATATGTGTAAAGCATCTACTAAAAGAGCCCAGTGTTTTAAAATCCTTGTGTTATCAAAAACTGCACTTAAAACAGGAATACTATAGTACAAAAGCCAGTTTTCGTATTCTCGAGCTTTCCAGTATTTTCTATTTTTTAGAGATCTTGTTAATCGACCTATTTGGTGAGGAGCACGAATTGCTTCAAGTAACTGATTCATATACTGGATATCGGCTTTTCTTAAATGTCTCAATATATATGTAGTAATTTGTTTTGCAACACCTGCTACATAGCAGTGCATGTAGTCAGGCGTAAAACCTTCTATAATATCAAACTTCTTTAAATTTAAAAGAGGAGAAGCAGTTACGATTCCAAAAACACGTTTACCTGTTTTAACTGCCTCCGCTGCATGTTTGATTGTAGTATCATGATCTCTATTTTTTGGTAATGGAATCCGAAAAGGATATCGCATGCTTCCTTGAAAATATTGCCCTTCATGTGTACACCAATCACAACCATATCTTGCATTAAATTGACTTGATCCTTTCATTGGTGCTCTAGCTACAGTATCCACAGTAGCAACCAATGCAAAAACTTTCAGGTTACGTTGTTCATTTTTTATCATACAGGGTATACCCACTGTTGATAAATCATTTATCATATTTACGAATGCATCCAAGAAAACACTCATTATTGGTTTATCTTTGCCAAACCATAGTCCAGCAGTGATCGCACTTTTCATTCTGCTCTGTATAGGAATCTCATTAAGAATCAAATATATAGGCCATATAGAGTAAGTAGACGATTCGAAAACTGGTGCTCCGTCTGTGTTAAATATTACTGTAGCATATGAGTGGCGATCAGAATCTTTCAAACTTTGAACAAATTTTCTATAGAGCACACCATCGTATATATCTTTTATATGATTTTTTTTATGCTCTCTTTCTTTTACTACATAATCATAATAATTTTCATTAGTTTCTATATAATCCTGTATTGCATTTGACGGATCAAACATTGCAAAATAACACTGACTTGATGGATTTGACATATTTACAGGTTTGTCACAGTTTGCACAATTAACTACGTAATTAAAATCTTGAAATGTTCCAATATAATTTGTACATGCAGGACATACCCCATGTAGTGTAATAATGTCATCATCAAACAATTTATCAATTTTATATCGCGTTTCAGGTACTACAGCTCTGCCACATACTACGTCAATTAGTTTAAACAAATTGGAAATACCTGTCATTGATAAGGTGTTTGCTACTGAAAATTTCAATAACATCAGTAATATATCAGCTTGGCTTTTTTGCACGTTTAACGACAACACATTGAAGAATTCCTCATTATTTATAAGTTCTCGTATACTATTTGATGTTGACTTTTTACATGAAGGTAGTTGTAGTTCTTCATCATCGCTTAATAAGTCACTCCAGTCAAAAACAGTATCATTCTGTAAATAAAAATTAATTAAATGAGACTATTAACATGTTTACTTAAAAATAAAAACAAATTCAAAAATAGAAATCACAATTATTCAGAACTTACATTGATCAGTAATTGTTGCTCCGATGCGATAGGATTTTGATTAGCCGATACAGACTCATCTAATGCTAATGATAATAAATCATTGTCAGTTTCATCCAATAAAACATGAGGATTACTTTGGTCACTTATATTCCTACTGCTGCAAGACAGTGATTCATTGTTTAGTAACTAGAAAATCAATTAGAAAATTATTAATGATATTAAAAAATTAATTGATACGTGTAGATGAATAATTATAAAACTATCTGACATACCTTCTCTCTTTTCAAAATTTTGTTAATTTCACTTAAAGCATATTTAGTAAGTGGTACGTCTTTATCAAACAAATACTGTTTTCTTTTAGTTGCGGACATTCTTAATAAATTTTTTATCAGTATACTTTATTATTATTGAACAACATTTACAATAACTTTTATACGACTTATTATACAATATTATTCTAATAAGTTTTTATTTGTACACTTTCATAGGTTATCCATGGAAATATGTATACAACTATTATACGTGTGTATGTATATATTCATTCTTATATATATATATATATAAATATATAAGTATATATATATATAGCATAGATGTATACATTTTATTGCAGATATGTTCAGACGTATTCAAGTGCCTGTTTCTTATACGCATAAGACGTGGAAAATTCCGAGTTTTTAAATTTGTAAACGTGGCATTGGACTGAGAGGTGAACAATTTTATTAATGATGGAGCATTTACAACTTTAATCACATGCTTTGCAGACTGTTGGACTTCTGTTTGAGTAAATGATGCTTTAGAAACGAAAACGGAATGTAAACCGTTTAACATAAACTCCAAACCAAGCGACTGCAGCGCTCACGGAATATTGAACACACCTTATAACAAACGAGCCTAAGTTTTTTTAAAGGTGGCAAACAATGTGACAATGTGATTATTATATGATATATATAATGTATAATATCATAAACATCTTAAACGTTAAAAACGTTAATCTAAAAAGTTAAATTTATAATAAACTTTAATTAAATTTATCATCATTAATTTATAATTTCATAAAGCAAAGTAAAAGATTATAATTATATCTTATATTAAAAATGTTAAAAACATTAAGTGCGTACTGTACACATGTATAACTGCATAGTTTCTAAGAAAAAATTTATTTTTGCATGGTGTACGTTCTATTTAAAAAAAATATAATCCTCTGCAGTAAATATTTATGCTAATCTGTAGCTATGGAATTCGCTTGGGTAAGATTCCATAAAAGTAAATTAGAAACTTGTTTGAAAGTTTCTGATATTTCATCAAAAGTAATGCTGCCTAATGGGGTACCCCAAATTGTTCCCTTCCGTCCAAAAGATGAAAAGGATTTTGTTAGTACAAAGTGGTATTTCGCTCAAGCAAATCCAGAAAGTCACAAAAATGGAAATCCGATATTATCAAGATTAGTTATTTTGTATTTGGGAGGTAAGCTATGACTTTTATGTATATAAAATATAATAAGTTGTGTATTCTGTCTATGTTTACTTTTACGTTTATTAAAATTTATTTATTTTTTTGCAGGTACACAGGATGAAATTGATTTGAAAAGAAAAGCTGACGGTGACGGAAGGAAAAGATTTGTTACTCCAAAATGTATGAACTCACAATCCAGTTTTGAAGATCCTTCTCAGTGCTCGGTAAATTTTTAATTTTGATATAGAATTTGTATTACACGTGTATTTTTTTTATTCCTTGGTAATAATATTTTAGTTCAAAATACTCAATTGGAATGATCATAAAATTACAAGCATTAAACTAAAACAAATTGAATATTTTATGACACCACAAAGACATGAAATTTCTAGTAATTAAAAAAGTAGATTTGAATAAAGTTTGAATTTGTTTTAATTAAACGGTGGTCGGAGCCACGCTAATTGATTCACATTTTTTACCTTACCGAACCTCAAAAATTTGTGCATTCTTGCTTCTAAATAATAAATACATACATGCTTATCGCCTCGAAATTCTGTGTTTGAAGGTTGCCATTATTAGAAAGAATTGATTAAAAACAAAAAAGTTACATTTAACCTCAAAATTTCTGTATTCATTTCTGTATTAGTAAATATTATTATTACATAACAGCATGTTTAGATGAATTTTATATTTTTCAATTATTGTTTGTTTATAGCAAAACACATCACAAAGCAAAAAAGTTAATATTGAAAGAGCCAAAAACGTTTTGAAGAGAGTAGATAACTATTTCGAAGTACCACCATTTCGTGATCTTGAAGAAAATGATGTGACAGCAAATTCTGGTACTTCCTCAGTAATGAAAAATGCAGTAGTAGTCTTAGAAAAATTGGCATCCGAAAATAATAATATGACAACCGAGCAGCCATCCTACCCAGAATCACCATCGCTACTTGCATTTGGAAAGAGAAAAATGTCAAAAGCAGACGATGTGAATTCAAAGTCACCACAGGCATCTGGTTCTCATGTCACAGTACCACGATCAAAAAAACCGACAATATCACCATCATCATCTGAATCAGAAACAGAATCGCATGATTCACGTCGTCTCAACTTTTTTTCTAAACACAAGCAACCTGCTCAAGAATCTTCAAATAAGCCAGATGATCAGTTATCACCGATTCAAAGCTTTTCACCTGAATCTCAAAAAAGTACACCACGAAGGAATACACCATCTCCAGACTTATTTGAAAATATGTCACCTGCATCTACGCCATCTCCTTCACGAAGTCAGGTGATACAACCTCAAGATGCACCAGGTGAACGGCAGATACCAATGCAAAATAAGGTTAGAGATTTCCGAGAAGCACCAGGTGATGAACCACCACAGCCACTACAGTCAAGAATGCGAAATGAGGTTAGAGATTCCCGAGATGCACCAGGTGATGTACCACAGCCACCGCAGCCACCAATACGAAATGAGATTAATGTAGAACCCCCAGGCGCAGTAGATGAAGAGCAGGTACGGATTCAAAATGAAAATGTAGAAGCTGTTGAAGATCCAGTAAATAGAGAGCAGCCTCAAAATGGACACCACCCGCCACCTCAGAATGAAGCAAGTATGTAAATGTAATTTTATATATTTGAAATTTATTATAATTAATATATATAATTCATTACTCATGTAATTTGTATGTTTTCGTAGGGCCAAGACGTATCAAGTATTACAAAATGACAGAATATGTCAAAAATTGCATTGAATACTACACTAAGAGAGGAGAACCTGGTAATCGAGAAATGCGGAGGCGATATAATATAGCATTTGGAAATGAGGTAAATTTTAATATTATATAATAACAATTATTTATTCAAGTTATCAATGAAATTTATATATTTTATAGCTGTACCTTGGAGAGGGTATATCTGTAAATTTACTGCAGTGGGAACTTTTGCAAAGGCATAAGCCACAAGTATTCCTGATAGAATTGGCTGTGCTTATTTGGGGAGAAAGGAATTTATGTAACAGAGCGTTAGACTTGACCCGAGGGGTGGAGAATATTCCTAACAGGTCACCAGTTAAGCTGATTGAAAAAGATATATTACGATTGCTAATAAGTATGCAGTAATTCATATTCTTTGCAGGTTAAATTATTGATCAATTAATTTATCTTAAAAAATAAGCGTTGACATTATAATTAAATTAAGTTAAATAATTATAATCAAATTAAGTTAAATAATTATAATTAAATTAAGTTAATTAATTTCATCGCCTATTTTTTAAGAGAAAATAATCGATCAATTATTTAATCTCCTCTATTCATAATTTTAAATATCATTAACCATTAAAAATAATGTTTTTTCCAGGCCTCTACAATGACTTTCTCAATAACCACAAGTATCCAAGTGACGAGAAAGCATCTTATTTGCTACGGGCAACTTATGTTTTGAGACATAAAATAAGAGATCTGCGTGCTGCAGAGAAAAAGAAATTTCAGCTACGAAATGTCAACGCTCAAAGGCGTTTAAGATATAACGTCAGAGATTAATCTTATTTAACAGATTTTCTTTTTTAAAATTTCATCTGTGTTCAGTTAACTTTCTTATTTTATAATAGCAGCTATTTAAATCAAAATATATATTTTATTTTGTTTCAAGATCAACTAGTCGAAGAAACGCTAGTCCTAGTAGAAATCACTACTAAAAATCACAAATATAACATATATTCAGTCACATTTCTTACTTTCTAATATTGATTTCAACTAAAATATAAAGTTTTTGTTTCGAGGTTCACACTAGTCGAAGAACCCTAGTCAAAAATTGAGGTTTTGTAACTTTATGATTCCAAAAATGAAAAAATCACAATGCTTTGATAGGCAGTTGGAGAACTGATTAAAATGATTAAAAATTATTTGAACAGAGGCATTATTGTTAACTAAAATAGATTTTAGCATTTTAATCATTTTAATCGTTTCTTGTTCTTATCTGTTATCAGGGATATAATCATTAAAATAATTTGTGATAAAATATTATCTTTAAGTTTCCTTTATTTTCTTTATTTATGAATCATAAATTAAAAAAAAATCAGTTCCTTATTAATTTAATCATAATTTCAATAAAAAGGTTTTGTTCTACCTAAAATTCGAATGTAACAATAAAATGTTAATTAGTATTACATGTAAAATTAATAAAGTTACATTTTATATTATAACCACAACATAATTTATTCTTAATGTCCCTCTGTTTCAATATAATTTAATTAAATACATTTTTCAATGTAAATAAAAAAAAATGGAATATTTGCGTATATCGCGCGAGTAATCGCGCGAGTATTCGCGTCGTTTAAAAATCGATAAACTTTCGCGAGTAATCGCGCGAGTTCTCGCGCGATTATTCAAGCGAGAACTCGCGCGATTACTCACGCGATAATTTTCAGTAGGGATGCATACCCAAATGGCTACTGTCTTTTTGTTATCTTCAAGCCTAGACAACTTTTTATTTAGGCAACCATTTTTAACCCACCGGGGCTAAAATGAGAGCTTTCTTTTAGTACTTTGATCGTATTAATACACATTTTTGGATTGCGCCTCCAGACATTGAGTATCTACATTTGAGCAATGGCTAGTTTTCTTTAATCTTTCTCATGTTAATTTCCCATAAGAAAATTTAAACTGCCCAGCAAAAAAAATAAGTATCCCGAAATCGCGGGAACGCAGGATTTTTCGTGTCCTGGATAGCCTAAGGAATCCAAAAAAGTTGGTCTGGTACGTGTGTCTTCAAATTTCAAATTGTCTCTTTTAGAATCAGAAACGTTTCCACTCTGCCGTGGATTTGCAAATATATACATATTTCTACTCACTTACCTGTGTACTGTATCCTACACTACCTATCCCCCAGTCATCCCTCTTATTCACTCTAGTTATAAGCTAAATTTTAAGTTTTATATATAATGCATGCACGAAAAGAACAAAAAAATGTAGTGTGACTCGGGCTTGAACCTTCATCCCTCGGTATACGAGGCAGGTACGCTACTACTGAGCCACATCTACGTGTAATTGTAGAAAAAATTGCACGCGTACGCGTAGTCATGAAATCGCGTGCGTTGTGTGTGTGTGTGTGTGTTTGTTTGTGTGTTTGTGTGTGCGTATGTGTATGTGTGTGTGTGTGTGTGCGTGCGCGACTGTGTATATAAAGGCTGCACTGGCGGGGCACCCTACGTCAGTCGTCAGCCAACCGTCGGATCGCCAGCACCTATTGTCAACACCTCAGGAAGTCGCTCCGCCGCTCTCCAAAGTGTCCCCTGAAAACCCCGAGGCACTTTGGATAGACAAAGAGAGAGGGGGGGTCTCTTTCTCCAAAGTACAAATGGCACCATCGAGAGTAAACAATATCGACCTTGACCTCTCACTGGCTTGGTCGGGTGGTCAAAGTCAGCTTTATTTACTTTCTCCATGGTGCCAGGGTACCACTTACGATTACATTAAACGTATTTCCAAGGCAACAAATTAGCACTAATGAGAAACGAAACATTGTCAGCCTACTTTACATCAGCGAATTTTACGAGCAGACTAGCTATGCATTGAAAGCTAACAATATCGAAACTGTACCAAAAATCAATTGCCATTTGAAAAACATTATTATCAAAGGCAAATACAAAAACGAAAAAGCCGTTAAAAACAATGTAGTCGATAAACTTGAATGTAATGACTGTTCTGCTGTGTACGTAGGCCAAACAAAAAGTAATGTGTGTGTACAAATAAATGAACATCTAAAATAAAAAAAATCGTGATCTCCAATCATGTTAGCAATTACAATCAAACTTTCGATTTCGAGAATAATAAAATTAAAGACAGAAAAATTAATCTCAATAAAAAACTAATATCTGAATTGCTACATATACGCCTACAAGAAAACGGAGTAAATAAAAAGAATGATACACAAAATCTTAATTCAGTATTGTTGGAAAAAGAGGTTTAACACAGAGAGGATTAATAATTAAGTATAATTAGACCTTCTCTTCTACAGCTACTATATATATAACGCCGTGTACACCATGTGTACTATGCGACGGCTCGAACCCAAGAGATTGGGGGGTGGGGGGAAATGTAACGAAAGTTAAATTTACAGATAGGTATAAATGCCGAATATATTGTACCAAAGGTTAGGTTTGCCGAAAGTCGAAAGTACCAACGATTAAAATATACGATTTTCAAAAGTGCTAAAAAAAATGTCACGAAGGGTAAAAATGCCGAAAGTTAGAAATATTGAAAATGAAATGCCGAAAATAAATGTTGATAGGTTAAAACAAAAAATTATAATTATTTTAACCAAATCTTAGTTTTCGGCATTTTTATCCGTCGTAACTTTTTTTTCGGCAATTTAAACTATTGGCATTTTTATCCGTCGTAACTTTTTTTCGGCTATTTTAGCTTTTGATATTTTTACTGATCTGCAAATTTAACTTTCGTTACATTTCCCCCCACCCCCCAAGAGAGGGATGTGCGAGACTTGTATAGTCTCGGCACCGCTAGTAGTCATGTGACTTACACGCATACCGCGAGAGGGGATACTTGCATGTGTGTGTCCCCTCACACACTCGTCAGCGCGCTCACTCATTCTCACGCACTACACACTATACCTTACTAGCTACACTTTCTGTACAGTACACTATATTTCAACAAGTATACACACATCTGATACACCAACTAAAAAACACACATGACTTCTCGATAATTAGAAAAAGGAAAAAGGAGCGCTTGCACAAGATGTTTGCGCAGCCTGAGATTGGTATTCTTCCCGAAAAATTATAGCCTGTACATTAGAGATTATTACTCACTCATCCCAGATTGCGAACGGATGTAGGTATTAGCTACAGTTAGTAAAGCATTGATGTAGTAGGGGAAGTGCAGACGATTGCCTTAGTTTTGTGAACATTAAGTTTAAGGGGATTTTGTGCAGCCCAGCCCATTATCCTGCCGGCGTTAGCACTCATCTTGATGGAACAAGAATCGAGCTCCTCAAGTTGGCATTGACTGTATATTTGCAGGTGATCCGTATAGATTAGGTAGGATAAGAGAGAGAGAGAGAGACAGAGAGAGAGAGAGAGAGAGAGATAGAGAGAGTAAAAACAATTCTGATATTATAGCGATACATAATGTTGAAGGAAGTTACGTGCAAAAAATTGGCAGCGGGTTTTTTTATTACTGAAAGCTACATTCAAGTTACCACAAGCCTATGGAAAATAATTTACTGGAATATTTCTTGACTCTCAATTAGCAAGTGAAGAGGTGTACTGTTGAATTGCATGCAGAGATATCAACATTTGCCACACTAAGGATTGACGCATACGTTTTACAGTCCTGGTTCGCGCGCGAGGAGTGCTAACACAGAGGTCAAGACACTCGCTCTGATTTTCGGCGCTCGATACATGTTGTAATCTAGTTGCACGGTTGTACGTATATTGTCGGCGTGTATGGGTAGTTGCGGTCATGCAGGCATAGGCGTATAAATATTTCAATATTATATATGTTTATACTTTATAATGCTATGTGTATTATTATATGTTATGTTACACATATTACATAAATTGATTTGATGTATGAAAAAAGCTTACCGTTTTAAGAATCGAAAGTTTAATATTTTATTCAACAATTATTTTATTAATTTTTCCAGTATGAATATAGCATTATCCCATCTAGAACTCAAATAGTTGATTCATTTCAACAAAATCTTGGTTGCTGTGGAGCTACTAGTCCTAACGATTGGGCAGGCAGTAAATTTTCGTCTTCAGATGGATCTTCTGAAATACTTTTGACTGTGAGTCAAGGAACTATATTTAACGTTCCAAAAAGTTGTTGCAAAAATGAGACTTCGTTTGATTGTGAGACATCTAGAAAAATCCGTATAGCTGATATCTTGCCTGCAGCCATTTATGATATAGTAAGTATATTTTTTCGAATAAGCAATTTACTAGTTATAAATGGAGTTAGGTGTATGTCAGTGTAAGTTAAAAAAAGCACTTGATACTTAAAAAAGAGTAAAAGTACAAAACTTAAGAAAAAGAAATTATGTATGAAAATACTTATATACTCGCATAAGTACCAAGTACTTTAACTACTTGAAATATTAGTATACTAGGGGGGTATCTCCCTGCTCGCTTAGATCGCAAACCCCCTTATTTCAATCTTTGAAATGATTAATTTTTAAACTTGGATTGTTTATAACTTTGCCTAGTAACCATATCACTATCTTATAATAACACATTCTCAGCAGCTCCAAATTCAATCCAACGACCTAATTGAAAATTTAAGAGTATGATAGGCTGGAGAGAAATGTTACGCAGGAGAAGGGGACTCCGTTTTACCTTACTTTATTAGTGATAGAAAAACCAAGTGTATCGCAGATAACTTAGTAGTGTCGTGTAGTGTAGTGCAGGTCACCGTGGCCTGAGAAAAACCAAGCTATTAACCTGGCATCCTAGGTTTCATAGACGCAAGCTCCTCCCCCTTTTAAGTATTTCTTCTAGCGGGAGAATCAGATAAGGGCACGTGGGCATGGGTCGTTGAGTGACCTGGTAGAAGAGGACAGTCCTGTTATACGTTTATTCTGCGCACTCCGATCGACCGTTCTTTGTTTCTATGACAAAATTTGTCAATTTTTAGCGATGTATAAAGTATATTGATTAAATTATGGCAAACCATTTGTTGAAAGTTGGTTATAGAGCAAAAATTTTCGGCTACTTCATATTGCGGTAGGATAAAACAATAATAAATTATTTTGACATACATAATTATGGAAAGTAATAGATTAGAATTTCTAAGACATAATCAAAAAAATACTCTTACATAATGAAAGTTTTGTAAATGATCTGGCAAATAGCGTTTTATTTTACAAAATCAAGTCAAAATTTATTTGACGTCTTCTGAATTCGTGTATGGGGCTTGGTCTAGATGCGGATCCAGAAAATGACGCGGCTGCGGTTTTTCAGGCCTCTGCGATGCGTATTGTTAACAACGCTCAAGCACAAGAAGTACGTTAGCTAAACAACGGTTACGTTGTTCAATTTAAATTGTTAAATTTTAAGCTGTTTTATTTTCCATAACTGCATTTGAGATGGCCAAGCATTTCAGCGACGTCATCCAGAATTTTGATGGTCGTGCGGAGGAATAAAAAAGGGTTGCTTCGTTGCAGTCGACGATGAAAACGTCACCAACTGCGAAGAGGTGGGCCTGTCATCGCGCCTATTGCGATCGGGGACAGACTTAGACGGTTCCAGTTCAACAAGAGCGAGCCTGTCGTTAGGTATGCTACAAGAGGTCATATTTTATGATGCGGATCACCCGGTTATCGACGATGACCGTCTCATAGCTTTGACTGGCACATTGAGAAAAATATTTTTAAAAATAGGTAAGAAAAACTTTGATTTGACTGTAAAAATATATATTTTTTTAAAATGTTTCAGTCAAAACTCATTACTATCAATAAAAAACCTACAAAAATCGGTTAAAGTTAATGAGATTCTTAGTAGCTTCGGAATAATTTTTCTTTACGGGGAATCATTCTTGAGGACACGGATTTTCAAAATACATTACTTAAATAACATGTTCCTGCGTGGAGGACCTTGTTGGATGATCTTTAACCATCAAGCTTAATTTTTTTCTTTTTTTGCCCTATTGGTCCCACTGTGCGACGGTGGCGACACCTTCAACTTTGGCAAGAGTTCGGAAGAAGCAGCATCGCTTGCCTATAGCGATAATTTAAGTCCGCGATGCGTTCCCGTCAATTCGGGAGAGGGAGAAGAGGAAGCTCGTAGTTATAAGCGTCATCACCACTTCACAATCATATAGAATCGTGTTCATCGCGTGCATAAATTCCGCACAGATGGTTGCTGTCTGGCGTTAAAGATCAATAAACGCTAGTTTATTAAGTTAGCAACACGCGATATTTTCAAGTGTTTGCTAACTCTAATGAAAGAATGGAGCAATCACGTCCAACGATTTGTGGTTTTTGGTGAATGGGCTCGTTCAGAGTCTTAGGCCAAAAAATAATACTTTGCCGAAAAAACATCTTTATCTCTTTTATGATCCGAAAACGATGCAAGAAGCATCGTATCGAGTTGATGAAAGCGTAAAGATGCATGTCCCAAATGTCTTTAAGAACCACTTTTGCTTTTGTGATTCTTGCTAAATAAACGTGATAAAAAATTTTGAAAAAATAGAGTCAACTATTAACAAAATACAGATTTGAACAAAATCGTACCCGTGGACGAGACCGCCGCATCGACCGAAAATGCTAAAGGAGGACCGATCAACAATTTCATGCATTCAATGTTCGATCAGATTGGTGTTTTTTTCAATCAGAAAATTGTTTCACCGCCTAGTAACGCTTATCCTCACAGAGCGTACATCAAGATGCTTCTCAATTATTTTCTGGCTGCTAAAGACTTACATCTTACAGCGAGTTTATGGTTCGGCACCAGCTAACGCGGCAAGCACTGTCGATGCCTGTAAACAAAGGGCTGGAACACCGTAGATTTTTTACACAGTCACCGATACTTCGACATGATTGGAGTCTTATATCACGACCTCTTTTATCAGGATAAAATGCTGATAAACAGTGTAGAAATGCGCATGCAACTAGTTAAAAGCAAAAATACTTTTTGTCTAATGGTTGCGACCCCTGATAGAGTCCGGGAGTTTTACTGGCACATGCACAAGCGTTATAAACAACCACGGCTAAAAATCCCATAACGAGAGTCGAAGTTAAGTCATTTACTCTTTACTTATATTAGAAATATTGGGCGATTTGATTGACAACATTATACGCGAACAGCTGCCAAAAAAAAATTTGGGCTTTGTGAAAAACAAAGCATCCAATAGAAATCGCTCTTCGAATCCGTCTAATTTTCAGCAGTTTTCCATGAATTATATTTCTCTTTACGTCGACGGCGTACAAATTCCAAGCAAGCCTTTGCAGCCACGTTTCACGTGCATCGACAAACTCTACATAGACACTTCTCAGACATTGTTTACAGGCATAGGCGTGCATTTTCTCAACAAATGTTTCGGCATCAATCGCTACAACTATGACAAAGGCAATTTTTTAAAGTATTTCGATCTTACACCTTATATATCGGCACACTGTGCTACCCATTGGTATATCGTGCGCTCGAGCATAGAAGTGAGATTTTAGATGGCTCTACTTACAGCGATCAATTGCATTGTTCACGCAGAGTACGACAATGTGGAATCGATTTATGAGCTTATAATCAGCTGAATGTTATCTGTCTTTCTGCTTTCTCAAAGAAAGCTTTGTAACGATGCAAATTTTTTAATTAAAGATATTGATGGATTTTGATGTTTACGAAGTTTCTTGGTCTGAAATATAAGTTTTTAAAAAATGTATGTATTTATATATGTATGAGTTTATCAAATTTTGTCCCTATTAATCATAAGCTGAAATTTAGAGTGTAATTAAACTATGATTTTACTTACAAGGACCCCCCCCCCCCCCAACCTGACCTCACCGATTTTAATAAGTTTTTGATATGTTGTAGTACTCAAAAAAGGGACACGTACGTTTTTTCTGCTGATATCCACTTTAAAGGAGAGAAAATCATCCTTAAATTTTACCTCCGAAAATCGTTTTTTTATCATATCTCGACTTCTAATTAATTCTTTGTAATAAAATCAAGTGGAAAATATTTGTCATAAGAAGTAAAAGATATGATGTGTGTTTATGACCCAAAGGGTTGCAACCCTTATTTATATTACAAAAAAACTATTCTTATATGCTTTTTTTCTTTATAAATACCAGAATATGAGCTCAAAAAAATTAAGAAAAGCGTTTCCGTATACACCATTAAATATTTCAGTTAGCATATTTCAGGATTTTTAAAGAGGTGAAAACCACCTCTACATTTTATACATAAAATAGTTTTTTATCATAGATAACAGCTTGGGATCAGCTTCTAATTAATATTTTGCGACGTGTAGCGCTAATTGTCTGTGAGTTACACGTGCAGACAATTAGCGCCAGCATTCGTGTCCATACGTTCTGCAACAGGGTTTGCACTGTTGCAACGCAACCGGTGCACCATCTTCGGCTCGCATAGCAAGGACTGTTGCAGTGAACCGCACTGCAGCAGAACACGACAATAACACCCACGCCGCGAGAGAACAATAATAACTGTCGCGATGAGCTACGAGGCTCATAACCTCTTCTGTCATCGGACAGAAGAGACAGTGGCTCCGCGCTCGGTTATACTCGTTGACGATAACGTCGCGCCGCGCCGACGCAGATCAGCCGCGCAACTGGGAGCGGTATTCCCGACGCAGCTTGTGTAAACAAATGACGGCTGACACCAGGAGTCGCGCTGAAGACGGGAGAAGCGAACTTAGGAGTGCCCACGCCTAAACATGAGGTGCGAGTGACACGCGCTCACTCGCCGCGCATCAGCTGCCGCGCTGGCCTGACGTGGTCCGCGAGCAAGAGAGAGAGAGAGAGACAGCTGCAGCGCGGAAAGAAGGGCGCGCGAGCCAGAGAGAGTAGAGTAGAGTAGATAGAAGCTTTATTTGCTGAGCAAAACAGAACATACATACTTGAATATACATAATTTATCCGAATTTCCATCGCACGCTTATAAGATCAGTCTTATTTGAGGTAAGATCCTTTATAACAGTCATAAATAGTAAAACAATCACACGTGCACTTAGTCAGTTATCATGTATTTGTAGTCAATCCATACATAATATTCGCAGGTATCGTCATAGAATTAGTACTCAGTTCTCAGTCTTTAACAAACAGGGAATGCCTTGTCATATCAATGTTCTGATAGATAAAATTACTGCTGAAATAAGGTTTAACACAGAGAGAATTTACTGGTTTGACAAATGTGGATTTATTATTACTATGTACAACTATCATGCGTCGCGCACACCGTGTGTATTCGGCGACGGCTCGAACCCAAGAGAGCGATGTGCGAGACTCGTATAGTCTCGGCACCGCTAGTGGTCATGTACCGCTCATGTACCGTGAGAGGGGATACTTACATGTGTGTGTCCCCTCACACACTCATTAGCGCGCTCACTCATTCTAGCGCGCATACTATATATATATTCTGAACTTGATCGTATACATTGAACTTCACCTGAACTTGACAGTATCTCTCTATATTATAAAAAAAGTTTCGCCGCCGCCGCCGCCGTTTCAGAAATTTTCCCCCTCAATTCTCCCCCTCAATTTTTCCCCTCAATTCTCCCCCTCAATTTTCCTCCTCAATTTTCCCCCTTAATTTTCCCTCTCAATGCATATCGTCTCAAATGTAGATTTTAGAATTCTTTACTATAGATTCTGTAGTCTCTCTATATTATCAAACAAGTTTCGCCGCTGCCGATTCAAAAATTATGCTCCTTAATTAGTGCCCCTCAATTACTGCCCCTTAATTCTTGCTGCTTAATTACCCTCCAATATTGCCATTCAGCTATTACCTCTAAACCACTGTTAATACTTATTCTGTAGTCAGTTCTAATATTACACACACAGTTAATACAAACTTTGAATTCCGGAAATTTTTGCCAGTGCCGGCCGCTTCTTAACTGGGGCCGACGCGCATGCGCTCTATATCAAAACGCGGCCACTCGCGTCCAGCGCATGCTTGTCGGCTCTGGATATCCCCAATGCGGAACTTGCATGAAAAAATTCATTAGGTCCGTCAGATAGAATATCGAAAATGAATCGACACGTTTTTTTTCTTTTTTCAATTAAACGATTATTAACAAAGATGTAGAGAGTTGAAATGTATGACGTCACTGATTCGGACTGTGTATGGTATATCTATATTGTCCGATTCAGTGACGTCACACGATATTTCAACCCGCTGTACCTTTGTCAATAATCGTTTGATTGAAAGAAGAAAAAATACGTGTCGATTATTTTTCGATATTCTACACGACGGACCTAATAGATTTTTTCATGCAAGTTTCCCATTAACCTATGACCAGCACTGGCGGGAGTTTCCCGAATTAAAAATTTCAATTAACGGTATGTGTACTTTTGCATGGGGTAATCGATTTGTTTCTTTCTTACACAATAATGAACATCCATTTCTATTCTAAGATTTCATACAAATACATGAAACAGAATATAATAATCCCTTTAAATTTTAAAGATACAAATCACATTCATATTTATACAGAACAACATTGGTAGAAACGTAAGCCAACCATTTACCATTAGAAAGCCAATTGGACAATGTTGGTCAATGATTTACAAACGCTTGGATACAAAATCGTCACGCAATGAATGGCAGCCTTGGCTTATGGATAGCTAATCAAGGTCTTAAAGAAGAGGAGCACTCTGTTATTTACTAGCATTCCAGCTTTTAATACACAGATGTAAGTTGTGCTTGAAGATTATAAGCCTGTCACCTGGGACTCCGGTAGACGATGTTCAGGTGTCTGGCAGAGAAAAAAACATAATCTCGGTAACGCGCTTCATGGCGTTCGATGTAAAGATAGATGTAAGTTGTGCTTGAAGATGATGAACTCTCGACAAAATATGCCCTGTGCTCGCAAAATTTTAACCTAAAAGTCTATAATTATAAAACTAAAGGACATAAGGCAATTTTTTTAAGCGTATTTACTGAAGTCACATAAATAATTTATTGTTTTTCCGATCACATAACCTCCCAAATGCTTGAAAATGCTTTTAAAAGCAATATTGAAAATAAACAAAACCACGTCCCAGAATAGTCACGAGCACGTGAAATTCAAGCTGCAGATAAGAATAAATATATAAAGATACAGTTCACGATTTAAGGAAAAATAAGAATAGTTTTTCTTCGTCGTAGCTTGATCAAACGAAATATTTAAAAGATTATTACAAATCAGTATGACCAGAGGGTAGGCAAAAAATTCGTTGTTTATAATACAGCTATTAGCCGTGTATGTAGCAAAGACAAATAAGTTGATATTCAATGAGCAGAAGCTGTTATGTGCATTAACGGTCAATTCAATACCCGACGATAAAATATCACAAAAGTCTTTCCTTATCTATATTTTTTCATCAGCTTGTTCTCGCAGACAGGCAGACGATTTTTAAGATCGTGAAACTCAAGATGTTCAAGGAAATGGAATTTACTTCTAAGTGGTTTGACAAGGGTTAGCAAGATTGGGATTGTACTGAATACCTTTTATAAGAAGAAGTCAAGGGATTTGCGTGTTGTAATAAAACTCCTTTCGACAAGAAAGCGATCTCATTAATACAAAGAGAACAACCGATTATGGATTATTATTATGAAAGGGCTGTGCCAATGCATGAGATCGAAGGGACTTCGTATTACAATCTATTAAACAAGCCGATAGATGTAATGACTTCTGACGTTAGTTATCCTAAAATTATCGAAGAGTTTAGGATCAAAACGTACAAGCTTCTTTACCCGCTGTATCACAAGTGGTTGCGGATCAGATTTGATCACGACATGATAGAAAAATGGTCATGATCGATGACGTCGTTCAAAGAGTTGTTAAGATTCGTCTACACTGAAAGATCTATAATGTATTTAAATTTATTAGGAGACGCATTGGTTTGATCCTGAAATATTCCCTTAAGATGTTTTTTAAGTAGTTTTAAGGTTTAGTTTTTAACGTGGATAACAGTTCTGCCTCTTACATTACCTATCGGTAGACTCGCAAACTATACGACAATAGGTGCGTGCACGCACGTTATTGTAAAATTCGAAACGGCGTAACTTTTGCAACGACCGATTTATTGCGACAAATCAATACTGAACAATTATGACGTATTTGAGCTCTTATAGGTAAAATGTTTTCTCCACATACACAGAAAGAAAGAAATGTATTGTTTACACGTGCCCTATCATTTTAACTCCTTGCAAAGAAAAATCCAAAACACATGCGCCGGTTAATTTTTAGCAGTAGCTTCGAGCTATGATATATAATTCAGGCGTGAATAAGCGAGGAAAGAGAGGTTAGGAAGTGATTTTACAGAATTCGCACTTCGAAAATTTTTGTTTTATTTTTTGAAGTATTGTTATCAGCGCGTGCACAGCCTATTGTAGTCCACGCATATACGCTTTTACGTATATTACGAGCTAACTAAAATTAAAGTTTTTACTACGACGAACGTTGGCGAGCGAAGCGAGCGGGGGGGGACCCCCCTAGTACATTATAAATGTACCATATATTTCAACAATTACAAACTTTTTATTTAAATCTACATAGTGAGGACAGCGATCGAATTTTGAAGGGTATCGCATTCCAGAGACGCGTGCCTATTGATCTAAAAGAGTAAAGCCCAGCATTGCAGGGTGTCCCCGGGATCGCAAGCCTATTCTCGCCGCGCCTTGCTGAGAATCTAGCATTATTGACATTGAATAGGTCTGTCAAGTAAGGCGGCCTTCGAATGCGCACAATTCGATAAAGCAACATGTGGTACAGTCGAAGCTGTTCGACGCTTGGGCTTTTTGGGCTACGCCAGTTCAACCCTATAAGAAGTAATGTGCTCATCTCGCCTAGCACCGCAGACACACCGCACACATGAATTCAGTAGCTTCTGCAGTCTGCCTCATGATTCGTCCGTCACGTCCAAAAACACCGCGATGCAGTATTCGAAGTGAGGAAAGACCAAGGTCTCTGCCAACTGTCTTCTGAGAGCTTCGGTGGTGCAGGATCTAAACATTTTAAGACTATATAACGACCTATTTACGATACTCGTTACATGATCAACATGTGGTTTCTACGTAAACTTATCCATTATCATACTAAGGTTCCTAACCGTATCTACAAAAGGCACATGCACTCCGTCCTCCAACTCAATGCCAAGTCTTTAAGTTTCGAGACTGTTAATTTTATACGCTGATCCAAAGATCATTGCCTGGGTTTTTGAAGCTGTGACGCGAGTATATAGATCGCGTCAATAATTATTGTAAGAGTGCAGGCCGAATCCTAAAGCGATCCGAACCACTGAGAGTGACACGTGAAGCCACTACTAATTTGTTACTAATCGCGAGGAGTTTATTCATTGTTTTTTTCACGTGGAGAAAATGGTCTCACGGCGTATCAGTTGCCAAACCCATGGAGCAGACGACGCGCCGAGCAAACCGCATGAGAGCGAGTGAGGGGAACGACTCGCCGCATTACCAGCAGAGGACGCGAGAGGGATAACCCGCGTCGGCCGCACGAAGAACGAGCGAGAGTGGGGACACGCCACGTGACCACGAGTGCGAGAGAGAGAGAAAGAGAGAGAGAGAGAGAGAGAGAGAGAGAGACAGAAAGAGAAAGAGTCGCCGCGAGGGGAGTAGCACACTATCTCCCTCACTCCCGTACGCAAGTCTATGCTGATCACGTGCGGCAATGCTGGCGATTTCCGCTGTGCACCGAAAAAAGAGGGCTCTACGACAAGCGTTCTGACTAACAGTGGAGCCGCTGCGGCGGAAAGCATTGCTGATAGGCCGAGGTGGCCTACATCGTCCAATCACCGCTGATGCGGACGAAAATATCGCAGGAATCGGTAAATTCGCTGTCTCGAGAAAAGGAAACAACCAATGTGCGTGAAAATTGAGAATACGTGTGCGAGAGTACGGTAGAAATCGCAGAGTAATTTACTGGATATCTAAAATCATTAGTAGGAGTTGTACTAAGTTTTGGCTTTCTGATTCAAAAAATTTGGTTTATCTTTAAAACAGCTATCTTTTGAAAAACCACATCTTACCTTTATATCTAGCAATAAATACGAAAATTTATCTCCTAGTAAATTTCAATAGTTGTATATATTTGGCTACCTATAGCTGTAAGCGAGTTTAGAAAGTACGTTAAAATAAGAAAATTTACAGAATAGGAAATATAACGAAGTAAACCGGACAAGGTCGAAATCTCACGAAATAAGCAAGCGCAATAAAACGCGGAAAAAATTTCCGAAAAACAAAGTCGAGGAAGGTCGCAACGTGTTCGACAGATTCCTAGAGGGCGAACTCGAGCATACCTCTAGTTACAAAGAAAAAAACAAAGCAACACTGTTGCCGAGCGACCCATAAACAGTCGCCAACACGTGTGCCTGCACCGGTCGAAGATTAACGCACCCTCGATACGAACTTCGGCAATACGTCGAACTGCGCACACCAGAAATATTACGTAATAAGAGTACAACAGAGGTGAAAGAACAAAGCTGCGACTGTTTACAGTACGCACCCCTAATCGAAGCGTTTGTCGCTTGAATTCCTTCACGGAAATTATAAGAGTATTTTGTATACAACTAAGACTGTGTGGGACCCTTTGTGCGAGATGGGTAGCGAAGCCTCAGTCAATGACTGGATTATGGCGTTGTCGAATGAGGACATTAAGCGGGAAGTTGAAAGTCGCGGACTGAACTCAGCAGTCAGTTTAGCCGAGCTGCAATGACGTTTGGCTCACGAGGTGTACATTGAAAGGGCTATAGTTCAACCCGACGAAGAACTCCCGCCATCTGGCACCTCGCGTGAACACGACGATCCACCACCCTCGTATCAGCTCTCGACGAATGTCCCGCTATTAACACCCAGCGTACAAGGCCCCATAGCCACGGCACGAGAACAACCGTTCCATGCGTCGCGAACATCCAGCCCTATCGAAACAGAGCGCGGATGCGATAGGCAAGCGCAAGCATCTACGGGCGCAATCCCACGTGCACCGAGACGTAGCGTATTATTCGGCGACACCACCCAATTTTGCTTGAACAGCCAGCAAAACAACAGTCAGAGAGACTCAGGCTACCTAACACTGAATTCCGACGGTTACCTTTCCAATACAACGAATTTTCAAAACGGTCCGGACAGGCAACTAACGAGCAATCCGCGAACGAATAATACGACAAGGTTATCTGGAAATAATTTAATTTCATCAACGGCTATGTTCAACACACAAAATGTGGCTAACTTAAATCGAATTACTACGCGACCGCAAAAAATAAATCTTAATAACACGGCACCGACACAAACTCAACAACCGTTCAGATATTCGCGACTTCCAGGGAACAGTCAGGCTAGCACACCACCACGCAAAATCCCGGGCAGAATTAATAACTTCTTGTCACAGGAGGCGCAAAACGGCTATCTTAATAGCGGCATACCCCGACCGTCCCATCTACAATTACTGATTAATAATAATCTTAACGACTGTTGGATTGTGTGGATCAATAAACAAGGCAGTGAGGTTTAAATAATATATTATATATTGAAAGGCTTGAGAGCCTATTCGGCAGTGCGTCCGCTCAGCACGGAGTCTCACAGGCAAGAGAGAGTGTGGAGCATAGTACAGCATATTCTGACTCCAAGAAGTATAGTATAAAGTATAGTGTGCTCTTAGAGTATATACGCGAGGCATGCTATGACTATACTCGCGTTCGCTAGAGCTTGACTCGTTTATCGATTACGACTGTATAAATTCACATATTACAACAACGACAATCGACAACATCACGGAGGCGCATATAATAACACCCAGCCTAACACCACCGAGCGTAGATTAATAATGCCAAATCCTGTCAACGCATTTGAGTTTATACGTAAATGGGATTTACACTATTCCGGGAGACGCGACGAAGACAGCGAGGAATTTTTTAAACGGCTGAGGATAGGACGTTTAATCATGCATACTTCCGACGACGACTTGTTCGAAATACTACCGTTTTTCCTCCGAGGCGTAGCTCTTCAGTGGTTTCGAATAAATTCAAATATATGGATTACATTCGAACAGTTCGAAGGCGCATGGCGCGCACGCTTTTCCGACGCGGATTTCCAGTTTGCGCTCATGGAAAATGCCCGACGCCGGTCACCAGGCGTGCGGGAACCAGTCGTCGATGCTATCATCATCATCATCATCATCATCATCAGCGCCACCAGATACATGGTCTGTACTACTGTGTCCCGACGTTGCGTCAACTACTGATTCGGTGGCTGAGGATAAACCGACTAAGGAGGAGCAGAAGGAAGCAGCAGAGTCAGACGATGAGGACGACGCATCAGCGACTTCTGCGTCATCATCATCATTGTAATCCTCCTTAATTCCCTCGCCATCGTTTTTTTCAAGCGTCGTTATCGCGTGCACCTCAGATGGTGTTGACTCGACCTGCGTTGTATCGACATCCATAGCTGTGATGGCAGCATTCGTGACGATTGATTCTGCCAGTGTCTCAACAGTAGCAGCAGTAGCAGTAGCAGTAGCAGCAGCAGCGGTAGTAATAGCAGCGTCATTGAAACTACCTATATCTGCTGAGGCTACGTTGTTTGATGTCTCGTCAGCCTCCATCTTGACAGCTGTGACCGTAAAGCCGGTCGTATCTGCTACTATTACTGCTGTAAGGTCCAATGTCATTTCGTTGGTCTCCATTTCGACGACTAAGGGTTTCTGCTCCCCCTTCTCATCATCTAGTTGTACGAGTTCAATCAGCGCATTTCCTTCAGTCAGCCATAATTTTATCAAGATCTGTGCATTCAAATTTCACGATCAAAAAAAAAAAAAAAAAGAAAAAATACGCTTGCAATGAACTCTTGCACATGCTTTAAGAGAGAAAGAATCTTACCTAGAATCAGATGATATTGCTGCATAATGGTTTGAACTTGCCAGGCACTCTGCATTCCACGACTCACGATAGACTTGCCGAGAGCGCGGATAATATCCACCTCGCTCTCCAACAAACCACGATTAAATACATAATAGTACGAAGACTGCAGAAGCCCAAAATATATTTTAAGCGCTTCAATAAACAGCTGATCGAGCTGTGTTTTAAAGAACGACGCCATGCTTCATTACAAAAAATGCGTGCTGTCGGCTCATGCACTAGAACCGCAGTCAAGACAGTTAGCACGATTCTCAACAGTTGAAGCTTGTCCATCGTGGATTGTACAGTTCTCTCCGAAGTTTCCGTGGCTACTGCTGGATACTATTTGATGGCTAGCTGCTCAACTCAGGCCTCTTTTATAGTGCCACTAAGCTATGAATCTCGACAGTAGAGGGTGCTTTTGCTACGCAAAAATAGAGTCAGCTAGCGAAAAGTGGAGTTCTTGACGACGTTGGATATCAGATAACGCAGGAGCGAGAAACTCTGCAAAATATAAGTGACGACGTTGAATATCAGATAACGCAGAAGCGAGAAACTCTGCAAAATATGAGTATTTTTTTCAAGAAATTCTCCAAGAATATATCAACTTCGTAGTTATTTTCATTAACACAGTCATTTTCTCATTTCATTTAACAGTCTATGCAGAGTATACTTACGTCACTAAGTCATACGTACTCGTGTAAGGCGAAATAACGCTTAACATATAGTGTTTAAGCGATATTTTTGATTATTCAATTGTCAAAAATTATTGTATTAATGCGTAATCAAGCTTGTTGAATAGCTCTTAAAGTGCGCACAATAAAGTTGTTATCCCGCGAAAATATTGGTTCAGTAGTTTCGGAGCTATGAACGATCGACTGGTTGAAATATCGATTTTCGTCAATATCTCGGAAACCGTGAGTGCTACACAAAAACCGACGAAATTTTTCAAGAGGTTTCCGTGGGAAACCTTTTAAACTGTAGTAATCATATAGTTCAAAGTGATTTATCGATATTGCCAATCGATCGATTTTCAAAGTTTGTTGTTTTCGGCCCACAACCGGGTGTATTGCGTAGCTGGTGGGACGTGCATCAAACAATTGTTATGCCGCGTAAACATTTGATGGATGGTTTCGGAGATTTGGCCCCGCATGTATTAGGATAGTAGAAGACCGAGGAGGTATACTAGAAAATATTTGTTTAATTCAAAGGCCATTGTATCAGATAGTCCAACATGGCGGGAGAGCGGATGCCTCCCGACTAGTGCAGCAGTAATTTCGCTTGTCACAAACAAAAAAGTACCACAACATTGATATGCATCATATGCGATGCTGCATACCATATCAATTGTTTAGCACAGGATTCAGCGAACTTTAAAGTCGTCAGTCGTAATCTGATTGTGTGTCCAGAACACAGCTGTAACAACCTAACCTCAAAAACTGAAGAAAAGGATCTAAGCGACTCTGCTAGATTACTGATAGCTAAAATAAAACTAAAAAAATCAGAAGAATTGAGGAAAGAACTGCTAAGTCAAGTGACAGAATCAGCTCAAGATAGTCTAAACATCAACATCGAAGATAAGTACAAACTGGTAAAAACAGAGAATTTCTTACTGAGGCAGTTAGTCAATGAATTACAAGAAAACAACAGTTACTTAAAGAGAAAGCGCTAGTAAAGCAAAAAGAACAAGTGCCAGCTGGTCTGACGTATGCTCAGATTACTAGTTTTCCAAAACCATGCCAAAAAGGTGCCAAAACAGATTGTAAGAAAAGTGGGTGACAAAGATGTGAGCATAAAACAGAAAGTGATAGTGTATTGTTGCTGAAAAGAGAATCCAGACTAAGAATCTATATATTAATAGTAAGGATGAATTAATTATCAACTGTTTGAACAGTGAAAGTGTCACCTAACTGAAGATGTTTTGTAGGAATCAACAACTGCAAACAAATGGAAACAGATGACATTGAGAACGATATAAATGTGAGAAATTTTGGAAATTTTACTAACAAGGCTAAAGTACTACATATGTACAAAAGCAAATCAAGTAAACCAACCACAGTACTAATGGAAGTCCCAGCTGACATATACAAAATTGTCAAAGAAAACAAAAACAAGATTTCTGTTGGGCACCAAAATTGCACAGTATATGACTCAATAAACATTAAACTCTGCTACAACTGCGGAAGATTTGGGCACAACAGTAAAAAATGTCGAAATAAAACTGCATGCCTCAAGTCCGCTGACAAACACAAAACGAGTACCTGTTCAAGAGAAATCGCAAAATTTTGTTACTCAAATAGTGAATTCAAGACAAAACTAGATACTAGACATGAAACTAGTGATCAAAACCTCTGCACCATTTACAAAAAAAAATAAATAAATAAATATGTACATAGAGTCTACTGATTATCCTGTAAGACCTACAATACCAGCCATACTACCAGTTTACCACGCACAGGAACAGGAACAGGAGAATCTGGAACAGGAACCTACCATAGAGGTAACAAACCCATCCACACCAATCGCAACGAAGTCACAACAACCACCGAACTCCGCAAATAAAAAACTAAAAATGGTTGACGCAGCCAAGCAGCAACGAACACATACGTCGAAGATGGACAAGCAACAACAGCAGCCACCAATTCAGCCACCAATTCCGCCACCAATTCAGCCGAGAAAGACGAGACTAAGAAGCTCTAAAAATTAAACTGAAAAATGAATACCTTTGATTATCTGGATGTAATACAAAAGGATTCAATGCTGAAGAAAAAACATACAGTGGTATTGACGGTCTAAACAAGGTGATAAGTAATAAAAACGATATAATTATGCATATAAACGTAAGAAGCATGAACGCTAATTTTGACAAAGTCAAAATATTATTTGAAAGCCTTATCGTCAAACCATCTGTTGTTTTTCTTACAGAAACTTTTGATCAGATAAATTACAAAGTTTTTAACTTGAGCGGAAGGGATTACGAATACAAGTCCTACTATAACGAAAGTAGACTAAATAGAAATGATGTTGAGTTATAGTTTTCTTAAATAAAAAATTAATACAAAACACGGAAATTGTTCAACAAGGTAGGATTAAAATTGTAAATACTCGAATAAACTTGAACAATAACAGCAATATTGAGATCTCGTCTATGTACTGAGTACATGATATACCTATGTCTGAGTTTATCCTAGATTTAAACAAATATTTGGAAAAAAAGAAAAACACTAAAAATCATCTTGTCATAGGAGATTTCAATATTGACATATTAGATTGCGATAACAAGGCAAGTCAAGAATTTCTATGCAATTTTTTTGAAAAGGGCTATATACGGGGTGTTGTAGATATAACAAGGCCACCTGTTGGTATAGCCAAAGGATCCTGTATAGACAATATTTTCATAAAGACAAGTAACCTGAACACAGTAACTTATAAACTCAAATCATCTATTACTGATCATTTTCTGATCTTTATTGCTGTCAATAAAATGAAAGTTGAAAACGACAAACCAATAGTGTCTATAAATTATAAAAAATTAGCTAATATCGCGCAATCTAGAAACTGGAATGATATTATATTGATTCAGGATCCTAATTTGGCAACTGACAGTTTATTGTCCGAAATCAAACAATGTGTAGAATTATCTAAAATGAACCAAAGAAATTTCAAACGCAAAGGTCGAAAAATTTGGATCACTGATGCCATTATCAAATCATATGAAACAAAGAAACTTCTATATAATTTATGGCAACTGGACAAAGACAATGAACAGCTTAAACGCGATTATAAAAGTTACGCAAAAGTTTTAGACAAGGTTATTAAAGACGCAAAATTTAAATATGACAAAAATCTAGTTGAAAAAATATTAATAATCCAAAAAAACTATGGGAAATTATAATTAATAAAATGGGGAAAAAAGGTCCAATGATGCCATAAGTTATATAAAGGTCAATGATAACAAAATCACCGAGAAAGTTGAGATTGCTAAAAATATGAATAATTTCTTCTGTGATATTGGCCGAAACTTAGGTGATCGTATTGTAAAACCAAAGAATTCTGAACTCAAACTGCCGGAAATGAATGCACATTCCATCTTTCTTAAGCCAACAAATACCAGCGAGGTTATAAATATAATAAACAATATGAAGCTAAAAAGCGGTGGAGTCGATAAAATAAATAGCAAGACCTTAAAAGTTATTAGTAATTTTATCGCGTTGCCACTAACGCATATTTTTAACCTATGTATTGAAAAAGCGATTTGGCCAGATGCTTTAAAAAAGGCTTAAATCGTTCCGGTACATAAAGCAGGAGAGAAACATAATATCAACAACTATAGGCCGATATCACTTATGTCAAATATTGCAAAGATTTTTTAAAGAATCTTACACAATAGATTATATGAATTTGTGCAAAAACATAATATTATATCGAAACATCAGTTTGGGTTCAGAAATAATGTTGGTTCTAAGGATGCGTTAAATGCGACTTGGCCAAAGCATTTAATACTGTCGACCACAAACTACTGCTGAAAAAACTCTATTGTATAGGGATAAGGGGGCTGAGTTTGGATCTATTATCTAGTTACCTTAAAAATAGATTCCAGACAGTGAAAATAGAAGACAGTGAAAGCGATAGTATATTGATAAATACCGGTGTCCCCCAGGGTACTATCTTAGGTCCGCTGCTTTTTGTACTTTATATAAATAACGTTCTAAAAGAGATTCCTTTGGACTCTATATTATCGTATGCGGATGATAGCGCTATTATAGCCACTGGCGAAACCTGGGTAGAGGCGCAATATAACATGAACAATTATTTAATTGTGATCGATAATTGGCTGGCTGTTAATAAACTATCGCTGAATGTAGATAAGACAGTATGCATGACCTATGGTAGTTATTGCAATAGTGTACCGACTCAAATAGAAATAAAAATTCAGGATAGATTGATAACTAGAGTAGAAAATTACAAATATTTAGAAAATATATTTAATTTTAATCTGAAATGGGACAAACACATAATATATATAATTAAAAAAACAAAATATTTGGTCTATATTTTCTACAAGCTTATTAACATAATGTCTACAGAAACTTTAAGAATGATATATTATGCGTTTTTTCATAGTATGATTAGCTACGACAACTTAGCGTGGGGAGAAGCATATAAGAGTAATCTAGATTTACTACAAAACTTACAAAAGAAAATACTAAAGTTAATAAATAAGAATAGTTTTATTATCAAAGAAAATCCTTTCAATCTAGAGCAACTCTTTACTTTTAAGGCTCTAAAATATCACTACGACAATCTCAAAACGCAATTTCTAGACTCTACGTGCATTACCAGAAATAAGAGTTTAATCATACCGAAGAACAAAAAAAGGATCAGTGATAAAAATAGTTATACCAAAGCTAACCTGACTTATAACGCGCTGCCAAACAATTTAAAGGTAATAGACATAAGAAAAAAAAAACTGAATTAAATTCAATTAAAAATTGGATAAAATTAAACTGCTCAAGTTTTTGACTTTGTAGAAAACTAGCTAGTCAGCATATAACGAGTTGCCTTGTGTGCACTCGTTACGTCCCTCTCTCTCCTATACTATATCATAATATTACAATAAATATATCTTATCTGTAAACATTTCTGTAAAACATTGCTTTCTGCAGCAGGTAAGTGAGAGGAGCAGACATCCTTAACACAGAGAGAGAGAGCCGCGCGTGTGTATGTGCGTGTGGCGCTATCAGTGAAAATGAGAGAGAGAGACTGGGAGAGAGATTGCGCTGACCACGCGGTCGCGCTTCGCGCCGCGACGCTTAGAAGTATAGGGCCGAGCTGTAAAGTCGTGCCGATAATCCGCAACCTTTGTTACCGCCACTACGCGTACTAAAGCTTAGATTCGTAGGTGCGTTCGTGTCCCGGAGGACCGTTGCTGCAACCGTGACCTGGTCTTTGTCTGTCGCCGGGTGGAATCGTCTAGGTGCTGTCCAGCACCACGTGTCAGTCTCGAGCCGTGCATTTACTTGCGGTAAATGCACGGCTCGATTACTTACGGTAAAAGAGTTAGCCTTGATTCGTAGAAAAAATTCTGCAGACGTGATCTGTATCGCACACAATGCTCAAGGATTTGACGCGCAATTCGTGCTGAAATATTTGGTGGGACGCAAAGATTTCCGTGAAATGCCTTCCGTAATTCTAAACGGGTCAAAAATAATTATGATGAAGTTTGCACACATAAAGTTTCTCGATAGTTTAAATTATTTACATATGGCTTTGAGTGCTTTACCGAAAGCTTACGGACTTGGCGATGGCATTGAGAAGGAAACGTTTTCCCACTTATTCAACAGACCGGAGAATCAGAACTATGTAGGCGAGATGCCACCTGTAGAGAGCTACTCACCCGACTCGATGGGTGTCGAGGAGCGAAAAACATTCTTAGAGTGGTACGCCGATAGAAAATAACAAAATTACATTTTTGATTTTCAAAACGAGATCATCAAATATTGCAAGCAGGACGTTAAGATATTGAGACTTGCACGCCTTGCCTTCAGAAAGACGTTTATTGAATGCGGCTCGACAGATCCGTTCTTAGAGTGTGCCACTATTGCGTCGTCGTATATGCGTGTGTACCGTAAGCAATTTAAAAAAAAAAAAACTATTGGTATTATACCGTCGGGTGGCTATCGTCGAGCCAATAAACAATCGTTAAAAGCAGCACAATGGCTCACGTTTATGGAGCATGAGAAAGGCTGGTCGATACAGCATTCTATAAATTCGCGTGAAAAGAGACTACCCGAAGGCCCTCTGGTGGATGGATTTTGCGTGTTAGAAAATAATGAGAAAGTCGTACTGCAGTTCCACGGGTGTTATTGGCATGGCTGTGTTCGCTGCTACACTGATGGTCGTGATTTGTCAATCGTGAATGGCGAGAGTATGGACAAGCGGTAAGAGAGAACGCTTAGAGTTTCGGGATAAATTAAGAGGCACGGGTATCGTCTCATTAAAAAGTGGGAGTGTGATTTTGATCGCGAGTACAGCGAGAACGAGCAGATGATGACGTATATAAAAGAGGTCACAAAAGACTGGCATACACCACTTAATCCGCGAGATGCATTTTTCGGTGGTCGCACGGGTAACACGGTAAAATCATACGACATTCGCGGGAACGAAAAAATTAAATATGTCGATGTATGCTCTTTATACCCGCACATTTGCAAATACGGTCACTACCCCGTCGGCCATCCGAAACTTTTGTGGGTGACGTTGAGTGTGCGCGTGTAGTTGGCCCCAACAACGACATCAACCAGATTGACGGTCTGCTGATGTGTGAGGTGTTACCACCGAGAAATATTTACCACCCTATTCTACCCGTAAAAATGCATAATAAGCTGCTATTTCCGCTGTGTAGATCGTGCGCCGAGTCCATGTGTCAGGAAGACTGTAAACACGAAGACGTGAACGTGCGCGTTTTTGTCGGTACCTGGGTGGCCGACGAACTTAAAAAAGCCGTGGAATTTGGTTACGTGATTACTAAGGTATTTGAAATATGGTCGTATAAAATTACACAATTCGACAAACGGTCACGTAAAGGTGGCCTCTTTCACGAGTACATTGATAAATTCTTCGCGGAAAAGACCTATGCATCGGGATACCCACCAGAGTGTAGAAATGATGATGAGCAAGCAATAGATCGCTATATTCAGAACTTTGAGCAAGAGGAGGGCATAAGACTCGACAAAAGTCGAATAAAAATCAATGCTGGTCTACGCTCCGTCGCAAAGCTATTTCTCAACTCGCTGTGGGGCAAGTTTGGGCAACGCGAAAACATGACAAAAACTGAGATAGTAAGAGACCGACAAAGATTGTTCGAGCGACTAAACTTTGCCCCGATAAAGTTGTAAATTCTATACTGCCGGCCAGCGATGAAATCCTCTACATTAGTTGGGCAAATAATGACGAGGATGCCGAAATTGAACCGTCACCACTGTGCAACATGGTTATCGCTGCTTACACTACTGCTCTGGCGCGACTCAAACTTTTCTCCGAGCTTGAGCCACTGGGAGAACGCGTGCTGTAGTGTGACACAGATTCCATAGTGTATTTGAGCCGAGAGAACGGATGCGCGTATGAGCCGTCAACGGGACCATTCTTAGGGCAACTCACTGACGAGTTGGCGGGTTATGGGCTAGGTACATATATAATATCCTTTGTCTCCGGCGGACCAAAATTTGATGCTTATAAGTATCTAACACCTGACGGCTGTAAATCGTGTGTATGTAAGATCAAAGGTATCCGATTGAATGCATCAGCATCCGAAAAGATTAATTTTGAATGTGTACGTAAACTTGTGAGTGGTGAAATACCACCGACATTTGTCTGCTTTGACGCTATTAGACGTACAGCGTTGCATGATGGTGGTCACACGCTCGGAATGTAAATTCTGTGAACCTATCTACTCTAAACGTCGCTTTGTTGCCAACGATAAGAGTTATCCGTACGGATATGTAACTCTAAAATGACTGTTCCCGACGTGTGCGCGCGGATCGAGGCGAGAACAAAGATCGGTGGATGAGTTCTCCAGCGCGACATGCTAAGTGTCGCGTAGGCCTCGTGGTACGGGTGGCCACTTAGTTTTTTCCTCTCCCTCGGGTGGATACACTCGGTAATTGGAGAGACTGCGGGGCGAGGAAAAGCCGAGATTTTCCTGCGCGGACGCACTTTGGGCTAAGACAAGCACATGCGGTGTTCTGTCGGGAGCATGTCGTCCAGATCGACTCCATGAAGAGAAAGCATGGAGTCATTGTTCTGCGCTTCGGTCGAGCGTACGCACGGATGGAATATTATAAGCTAGATTTATTGGTCGATAGCGAGTTTGCGTGCGTTTACTTTAAGTTTTTTCATGTATAAGCACTGTTCCTGGCGTGGGTTATTTTCCCAAGAGGTTTTCCCTGCGTCGCAGGCGAAAGCCTGAGCGAATGCGGGAACAGTACAGGCATTGTATTGTGAAGACGGCTTCGACTGCAGAGCACGATCGCGTACGGAAAAAAAGGGTCCTTGTTCGCGTCGCGGAGTTTTACAGCCGACGCTGGGCTCGGCGCGGGGTCAGTTTTCCAGGCAGTGAGAACGTGCGCGTGATATGTTTTGGCTTAACGCCGAGCGCGACGTTGGGTCCGATTTTACAACTCTCGGAGAGTGGGTGCGTCATCGTGTGGACTCAACGTCGAGCACGGCGTTGGGTTCGGGTTCGGATTTTATAGCTTTTCGCGGAGGGAAATTTCGAGAGTTCAGATGCATCGGCATCTGGCGATTAAGAAGCGGGCGAGGAAAACAAGGACCCAGGGAGGGGAGGCCGCTTTTCGGGGACTTTGCGGGGGCGAGCGTCGCTCTGTGTGCTCTGTAGAGTCAGTCACGATCGCGACACGAAGTCGATTACTTCGAGTATTGTAATATTTTTGGCTTGAATATATTGTCATATTTACACTAAATTATTAGAGTTCTTACTGTGTTTTTTTTCCTTCCAATAGATTGTTTTAGAGTAGCTTTCCTTTCTGATAATAAATTTAAATTCATTAAATTCACCCGCACAAGCTTCGAGCGCGACACTGCTCCGCATAGCAGCCCTACAATGACTAATAAAGAGTTTAAACTTGATACAATTTTTCTATATTTAATAATAACTTACCCAGCTCTCTCTCTCTCTCTCTCTCTCTCTCTCTCTCTCTCTTGCATACATCCTGTCGCGACGACTATCCATACAAAACTGTCTTGCGCGTACAGATGCTATTCCTTGTCATCCTTTTTTCACTCCCCACCTCTCCATCTTTCCCCCTCTACTATGAATAACTAGTGTGTGCGTGTGTGTGTGTGTGTGTGTGTGTGTGTGTGTGTGTGTGTGTGTGTGTGTGCGTGTGTGTGTGTATGTGTGTGTGTGTGACTGAACTAGCCTTCAAAACCGCTTGCGCGAAGCGCGCGCGTGCGCGTTACAAGCCTCCCGGAGGGGGCGAGCCATATGCCTAACCTTCGGAGTCTCGCACCGCACGCGCGCAAATGAGCTTCCTGAAAGCGAAGCCTGATGACTTGCCTCTGGCAAGCTCGACGACCGCTCGCGCATGCGCGCGAGGAGGGCCCCCCGCGCCGCGCGTTCGTGGTTCTCTCCCGCCAGTAGGTGTTGCAGATGCTCGGAGTGTTATAAATCTCGCGTGTCGCTCGGTCTGACGAGCTTTGCGCGTGCATCGTCTGCCCACCGCATCATGGATGTGCGCTGGAAATATCCCTGGACATGCATGATTTGCGGTCCTACCTCGTGTGGCAAGACCGTGTTTGTCTATACGGAATGGCAACCTGCTTATAAGGAATTTGCTGGTGGCAGTATTGAATTTTACGAGGGATTGCCAAAACCGGAGGGCTACAGTGGAGATCCCGAACGACCGAAACTCTTGATTCTCGACGATCTGATGCGCAAGTCGTCGAGTGCGAGTGTGGTTAATCTATTTGTCAAGGGCAGCCATCATTGTAATCTGAGTATTTTCTTTCTCTCGCAAACTCTCTTTCATCGGGGTCAGCA
This sequence comes from Pteromalus puparum, assembly GCA_012977825.3. Classification (NCBI taxonomy): domain Eukaryota; kingdom Metazoa; phylum Arthropoda; class Insecta; order Hymenoptera; family Pteromalidae; genus Pteromalus; species Pteromalus puparum. Next base: position 29,842,578 of record CM053169.1, on the reverse strand, counting down.
AGAAATATCGTTGAACTCGAATTACATAGTTATTTTTAAGAACCCTCGCGATCGCTCGCAGATACAGCATCTGGCCCGACAGCTTCATCCCGAGGATACGAAATTTTTGCAAGAAGCCTATAGCGATGCTGTCTCTCGGCCATTTCATTATCTACTGCTGGACTTAAAGCAGGATATACCGGAAAATTGCCGGTATCGCACATGTATATTTCCGTTCGATCGGCTTCAGTATGTGTATGTGGCGCGCAAACGGATTAAAAGCAACTCCCTCACCGACAATGTGCCAGTCGTTCACGTGTGATGGATTGAGCAACATCGGCAGCAGCAGCAGCACCANGCAGCGAGAAATATCGTTGAACTCGAATTACATAGTTATTTTTAAGAGGATACGAAATTTTTACAAGAAGCCTATAGCGATGCTGTCTCTCGGCCATTTCACTATCTACTGCTGGACTTGAAGCAGGATATACCGGAAAATTGCCGGTATCGCACATGTATATTTCCGTTCGATCGACATCAGTATGTGTATGTGCCGCGCAAACAGATTAAAAGCAACTCCATCACCGACAATGTGCCAGTCGTTCGCGTGTGATGGAGCGAGCAACATCAGCAGCAGCAGCAGCAGCGCAGCCTCATCGGTATCCCATTAGACGAAAGTATCTGGATATATTGAAAGTGCTGTGCTGTCATCTTGACGGGGTGCAACGCACAGCTCTACTGCATCAAGCCTGCCCAAAACTTGTGATAAGTCTGGTCGAGTGTGTGCTGAATATTCTGCGTGAAAACGTACCACTGAGCAGGCGTTATAAGAGCAAGTTACGTAAACACGCGCCATTACTGCACAAAATCATAGCTCCGGGACAGACGATAGAGACTCGCAAGAGACTTTTAATTAAAGCTCAAAACCTTGTGCCGGTAATAGTGAAACCTGTTTTATCAGTATGGAACATGCTAGGAAAATGATTTTAGTACCTCAAGAGTGTATCGAGAGTGTGAGACAGCAGCAACAACGTCAATGTTTACCAATAACAGTAGCACCACTACCACTGTCAAAGACGGCTGTCGCAGATGAGTGTGGGGCTGGTAGTCTCAGTAATGGCAACTACCTCAACACAGTTCAGACACCGGGCTCCGAGATATTTCGACTGGACGACGAGATGAACAAGATTTTGAACTCGAGTGAATTGGATGATCGGCAAAAGTACTCCATGTACCAGCAGGTGTTGCAACGGTTCCTACGCTACAAAAAACAAAGTAGCGAGGACGATGAAGCCGGTAATGAGTTGTTGTTGCCGACAGTCGATAAAACATTACCAGCACCGCACTCGATTACTACAAATAGTGATGGCGAGGTAATATCTGATCTGCATATTGTCAATAGTGTGTGGACAAGTCTTCGTGAAAACGCACGAAATCTAATGAATAGTCTACGTCGATCTGGCAGCATTGCCTGGAATAAACTCGGTATGATTACGGTAGATGGCGTGCGTACACGAGTTGTTAATATTGTAGAGTTAGTGAATGAAGCTGTGAGACGTAGAAAAAGGCCGCCTTCTCGTGGCTTCGATCAGTTTGTTCGCGTACTCCGTAAGGCACACGTACCTCTAGAATTTATAGGGAATAACCAGCTTCATATTGCTGTAGCGGCTGCTGTAGCAGAAGAATTTAGCAGTATTGGTAATAACAACTCTCTGCTGACTGCTTATGACACGTCATTATTATCTGTACCGGAACGACAACAACAATAAAAACTTGTATCCAGTGGAAGCGGTAGTGACGAAGACGACGAGGAGGAGGAGGCGGACTACGACGGAGAGAAAACACTAGATCCAAATAATTTGACATTTTTGAATTATCGCAAAGGTAATAAGAAGAGAAAACGAGGTGGTAGCAGTCGTGCAGCAGTCGACACCACGGTAGATACTTCAATAAGATCGGCAGTGCCACCTGCTAAAAAACAAGTAGTACTAAAAGAGCCCAAGCTCGGACATATAAAATGGCAGCACCACAAAGAGTAAACGCGGAGTCATCTAGTGTGCTGAACGCACTAATCAATCGAGTGCCTTTCGAGATGCATGTACCGGTATACCAGTTTCTCGGGCCGGGCACTCATCTTGAGGAAAGACTGGCACGCGGTGAGACAGGCAGAAATCCTCTAGATAGAGCGTGTCTCGAGCACGATATCGCATATTCGCGCAATAATCGCAATAATGGTAGTGGTGGTGATGGTGGTGGTGGTGGGGGACATACTCAAGCTGATCGCCGACTGGCTAAGCGTGCTTTTTCACGTGCGACGCTGTGCCTCCCAATACAGGTGCGCAACACCTAGCGCCTCCGTGTGCACTAGGGTTTCCCTCGTCTCGTTCCCCCTATCTCTCTCTCTCTCTCTCTCTCTCTCTCTCTCTCTCTCTCTCTCTCTCTCTCTCTCTCTCTCTCTCACTCTCTCTGCCGGCCTTGGTGAGTACTAGACGCTTCGTTGTGTACGCCTACTTTGTACTACTTTTTCTGCCGCACTCTGCCTTCGGGCGCCTTTTGTTACAGCTTGTTGCACGCACCTTAATGCAACCTTCAAAGTGACATATAATTCACTGGAGGCTGCATTCTTTTCTCTTCACCATCTTCGCTGCAAGCATCTGCCTCCTCACCTAACCTCAATTTGCTCCGCTTTGTTTTCTTTCCTGCTTGGCTTGGTTTTTGCTCTCCACACAGTCTCGGCGCGACATCTCACAGGACAAGGAAACAACATCTTCGCCCGCTCTACATTATCGACTGCCAGTAAGCTGCCGTCGAAATGAGTACAAGTGGAGTAAAACCCGCGGATCCACCTTCGATCATCTGCGATAAATGCGACAAGCCCATTCAGACCAGGGGCCCTAAACAATGTGAACTTTGTCACAACCACTTCCACACAAAGTGACATTCAGATCACTGCCTGCTGAAGGGCGTCGCGACGTTTGCCTGTGAGACCTGTGCTGACGTGTACACTAAGAGAAGGCTGGAGTTGTCACTAACAGTAGCACCCAGACCGTCTCTAAGGGCAAGGCCAACAACAACACCACGACCAAAGAAAGCCCGCCTCTGCACTCCCTCCACCGTACATCGCGCAATCAGTCGCCGGCGCGTCAAACATCGAGTGCGCTTGATGTCACCATCTGCAGGACCATCCTCGCAGCGTGACAGAACAATCACGCCGCCAAGCACGCGAGAGGCGGTCGAGGGGCAACAGGGTAACATCGATCCCAGTGAAGATATCTGGTCTGAGAGGAAAAGGCTGCCCATCGAGCTGCGTCTCAGGGCCCTGTCGACGCTGCTACCTCTAATTCAAACCCGATGGAGAAGCTAGAGCAAGAGCCAATCGCGGCAACTCAGGGCGCAGCAGCCCAGGACCTGTCTGCGAGGCCTCTCCTACGCCGCCCAAGACGGCAACAATAA
>CM053169.1:29780378-29832138 GCA_012977825.3 Pteromalus puparum | reverse complement strand
TTATTGTTGCCGTCCTTGGCCGGCGTAGGAGAGGCCCGAGACAGGTCCTGTGGCGTGCGACGCCATGGTTCGCGATGGCTCGCTCTGGCCTTCTCCATACGGGTTTGAATTCAGAGGTAGAGCGTCGACGGGCCCTGAGACGCGTGCTTCGATGGGCAAGCCTTTCCTCTCAGACCAGAGATCTTCACTGCGGATCATGTACCTGTTGCCCTCGACGCGCCTCGTCGCGTGGTGGCGCGTATTTCTGTCACGCTGCGAGGATGGTCCTGCAGTGTGACATCAAGCGCACTGAGAGGATTACAGGTTGGGCTGAACAAAATCATCTAAAGCTAAACGTTCTTAAAACTCAGGCGATCGTCCTGGGCTCCCCCCACTACATAAACGCTTTACCAAATGTCGCTAACACCTCTATCAATATAGGGGGGGCCGCGTGTCGAATACCAATCTCTGTGCGAAAGTCTTGGGTGTGCTCGATTCTAAATGAACCTGGAAGAGCACGTCACACATACTGTGTAAACGTGCTCATTTTCACTAATGATATTACGGCTATACCTTTTCAGAAGAGCACTCAACCAAGATGCTGTCGCAATACATTCTCGTGCAGCACTAGCTGTTTCCCAATCATAGACTCACTTTCTCTATATATTCTGTCGATCCTTACTCAAGAACTTGACACTAAACTACCCCAGAAGGGACCGTAGTGGAACACAGGAATACGTTACATCTATTGGTGTAAGAGGGAGAGCACATCACACGCCTACAGACCGTGATATGGCAAATGGCTCCCGCACCTCGCCCGGGCGTAGGAAGTGACTTTGCCGCCTGGTTTTCTCAGAAAACTTTTCAACACTGCTTGGCCACAAGTCGGTACATCTTGGCCTTTTGACTTCACGTTCGCACTCCTGTCCTGTGAGGCGGGTCAGGTACTCGCCTGGATATCCCCCTTCGGCACGGAGACACTGAGGAAACTCATTCCATATCAGTGCTCATACGCTCTGAACTCTTACCATTCCATTCTTCGTGACAATAGATCGATCACTCAGTTCAAAACGCAGCTAAAGCGCCTCATTCCTCGCACAAGTAGAGTACATAGATTCAACAATATTCGTCACCCTCTCGTCCTTCATTACTTTCACCTATTCACCGGCGCCTAGCATTATACGACAGCTATAGAACTTACTACTACATTAATAATTTTTTACAACATAATGTACATAAATAAAATATTTAAAATCTCTCTCTCTCTCTCTCCCTCTTCTCTCTCTCTCTCGTTCTCTCTCCTCTCTCTCTCTCTCTCTCTCTCTCTCTCTCTCTTCTCTCTCTCTCTCTCTCTCTCGCTCTCTTCTCTCTCTCTCTCTCTCTCTCTCTCTCTCTCTCTCTCTCTCTGGTTCTCGCTACTCCGCGCACAGGCTATGCCCGACGTTGGCGGCAAGCCCGTCCTGCTTGTACACACGCACAGCTTTCCCGCGCTTTCTTCGCGTCTTCGCTCTCTCACACACACACACACACTCGCGAGCGCTGGCTCGACGCCTCGCGCAGATGACGTCGTGGTGTGCGCCCGCACCACACACCCACACTCTCGTCTCTCTCTCTCTCTCTCTCTCTCTNCTCTCTGGAGTGAGAAGGGATGAGGACATTACCCCCTACAGGAGGCGATTGGAGTGGCTTCGCACGGACTCTCGTAGGTTCTACTTCGAAGCCATTCTTCTGTACAAGGCAGTTCGAATCGGTGAGCCTGAGTACCTGGCTTCACTTTTCACGAAGTATAAGCCGCGTGCCTCCAGTAGGGGAGATCCACCGGAACTCAACATTTCCGCAGCGAGCACCGAGACAGGAGCTAGGGCCTTTTAAGTTCATGGTGCTCGTTTCTGGAGTTCTCTCCCTTCCACTCTGCGTAATCTTCCATCGCTTGCATCATTTAAAAGAGCGCTGCGACTGCATCTGCTTGCTCTCGATCTCTGACTGCCCCAATTCGACCAGCGTTGCTAATTATATTCTAGTCTGACTCAGTCGATTGGCTGTATATAGTATTTTATACTGTATTTTATCTATAATGTTACTCTAGTATATTTTTATTCTTACGTGTTTTAGCGTGTAATTTTAATGTTGTGCAATATGTATAGCTCTATGACAAAAACGTCGAAAGTACTAACTTATTGTGATATGCAATGTTGTTTTCACCTTTTATATTTTATAATGCACTACTATCTGAAAATATTTTATTTGTACCGCACGTAAATTCTATAACTGCGTGCGTAAACTGACTGTATCATGGTTACCATGTATGTAAGCTACTTTAGCAACCTAGTTGCTTCTTTCGGTTCTCGTAAAGAATGCCACCGGACCAGAAGACGGGAACAACGGGCAATAAAGAAATACTATAAAACTATTATAGGCCAGGAAATAGTAGATGTCCGCGGACAAGAAATGAAGGACGCTAAAAGGAGTCAAGAGAAAAATCCTCGAAAACAAACGACGGTGCCTTAAGGAACTATAGGACGAGGTCGAACAGGACCCTTGGGGTCGACCGTATAAAACAGTAATGAAGAAGATTATAGAAAGCTACGTGCCCCCTCTAAAATTCCAAGAACTATTACACCAGGTGGTGACCCCACTATTCCCCAGGCAACTGGAAGAGCCAAGTGTCATCGAAGGAGGTGTGATTGAAGAGGCTGTTCCACGGATCACGATTGAAGAACTGTTAGCCACCTGCAGAAGGGTTGGAAACAACAAGGCTCCAGGACTGGATGGCATTCCCAATATTGCATTGAAGCATACCATTTACGCTCATCCAGAGGTCTTCGTAGACTTGTAAAATGCATGCCTAGAAGAGGGAACATTCCCCTCAAACTGGAAGAAACAGCGACTCGTACTTCTGCCAAAAGGAAAGAAGCCACCCGAGGAGGCCTCATCATACAGACCGCTCTGCATGTTGGATACCCCGGGCAAGATCCTGGAAGGCATAATTTTCGCCAGAATGGATCATTTCATAGAAGGAAATGGTGGATTAGCAGAACATCAATACGGTTTCAGGAAGAATCGTTCAACCCTGAATGCAGTTAGCTTAGTAGTCGAAACTGCGCAAACAGCGATAGAGGGAAAAAGATGGGAGGGAGGAAAAAAGAAATACTGCGCCATTGTTACATTGGATGTCAGAAATGCATTCAATTCGGCCAAATGGAGTAAAATACAAGAAGCACTCCGGAAGCAGGATGTGCCCTTATATATAAGAAGGATGATGCCCGACTACTTGAAGGACAGAATCCTATTGTATGACACTGAGGATGGGACCAAGGCCTATAAAGTTATAGAAGGCATCCCTCAAGGGTCAGTACTTGGCTCACCGACATGGAACATCATGTACGACGGGGTATTAAGGCTACAATTACCGGAACGAGCAACAGTCGTGGGATTCACTGACGAGATAGCAGTAGTGGTAGTAGCGAAACATAAAGAGGAGGTGATCGACATAGCTGAAGAAGCTGCCCGTATAATACACGAATGGCTAACGGAAACGGGTCTGGAACTAGCCAGTCACAAAACGGAAGTTAATCTTATTACTAGTAGGAAGAAGATAGAGGAAATCACACTGACGGTGAATGGACATGAGATCGCTTCTCAACCAACCATCAAATACTTGGGCATCACCATAGATGCAAGACTAAGTTTCAAACAACATCTGGAAATAGTCAGTGATAAAGCAGCAAAAGTTGGCGCTGCCCTATCACGATTAATGCCAAATGTAAGAGGGCCAACTCAGAAGCGAAGGTTACTCCTAGTCAGTGTGACCACGTCGATCATGCTATATGGAGCCCCAATTTGGGCAGAGGCGATGCGGGTGAAATCGTATGCACGAAAGTTAACTACCGTGTACAGGCGGAGCGCACTAAAAGTGGCGTCCGCTTACCGTACGGTATCGGACGATGCGGTCTGCATTGTAGCAGGCATGCCGCCCATTGACCTTTTAGCACTGGAAAGGAAGGACGTATTCAAAGCTAGGAGAAGAACGAATGACAAAAGCCAGAATGAGATCTGGGATACTTCAAGAAGGAAGACAATGGCTGAATGGCAAACGAGATTGGAAGCTAGTAACAAGGGGCGATGGACTCATCGCCTTATACCAAGGATAGAAGACTGGATTGGAAGAAGGCATGGAGAGGTTAACTACTACCTCACGCAGTTTCTGACCGGGCATGGATGCTTCCGGGCGTACCTACACCAGTTTAAACTTGACGACAGTCCGAACTGCCCAGTCTGCTTGGAAACTAGCGAAGATGCAGAGCATGTCTTCTGTGACTTCGATGACAGCTATGCTGATGTCAGAGGATGGTTGGTGCGCAGTAAACAACTACGTAAGGGCCATCCTCAAGAAAGTTAGATATGACGAAGAAAAGAGAAGGGAAAGACAAGGCGAAACAACCGAGTAAAACATGCTATTTGAAGACCACTGAGCTGTAAAGACGAAACGCTACTTGGACTGATTCAGAGGAACGTAGGTCACAAAGTTGAGCTCTCACTTTGCCTGATGCAGAGGAACGTAGGAGCTAGGGTTGAGTACCTATCAGTGCTCCTCAGACCGATGCAAAGGAACGTAGGTAACTGAGTTGGAGCCCAGACTCCCTCACCTGATGCGGAGGAACGTAGGTGTCAGGGTTGAGTCTGTCCAGAAGATGACCGGACGATGCTGCAAGAAGCAGACGGTTGGATGATGCAGAAAGAAGAAGAGGAGTTTGATCCTGAACCCGTTATTACTTTGGTGGATGGGGGATGTATGGACATGTCAAACCTTAAAGAAGAAGCTAACAAGGCTAATTAACGGGCCCCACGGAAGTATTGTTTAAAAATGGTGCCTGTGGGGTTTCGGTGTCGGAGGGCCACTTGTTGAGAGCTTGCTCTGCCTACGTCACATATAAACACACACACACATACATACATACACACACCCACACCCATACATATATACCTATATATATATATAGGTATATATATACCTATATATATATATAGGTATATATATACCTATATATATATATAGGTATATATATATCTATATATATATATAGGTATATATATATGTATCAGTATGACGTATAGTAAATGAGTAGTGCCGATCTTTGCACAGATGGTTTCTTTAAACGCAGTAAAAATACTCTTCGAAAATATTGAATTCAAATTATATTTAATTAACATATATTGTGGGTACATTAAAACAATATATTTTAAATTTTTGAATTATAATTTTCAACTTTTTTGACGATTTCATTTGTTTTTCAAAAAGCACACATATACTATAGATTCAAAAAATATTTTATTTATTGGACCTATAAATTTAGTTGGAGAAAGCTACATGCTAATCAATTGGCAGCGGTTTTTTTATTTGTGGAAAAAAGGTTAAAAAGACAAAAATCATTGGAAAACCATGACATGCCCCAGCTAGTGAGGGTGTTGAAACAGCCTCACTACTACTAACTAATAATCTTTTTACGTCAGGGTCAGATTAATCACCCAACCGTAACGTAAATCCTATCTGGTACCCTTACTGATCTTAGTAAGAAATAACCCAGCTCCGTCGTAGATAGACAGTAGGTAGGCTATCGGCAGCCATAGGTCTTCTCGGGGATATATGGCTACTTTCTGCTTCTGTTGATGTGGTCTTCGTCTCGTCTTCTTCTTTTTATGCTCTCAATGCTGTTACATCCAGCACTTCGCCGGCTGGGTACTTGTCCTCGCACGCCTCCTCTTGCTTTCTCTCGTGTCTCGTGCCATATTTCGTAGTAATCAATTTCATATTCATAGCGTTGATTGAACATTTCATTTTTGTGAACTTTAAGTTGTTCGGCCCGTTCTGCGATACGTCCTACGTTCCTTGGCGCAAGCTTGCAGTCTCCGATAAGTACGTCTACTTCCTTTTTAAGCTTCCCTCCTTCGTTGCGCACTATCATAGTTTTTTATGTACAAATAATGTGTAATTAGAATGTAATATTTCACAAAATTATAGAAATTAATAGTTGTTTTGAAATCAATTATCTACATTTTCCGATCTTTGAGAAAACATACTGCTAATTCAGTTAGCAGCGGTTTTTATCATACAGAAAGGCGCCAAACAAATTATGGGCACAAAGAAAGTAAGAGCATCACAAAGGGACTCGTGTTAAACCAAATTTGTATCACATGCAAAATTTGTATGCATGCAACAACCGAAAATATAGTGGTCGCATTTAAAAAAACCACTGCCAATTCTTTGGCACGAAGCTTCCTTTAACATTATCTATTGTTTAATATCAGAATTGTTTTTACACACACACACACACACACACACACACACACACTTGTATTAGACGGGCATTGCCTCATCTTATTGGCTCAACTTAGTTACCTGCAATTCTCAGCATCGATCTAAGGAGCAGATATACGGACGGTAGTCTCATCGTCTCGGGATTCCATAAGCTCCTCAAACCGATGCAGAGGAACGTAGGTTGAGCTGAGCCCAGCTCCCCTGCCTGATGCAGAGGAACGTAGGGCGAGGGTTGAGACTGCCAGAGGATGACCGGACGATGCTGTAGGAAGTAGACGGCCGGACGATGCAGTAAGAAGCAGACGAGTTTGATCCTGAACCCCTAATCACTACGGTGGACGGGGGAAGTATGGAAATGTCAAACCCCAAAGAAGAAGCCAAACGGCTGGTAAACGGCCCCACCGAAGTACGATGTCTAGCGATGGTGCCGGTGGCGGTCTTGATGTCGTAGGGCCACTTGAACAGAGTTCGCTCTGTCAACGTCCGTATAAACAAAAAANCACACACACACACACACACACACACACACACACAAACAGACACACACACGCACGCACACACACACGGACACAAAAACACCATTTTTTGTCTTCAAATACCACAAAACATATTTCCTACATGTTATTACACAAGCTCTAAAAATTACTATTACAAGGCTTCCTTGTAGAGGAACTCAGTTCGTTTTCTCCCTCCCGAGAATCGGATTGAAAAATATAGAATTTTATATGGTTTCTACCATGTAAATGGCCTCCTAGCTGGTGGAAAATTTTGTGAAACAGTTTTAGGCGCTTGTGTGTGTGTGTATATATATATATATATATATATATATACACACACACACACACACAAGCGAAGCGCCTAAAAATGTATGTAAAAATGAATATATATATATATATATATAGCAATTGTGTTTAGAACTTCAATGTTTACACTACGTTATTTAACAGACTCTTTTTTTTTCAGGGATGCACAGATCGGATTATAAGAGAATTCAAGAAACAAAGCGGCATTTTGTTTGGAGTTATGATAAGCCTGGGTCTTCTTGAAGTTATAGCTTCTGTCTTTTCATTGATTCTTTGCTGTGCAATCGGCTCAAATGATAGATATAAAGCATAATGAGTACTTTTTAATTCAGCATTTTCATATCTGTGTGATGATTCATGACATGTATTGAGTTAAAAACTGCGACTAATTGTAAAACTAACAAGTGTTGTCTGCGTATGGTTGTGTGTTTCCGTGTATGTGCGCGCTTTTTTACATCACAATTTATGAAATAGTTTTCTTACTATTTCAGTGTGCTAAAAAAACATAGAATATGGAAGTATAAATTGTTGTCTCTATTTTTTTTTAGCTTAACTCTGGTAGAAATGTTACCATTAGTTGTGCAAAGAATAGAAAATTTTCAAAGTTAAAACGTTATACTGCGTGTATTTAATTGTGCTTCACAAAAAATTATCAAAAATGTAAGCATGTATATTACGTATCATTGCACATATAATCACAGGTTTAAATAATTTTATATTTAATTTAATTGTTCATTTCGAGGTAATACGACTGTATTTGATTGACTCATTCGCCAACGAATTAAAATAAGATGAAAAAAGTTGATATTGATGAACAGAACAAATGCATGAACCCAAACACGTACACATGCACTAACAAATTTATTGATAAATACTTTCCTATCCCCTCCCTTTTTGCTCCCTCCTTCACTTCATCCAAAGCCGCTCCCTATCCCCTCTCATACCCTCCCTTATTTAATTTATATAATTGTTTAAATTGTTTTGTATCTAAACAAAGAAATATTTATAATAAATAATAAAGATGTACTCAAAGAAAGTGGCTGAAGCTATCTATGAATAGATATTTGTAGCTTCCTGGAAAGACTACTTAAGTCCATTTTTGACGTTTTTCATTCAGAAGTTCTTGTTACCTTTTAAGGTTCAAAATGGATGCTTATGAGTTTGAAATACACGCAGAAGTTGTATCTTATTTCATTGTGTTCTTATGCAAATTATTTGAAACATTAAAAACCATCTTTTATTATATTTTGCGACGGGTTGGCCGTCGTGATAGTTCTCTCTCTCTCTCTCTCTCTCTCTCTCTCTCTCTCTCTCTTTCACTGTCTCTCACTATTTCATATACTACTCTCCAGCTAGACTGTATCACATCTCAAACGGTTACTTATGATACCGGCCTTGTTCTAGAGAAGAAATGGGCGAAGTTCACAACCAGATAGCTGCTGCCGTCTCCACGGAAGTGAGAGAAAAAAGTTTAGCAGGTGCGTACCCCACACTTGTACGAGTTGTATCATCGCCATTTTACCGCTACTGTTTCATTACTTTACGAACGAGCCGAAAACGATCGGATATCGCGGCAGAGGAGCGCCCTAGATAGAAAGCGAGGGCGAAGTGGAAGGGAACAAAATGTGGGGAGCAGCAATGGTACGGCGCTTAGTGATAGACGAAAGTTTGTGTGCGTGTATTTGTGTGTATGTGTTTTTTTTCCTTTATAGAGAGAGAGGTTAAAGGCAAATCCATTATGGACGATATGGCACCGACTGGTACCACCTGTGTAGGACTCTCACCCACTAAACCCTTCGCCACTGTTAGTTTTGAACTTCTAACAGCAACGAATCCTCTCCGTCTTCCTTACCGACCCTAGGTAAGTTAGACCTGGCTCTTTCTCCGATATGGCCTCCCCGCGGTAACACCGTTGAGTATTGCTTCGCGGGGGGCGCGTGGCTACTGCCCACTTCTGTTGATGTAGTCTTTTATCTCGTCTTTTTCTTTCTGCCTCATCCAACCGTCTTCTTCCAGCAGCATCGTCCGGTCGTCTACTTCGTGCAGCATCGTCCGGTCATCCTCTGGACAGACTCAACCCCGACACCTACGTTCCTCTGTATCGGGTGAGGGAGTCTGGGCTCCAACTCAGTTACCTACGTTCCTCAGCATCGGTCTGAGGAGCACTTATAGGCACTCAACCCTCGCTCCTACGTTCCTCTGCATCGGGCAGGGGAGTGATAGCTCAACTCTGTGACCTACGTTCCTCTGCATCAGTCCGAGGAGCGTTTCGTATTTACGACTTAGTGGCCTTCGACTGGCAACTTTTTACTCGATTGTCTCGCCTTGTCTTTCCCTTCTTTTCTCTTCATCCTTTCTGACTTTTTTGAGGATGGTCTTCACGTATATCTTTATTGCGTACCATCCAGCCTCCGACGTCAGCATAGCTGCCATCATTGACTCCGGCGTCACTCTTGTCTGGAGGTAGCACTCGAGTTCTTCTCGCTCTTGTTGATAGCGCGAGCAGTCGCAGAAGACATGCTCCGCGTCTTCGTTCGCATCCAAACATACTGGGCAGTTTGGACGGTCGTCTATTTTAAATCGGTGCAGGTACGCTCGGAAGCATCCATGCCCGCTAAGAAACTGTGTGAGGTAAAAGTCTACTTCCCCGTGTCTCCTTTCAATCCAATCCCCTATTTTTGGTATAAGGCGATGTGTCCATTGCCCTTTCCTGCTAGCATCTCATCTTTTTTGCCACTCATCCATTGTCCGTTTCCGCGCGTTGTTCCAGTTTTCTGGCCGTGTGGCGTCATTTCTTCTTTGCTTTACCTAATAGGTCTCCGTCCTTTCCACCACTAGGAGGTCAATGAGATGCATGCCTGCTATAATGCACACCGCCTCATCCGATACCGTACGGTAAGCAGACGCAACCCTTAGTGCACTTCTCCGGTACACTGCCGATATGCTCCGCGCGTAGCTTTTCACCTTCATGGCGTCTGCCCATATTGGAGCTCCGTACAACATCATTGACGTGGTCACACTGGCTAGAAGCAACATTCGTTTTTGAGTTTGCCCTCCTACGTTTGGCATTAATCGCGATAAAGCAGCGCCAACATTTGCTGCCTTATCGCTCACTGCTTCCAAATGCTGCTTGAAGGTAAGTCTCGCATCGATGGTTATGCCTAGATATTTGATCGTTGGTTGGGAGATCATCTACTGTCAATGTTATTGACTCTAGTTTTTTCCTAGAGGTGATAAGGATAGCTTCGGTCTTGTGGCTGGCTAGCTCTAGGCCTGTTTCAAGCGTCCACGGAAGAATCCTGGCCTCTTCTAGTTCTGTAGAGTTTTTTCCTAGCTCGCTGTTCCCGTCTTCTAGTCTGATGGCATTCACTACGGGCCGTAGCAATATCATCATTCCACCAGTATACTGGCGGCCGTCTATTATTTGCCACTCTTCGAGGCATAGCGGCGTCGCAGGCTCGGGCAATGTTTTCCATCATCTGTTCTGCCTTGCTGTTCGCCGTTCCAGACAGTTGCAGTTCCTCTAGTGATAACAGGAACATTTCCTTATCATAATTCTTTGTTTTCCAGCCGACTCTATTGGTCGTTGTACTCGCACTGGATCCCTGCTTTGGTTTACCTACCTCCATTATTATGGCCTGGTGGTCACTATGTGTGTAGTGTTCACTCACCCTCCACGAGCTAACTGAACCGGCAAGGCCGCTGCTAACAAACGTTAGATCTACAATAGACCCTGTTTCTCCTCTTCTATAGGTGTGAGTGCATCCTTGGTTGACGAGGACCAAGTCCAGGAGAGCGAATGCTTCAAGGAGCACCCGTCCTCTTTGGTTTGTCCTTAGGCTGCCCCACTCTACAGCCCAGGCATTGAAGTCGCCTGCGATCAGTACCGGTTTTCTTCCTATCGCATCTTGTACAAGCCAGTCTAGCAGTTGTTGAAACTGCTCGATTGGTGCGTTGGGAGGAGCGTAGCAGCTGTAAATATGTACGCCTGCTACCTTCACGCGCACAAATCCTTCTTCGCGGGCCATCATTCTGCTCTGGAAAGCAGCGTTACCGCATGCCCAGATCGCTGCCTTGCCAGTAGCGTCCATATCCCACGTTGGTTCGTCTAGGTCCCTGTATTGTTCGCATACAATTGCTACGTCAACTTCTGTCTCGCGGACATACTGATTTAGTAGGTCTTGCGCTGTCTCACAGTGATTTAAGTTTAACTGCACTAGTTTCATTTTCTTCGTTTTTCAATGGCTTCTACTGCAGCACGGTAAGCTGGGCATGCGTAGCTACCAGCTGCATGGTCTTTATTTCCCCCTGTGTCTCCTTCTTTGCAGAGTACACAGTTGGGTTTATTCTTACACTCCTTCGCTTTATGCCCGTCTATTCCACACTTATAGCAGAGCCCACTCCTATCTACAGTTACTGTGCAGTTTCTGCCGATATGGCCAAAACCGAGGCGCCCTCGCCCGCAAACAATAATTATGCAAATAAAATCCCGCGTCTAAAAAAAAATTTTGAGTTTTTCTCATATGAATTACCCTCCTATTTTACTTGTGAGTTTTTATAATGTTTATTAGTCTATTCCCGAATGAACATAAAGGTAAGTGTATCTAATCTACTTAATATGCTAGGTTAGGTTAAGATTTACGTGCTTTTTTTTTTTTTACTTACTCGTTTAAAGTCTTAAGATAGTACGCGTTATTCTCCGGTCACATGAAACTTTGCTAAGGTTGGTCGAGCGGTTAACAATTTTTGCTTAGGTTGGTCGAGCGGTTTTATAAGTATGTTGTTTTTCTAAAGTGTGATTGTTACAATATTGTGTGTTGTGTAGTGCGCCATTGGCTGTGTTTGTGTGGTCCTGTCATACATTATAGCTACCTAGCGAATCTCTTTCCTTTAAGTTTCTTAAAATGTACTTTCACTTAATCTTATATTGTGTCTTGATTGGTTGTCTTGATCGTGCTTGGCTCCAATCATCTGTAGATTCAACCTTGAATCCCTTGGCATCAGGGCTGGCTGCAGGAGCATCCCATTGGCTGCGGCCAGCTGCTGCAGATTTGGGAGGCTGAGGCCTGTTGATGGCCACGGGGTGTAGTGTGGGAGTATCTGGTTTGTCATCTCGGGTCGTCTGGCCTCATGCATCTGTAGATGCTGTGCGCTGTGTTGCGAATGAGTAGTCCTATGATCTGAAATCAATCTACCGCCGATTAGTAGCGGGGCCCCCCTTTTAGTGAGAACCTTCCATATTATAACCACTATTATGACAAACGTGAGTATGCTGGTCCCGGAGTAAGTTACCGTTGATTGAAGAGATGAAAATCTGCCGTAAATGTCCTTATATTCGCCTAGCCTTTTCGCCTTATCGATAATGTCGCGAAAATCCCGTCCCGTTTTCAAAGAACGTGCTAGCATATCCTTCCTAAGGTTCAGAGATTTTACCGTATCCTCTTTCGCCAGCGTGTCTTTAATAAATGCTAGTGGTGTGTTGCCCGTGTCATTTATTACAGAGGCTACGTCTAATTCTGTCTCATTAAATATTACGGTCGAATAATTTACGCGTACTTCGCGTGATGCTACTAGACGTACTGTGTTTGTGCGTGCAGTGCAGCCGTGCGGCAGGCGCAGCGTGCCTACGCCGTCAATGTCTATCGTGTTGTCTGTTAGTCGTTTGCAGCTAGAGAACAGTCTCTCTTTTTTATTTGTAGAGAATATCCAAGTGTTGGGGGTACTTGTGCGCATCCAAAATGTGTCCCTTGACTTTATCAATTTCATTTTACAGTCCGAAAAATTAATGGGGTTTTTCCCGGTGCTGCTCCCGGTAAGCTTCTTGCATTTATTTAATGCATCTAAGGTGATGGGGATGTATGCGTTTGACCCTTGGTCAAGAGCGAAATATTCCGTTTCCGGCCAAATATAAGCAAATGTGTCTGATGTGTTAAGTGATTTCTGCTTGATCGGTAGGGCAGATGCCTTGTACAGATCGTAATCGTTNGTCGTAATCGTTGAAGTCAAGTAATGGCATTCCTACATAGTATACTAGATGCGTGCCTTGAAATAAAATTGAGACGTCGGATATTTTAATCAATTCGGTGATGGACATATCTGTTCCCATAGGCAGGAACCGTGAGTCGGTTATTGTCTCTTTTGCAAGGGCTTCCGATTTTTCTATCTGCTCTGGTGTTACGAATCGTATATGTACGACTCCTTGAGTTGCAAATAGTACAGCGTCCGTTAAAATCTCCGTATCTAGCTCGTACTGTAGTGCGTTATCCTCTAGTAAGTTTAGGGCTTCTGCGATTTCCTCTTGGTTTTGCAGATTTGCCTGTTTGGCCGTTAATTCTTCCATGGCGCTTTCCAGTTCGTCGGCTTTTTCGTGTAATACGCCGAACTCTGTATGTATAAGTTCGGTCTGGTTTGCTAGCAATTTCGCTAATTGCCTAGTATCGTTAGCTGTGATGCTAATGAGTTGCTTGATTTCTTCTCCAGCCTCCTCATCTAGGGTTCCAAATATTGTGCGGCTAATTTTCCCTATAGCGGAAAACCAGGTTCGTTTAATTCTTGCTCTCTGTTTCGTTTCATGGCCATGTAGCACTTGGCTATGCAGCTCTTTTACTTTGTCAGTGCTCCTCATAGTCTTTTCGATTTGCTGACGTATCTTGGTTAGCTGCTGTTCATATGGGCATGCTGTGCTTCCTTGAGTGCAGAATGCTTTCAAAGTATTCCAGCTTCCTAACAAATTATTCCATTTTGAGAAAAAAGACTCAAGATTTATGCGCTGTATCATTTTCCAGGGCGTGCTGGAGGTCGCTAATGGGTTTAGTTTTTCGACCAGTAGCCCTGGATTATGGTTGATGGCCCTCATGTTGATCCTTCCATCGATATCCTTGGGTACGGCGCACCTGTAAGAGGGTGTCCTATAATTTAATTCTATTAAGTAGCGCGATAGTGCCCTGATGGTCGCTATATTTTAATTTTTGTTAGGGTATCATTTTCTCCTATGTTTAACGCCTATAGCTGTCCCTTCGTTCTTATGATTCAACCCGTGGGTTAACAATATTAATGCCCATATTCCCGTTTAGATTTATTTAAATTATTAGGCTATATGGTGCTAGACAAGGGGCATTATGGAATGCTCCTTTAAGGGATCCCCTTAATCGGCCAAGGTTTATAATGCTAGCGAATATTTATTCGATTTTAAGTTTAGCCGTGATGAAACTTTTGTCGTCTATCCGATTCTTCGTGGCTTTTCTGTGCGCTGTTTCCTGGGCGCTTAGATTTCGCGAGACGCGATCTCTGCGTTTCTTCGTCTGGTGGCTCTTCTCTTGGTGGGGTTTTCTGCCATGGTTGCGTCTTTTTATCTGGTTTCCGTGGCTTGCCAGTTATATGTTCGTTCGCAGTCTGATTGCGACTATCGTCAAGCTCCATCTACTTGTTTTCTCTCTGGTTTTTCTGCTCTTATCCTATTTATTTCCACCTATTGTATTATGGCTGGCTATTTGAGGTTCTGGGGTCTTGGCGAGGAGCCCATTGACGACCCGGCTTCGAGGAACTCCTAGGGCCTGACGGTAGAGTCTATCCTTGTCACGGAGTGGAAGGCTCCACACTCTTTATCGGCGGGCGGTGTGTCTTCTGTCGACGGTCCCATGGAGTCGTCGTGCTTTATATCTTGCACGGCGTGATGATTCGCTTCGTTGCTGAGGGAATGTGGTTCCGCTGTCATGAGGAGGACTGGGGCGTCCCTGTGGATGTGGCGCCGTGCTCTATATGCCGCCGGCCCCTTGATGAACCTCCCGGAATGATACGGCTCCCTGGGCACTGGTGGATACCAGTTCCCGACGCTAGTTATTTTTAGTATTAATGTTATTATTATCTCCCTAATTTTAATAATAAAGCGACCTCCTCCTAGTATCCTGATAAACCAATCCTGGTAAACCAATCCTGGTAAACCAATCCTGATAAACCAGAACCACAAACAAAGAAAAAATAAAAAAAAATGGAGAATTAAACGGACTGCACCACGCAGAAGCTATTACGGTCGTAATGTAGGCTGTTATTATGCTAAAAAAAAAATTATAACGGGGCTGCTCTGCTCGGTGTCGATAGCCGCGCAGACGTTAGCTGCGTGCAGTGCAGCTACCGGAAAGGAGAGACAACCGCGTAATAATCAAGACCAAGTCTCGTTTCCTCGGGTATTATCGAGTTCGTAGGTGGACCGGCCAAGGTCGTATTTCGACTAGCTGCAGTTTATTCGCACGTGCACCGTGAAGCGATGGCGGCGGGGAACTTAATAGGAGTATGGACCGGTGTTCAATCAAAACACACTGGGTAGCGTAGAAAATGTAGAGTATATTGTTCAATCAAAAAGTAGGTACACGGGCACACACGCGGGTGTGCAAGACGCAAACGAACGGAGCAGTTAGAGACCGGGAGGGCACTGGTGAGAGAGAGAGATGCAGAGCTGACACTTACGGTTGACGAGAGTCGGCTCAGCCCCAGGACGTCTCCTTCGAAGGCGAGTGGTTGGAATCGCTCGGAAGCCTTGGACGTAGCGGAGTCGCACAGAAACCTCGGACAAGGCGCAGTCGTTGTCGGACCCTCTGGGTTGCAGTTATAAACCGGGAGCCTTCGCACGTCGCTCTCACAAAGCTATCGGTCTTTTCGTATCGAGGAGTCGCGCGCACGATGCTTACTCTCTGCGAGTCTAAACGAATCTCAATCTCTCTCCGCGAGACGCGGCACGCGCGCGAGGCTCTCTCTCTCTCTCTCTCCACTTACCGTGCTTTCTCCCGTTCCACTCTCTGCCGTTCGCCTGTAACAGAGCTGTAATACATTATTATACATCATGATATTTATGCTGGGGAGGTTATGATGAGTTAACATTGTTCCTCGTCATAAAATATATAAAAAAAAATAGAATAACAAAACTATAAGGGAGGTTGTTCTGGGCTTGAACTCAGATCCCCGACTTCTGAGGCGGGCACTTGTGTGTGTCTCTTGTCTCTTGTTGTGTGCTATCTTGGTATCGGTTTCGTTCTTCGCGCTCTGTCGGTAAGTGAGTGCGCTGTGTCGGCTAATAATGCCTTGCTGGCCTGTTGCTCATGTCTCGTTTTTTGTTGTTTGGTTGGGTTTGTTTCGTTTATTTATTTCTTTACACTTAACATTCTCCCCGTTCTACTCTTGCTTGGTCGTCCATCTTCTTCCTAAATCGTTCCTTGTTTACCTCGGGGTCCTTGGACATTACGAAGGAGGTATCTCCCGTCGAGTCATACAGAACTGCTCCTGCGACGACTATTTGCCGTCGGAAGGTCGAATTTACCATCGTAACTACGGTTCGGCAAGGGCAAACGTACTCGTAGTGTTCGGCCGTGAACCATTTTTCCAGCTGTTTCCTAGTCTCGCCTAATTCTCTTTCCCAGAGAACCATTCTATGTGCGTGCTGGTTTAATTCCTTTCTGCTGATCCGACGATGTTCTCTACTTTGCCGTTGGCGTCGGTCTGACTGCCTCTATGTCAGTGTAGGTGCTTGATATTTGACGCTGTCTCTATGCAGCTTTTTTCTTACTATGTCTTTTCTTTTTGGTTCTGTCCGAATGTTAAACTTGTATTATGTCGGATGGGTGTGCGTCGGGCTTAGGCTTAAGAAATGCCTGATACGTCTCAACAAAAATTTTCTTGACCTTACTGTAACTTTCAGAGTGATGCGTTAGTCATCTAAGATTGTTTAAATATTAGAGTGGCCATTATCACTTATTGTTGCCTTTTAGTGATGCCTAACATGTATGCGTAAAATCTTTCTTCTATGGCTGTAACTCTCTGAGTAATTCGTTAGTCATATAAGATTGTTTAAATAATTGGCCGACTATTTTCGCTTTTTATTAACTCTTATAAATGCTTAATATGTGTGTACAGAAACTTTGATATGTGAATGTAACTTCCCGGGTAATTCATTAAACATCTAAGATTGTTTAAATAATTGGGCGTCTATTTTCGCTTTTCGTTAACTGTTGGAGATGCCTAATATGTATACGTAAGATCTTTGATCTGTGAATGTAACTTTCCGAGCAATTCATTAAACATCTAAGACTGTTTAAATAATTGGGCGACTATTTTCGCTTTTCATTAACTGTTATAAGTGCTTAATATGTATGTACAAAATCTTTGACATGTCGATGTAACTTCCCGGGTAATTCATTAAACATCTAAGATTATTTAAATATCTGGGGGGTTATTTTCTTGATTCTTTAATTGTTAGGAGTACCCAACATGGGGCCGTAGAAATTATTCTTCTCTTTAAGTAACTTTCCGAGATATTGCATTTAACATGTGAGATTGTTTAAATGATGGGGCACCCTATTTGTCTATTAGGTGTCCTGGGGGTGTTCCATACGTACCCCTGAAGATTTTCACCTAGGACTCGTGGTTTTTTTGTGATTAAATAGTTAACTAATGCTCCGTTGTTTATTAACTTTGACAATTTGTATGATAGGGGTGGTCTCAGTACCTCCCCAGGCCATACAAATCTACCCTTTGTAGAAAAATTTTTCGAAATTCTTTTGTCCGTCCTAAAAAAATTTTCATTTGTTTATTTATCTGCTCCTAATTATTTATTTGCAATTTTTGGGGTTTGAGTCCTCTCGGGGGGTATACCCGTACCTTTGACTCAAAGGGGGGTGTAATCGGATTGTTGGTTCGATTTACATCGTCGATTCCCGAAATCCTGATTTGAATATGCCGCCTTCGGCCATCTTACATTCCTCGGCTGCACGGCCGTCGTACCGGCTCCGGCCGAGCGGTAGCGCGCCGCGCGTGTTTCTAGTTCTGTGCTCGTGGTTCCGTTGCCGCGCTCACGTATACTTCGGTTGCGAACTTCACTGCACATGCATTTGGCGGGATGCAGCTGCACCTAGCCTTCCTTGGCCCGTTGCCTCGTGCAGCATCCGACGTCAACACGTGCTCTCCTCGTACTTGCTCTTTTTTTTTCTCGACCTCGTTGTGGTTTCTTGCGGTTTTGTTTTCTTCTAATGTGAGTAATACATTTAATTTCCTGGCTTATTATTTTTGCTTCCTTCCTAAGGAAGCCTTGTAATAGTAATTTTTGGAGTTTGTGTAAAAACATGTGGGAAGTGTGTTTTGATGAATTTTTAGTCGAAAAATGGTGTTTTTAGAAAATGTCCGTACGGATGTATGTGTGTGTGTATGTGTGTGTGTGCGTATGTATACGCCTGTTTCTCAGCTTCTACTTGGTGGATTTTAACCCACCAAGTCTCATTTTCTTTGTTTTTGCTAGAAGATAGTGGGACGAAAGTCCGTTTTTACAATTTATATACGCTTTTTTTTTATAGTGATTTTTTAGTTTTGAGATTTCAGTTTTTGCCAACAAAGTTATCGGAAAAGTTAATAAAAGTAAATTGCTTAATATGTACCTGAAAGAGAATAAAATTGCCTATGTTTTTACCGTGAAAAATTTATATTATCGTTCGTCGTTCTTTTATTATACACCATACAGTGCAATTTTTTTAAATCGTTATAACTCAAAAACTAAATAGCGAATCATTCTAAAAAAATATATGATTATTGAAGGTAATTAGAACTATATACCACTTAAATTTTAAGTCATTTCATGGGGCAGATCCTGAGAAAAACATCAAAAACTGAAAAAAATCGTTTTTCTACGTGACGCGATAACTGGAGTAAAAAGGCAATAATCAAGTTCAAATTTTGGATTTAGTTAGCATTATATAGCACAATGATCCCTTTCTTTGGGATTTTTATAAAACCAGTTAGTTTCAAAGATATTGAGCTTCAAACTTTTGTTTTTTCACCCTGTATACTATGAGTCGTTTTTTCTACGTGATGCGATAACTGGAGTAAAAAGGCAATAATCAATTTAAAATTTTGGATTTAGTTAGCATTATATAGCACCTTTATCTCTTTCTTTGGGTTGTTTATGATACCAGTTAGTTTTAAAGATATTAAGCTTCAAAATTTTGTTTTCTTACCCTGTATACTCTATATAACTGAAAACTGTATCGCTTCGATCTCAGTTTCCATTAATGGATTTTAATCTATACTTAGACTCGTTTTTTGCTGTTTTTGTTTTATTAATTCGTTAAAAATAAGATTTTCAGTTACGCATGTGCGTATATTCATGGCGATTTTTCGATCACTGGTGATTTTAGATACGTTCCGCGAACTATATCCTTATCATTATATCTCGGAAACTAAATTTTGAACTTTTCGTTAAAACATCATGATTATCGAATGTTATTCTATAGACTACTTTAATTTTAAGTAGTCTACGGCAATTAAAAATTTTGAAATTTTTCAAAATTTTTGAAAATATGCTATGCGTCAAAGAGTTCTCAATTTCCTACTCCTTTTGCATGCTTAAAAAAGGGTCTATTCATGCACGTATCATAACAAGTACGGTGTTCAACAAGGGGGGAGTGGCTTTTTCGGACTCGGGTGATATTTTGAGCACTCGTGTCCGACTCGGGCGCCCTCGACTCCCACTCGTGCTCAAAATATCACCTTCGCTAGAAAAAGCCAATTTTCCCCCCTAGTTGCAATATACAATATCCTATTTTATAAATAGTATATTGTAAATTGCATATAAATTTTAACGCAACCAAATTGTACAAACAATATTTTCAGTTACGCATTGATTATGTAATATAATTATTTCGAAATAATTTTATCCATCAAACGAAAAAGCATAAAAACTTTATAGAATTATATATGAAGTAAAAACAATTTAGATATTAAAGCGATACATAAGGTTGAAGGAAGCTACGTGCCAAAGAATTGGCAGCGGTTTTTATATGTATGTGTTTAGTATTTTTTGCTTCCTCCTCAAGAGGAAGCTTTGTAATAGTAAAATTTTCAGTTTTGCTAATACTTCGTGGAAACAAATTTGGAGGTGTTTGGAGTACGAATCACACGTTTTTAGACATGTCCGTGCGGATGGCTGTGTGTGTGTGTATGTGTGTGAGTGTGTGTGTGTTGTATGTACGTATACCGCCATTAATTTTGGAACCATGCGACGGATCGTAATAAAATTTGACATGCATATATTTTTTCAATTCTGAATTTAGGTTTTTTTTGTTTTATGATTCTGGCCATTTTATGGCCATATTATAGCCATTTTTCTATTTTTGAAAAATATTTTTGCTTTTTTATAATGATATGATTTATACAATATATTCAATAATAGTGTATCTAAAAGAAATAAATTTGTCTACTTTTTTCCCGCAAGATTTTCTAGATTGACTGATTTGTTCATTTTTTATGATATAAAAGGTAATTTTTCGATAAACATAATATACTCAAAAATAAATAGTTAAATGTTTTGAAAAAATTCATGACAATAAAAAACCAACGATATCTACTAGTTGTAAAATTTTAAGCAATTTTGGCGACTAGTTTTTGAGATAAACATCAAAAACTAAAAAGATGGTTTTTTTATGTCGTACGATTACGGAGTAAAAAGGTTTAATTGAGTTGAAATTTTAGGAAAAGATTGATCTTTTGATCACTTCGGCTAGGTTCTTTTTGTAGCTTATGAAACCTTTTAGTTTAAAAGATATTAAGATTCAATTCTTCAACTCTCACCCTGTATACTCTGTGTGACTGAACATTATTATTTTTGTTAAACCATATAATTTGATAATTAAAGCTTAGTATATTTGAGAGTTTTCATGGTTTTATAAAATGTCCGTGCAGATGGTTTTGTCTGTGTGTGTGCGTGCGTGCGTACGTATACTGTCATAATTCTGGAACTACGTGATCGATCGTAATAAGATTGGACGTGCATATATGTTTTCTGATTCAAAGAATGAGTTGATTGTCCCATGTAATTATCTTCCACTAGCAGAATAGGAGGAAGCTAAGTGCCAATGACTTGGCAGCGGTTTTTTTACTGGCTCGTCCGTACATTAGTTTCAGGCGTCATGACTCAGTGCAATCTGTCTCGTGGTGTCCGTCAATCGTTTGTGCACGAGTTTGACAGAGTGCCGTATGCTCGAGTGCTGAAGGTGATGCAGGCGGGAATCGCGAAGGATTCTACTCATTGCGTCCATGTGGTAAGTTCCTTTTATGGCTATTCATGTGCTTTTAAATGTCTTAGTGTTTACCTATATTGTATCCGTGCGCGCGTGTGTCTTAGGGTTTTCTGCACTCCAAATTGGCTTATTACTTTTTTGCGCGCATCGTTCTTTTTTGTTTGCTTTTAGCGAGGCTTTTAGTTTTTACGTGTCCTGTGTATATGACACCTGTCCTGTATGTGTTTGCGCTTGTTTGTCTTGCCCATTGCTAGTGCGTAAGGCTTGTAGAAGGCTGTTCTAGTACGGACATCGTACTAGATCCTTCGCTCTTCTCGGGTCGATTGCAACAATAGATTCTACGCTCAGCGTGTGAGATATGTGTCTGCCGGGATTATATGTATATTTATGCTTCTCTGAATTCTTTCAGCATCCAATTTGTCCCGACTTGTGGTACAATAATCCTCGAGGGGACTATGCTTTCCCCCGATAAAGCAAATGTGTACATATATCTTCCCTATCTTTCCCCCTGGGTTCAATCTTGTTGTCATGTGCGTCTTCGGTTGCGCCCCGCGCCTGGCGGATCCGGCTTGTATTTAAGCTCTCGGGCCTCTGCTTGTTATGATGCAGCATCGAGTTCGGCTCTGGCTTCCGCTCTTCAGGTAGGCCATGCGCTTTTCTTACTATTTTTATTCTATGTGCTTCCTCTCCTTTTCGGGGTTCGATCCTTTTCTTTATATCTTTCTTATTCGTTGCAGGTGCGGACGGTTACTCCCGCTTCGCTTGATGCTCTAGTGGATCTGGGCAACTACATGGACTCGGTGTTGTCGCATCACGGCGGTCAATTTGCCGATCCGAAGGCTGGTCCCTTGTATGGGATGAATATGGAGGCTGTGGCCGAGCTTACGCTCCAATTAGCTGATGTGCCGTGGAACATTAGTCACGATCGCAGCTTTGGCGTGGACCCGAGCATGCCTGGTATCAACGTATCGACCTTTTATATGTCCGGGGATGGTTCCTATACCCCCATGCATTGTGAAGATGGGTATTTGGACAGCTGCAATCTTGTTCACTGGGATCTTCCTGGGTCCTGTAAGATTTGGCTATTCGTCCATCGGCGCGACAATGACCGGCTGATGGAGGCCGTAGTGAAAGAGGTCACGGCGTGGCGGGAAGCTGGATCTAAGTTGGCAGCCGTGGGCCAGGGGTGTTCTCTGCCACTTCACCATAAGGTCTGGGCCCTGTCCACGGATCTCTTGGACCGGCATAGCATCCGCTACCAGTGCGTCCGACAGGAGCCTGGGGATCTGGTCTTTGTGGCCCACGGTGTCTACCACCAGGTGGTGAATTTTGAGGTCACCCTGGCTGAGGCCGTCAACGTGGGTAGTGCCGCCTGGAATCTCGGCGCGCATCTCTTTACTACGTGCAGGTTCTGTGCGGCGGCTGGTAGGCCTAATGGCGTAAGCTTCATCCGGCCCAATGAGGCGTCGAGCGTGACCCTTAAGGAGCGGACAGTGCGCCTTTATTTATGTCCGAAAGAGGGGTGCCCTTACTCCAGCTCGGTCACAAGGGTGTTTGATGCTCACGTCCGCAGTCATCAAGCTCCTGAGAAAAAGGTCGAGGTGTTTGCTTGCGCCATCCACCTTTTGTGACGCGTGCCAACCTTAACAGGCATATGGCTCGACTCCATTCTGAGGCGCATCCGGTGGCCCTTCGGGTTTGGTGCCCCTTGTGCGGGCGTGAGTTGACTGCTCCCAAGCTCAACAGACATCTCGCTGAGAACTGCAAGGGCACTCCTATGTAGTACAGTTGCGTGTGGGCGTGTGAGTGCGTTTGGTTGAGTATGACGTGTGTAATTGTTGCTTGATTGCGCTAGTTTAAATTGTACGTGTGTGTGTCTAGATATTAAGTTTTGTGTGTTCTGCTACGATCCTTTTATAATTCTCTCATACGCCTTTGTAAAAAAAATAAATATCTCTACTTGGGGTTTTCAGTAGAGCCTCAACCCCATGTTTGTGTAGCCATTATTTCCCTGTTTATTCCACTTCGTCGTGTCTAATCTCCTTAGCTCCTAGCGCCTTCTCGAACCTAGTTTCGGAAAATTGTATCATTATGACTTGGAACATTGAAGGTGTGGTTTCCCGGAAAATTGAAAATGGGCCCTTGCTAGAAATTCGTTTTATCATTTTTTTTTTTTGTGTCAGTCGTAACTCATCGAAAGGTATTTTATCGAAAGATCGCTAAAGTGTATCTCATGCGAAAGGCGCGTGCTTGAGTATTCGTATTTGATGAGCATTTTAGCTGAAAATGCTGTTGTTCCCCTCCTTTTGCTGTTGTCGTCATGAGCGATAGGGTTCGTGTTACATCTTTTGTTCACCTTGCCGCTGAAATTCCCGTTTCATTGAGTCTGCTGCACATTTCTTTCATTCTTTTATTCCATACCGGCTTCCGCATCGCCGTGTTTCTAATATTTATTATTATATATTATTATTATTATTTTTTTTAGGTGCTTTATTTATGCCTCATAATATTATCCCTATGTTTTACATAGCGAATGACCATTTACTAATTGTTATATTGTTATTACTACCGATACCGTTAACGTTCTCCCCTCGCCGTTTTCGCAATTAGGCGTTGCATAGTTAAAAAATCGTAATTGTCTCGCGGTTAAATAATTGTATCGTAATATGGTTTGAACCGTATCGATCGTAATAATAATTGTATCGTAATATGGTTATCGTAATACTGTTCGTCATTTGCCTGACTGTCTCGTATTTTCTACAAGTGCTCTCCGGCCTTTCGTGCTGTTGGTTCATCACTTCGTTATTTCCTTGGTAAGTGTCTATCATTGGC
Organism: Pteromalus puparum; assembly: GCA_012977825.3. Taxonomy (NCBI): domain Eukaryota; kingdom Metazoa; phylum Arthropoda; class Insecta; order Hymenoptera; family Pteromalidae; genus Pteromalus; species Pteromalus puparum. The sequence continues at coordinate 29,808,154 of CM053169.1, read as the reverse complement.
TTATATATATATTTTTCCAATTCTTCGTAGTTTTCTCTGAAGCTACTTTCTTCTAATACTCATTTTCTAATAATTTTAGGAAAGAGAATAAAAGATGGCTTGCTTTGGTTCCTGTGGATCTGGACCTCGTTCTCCGCGACGTCCTTTCACTCCTGAATTGAGGAATGCGATTGACCGCATGTCAGCGAGGTTAGATGCTTCCAACATCTCGCTGGACCAACTGATTGATGATATGCTGTTCCTCCGGTCCGCCCAGCAATCTACTCGGCCTATAATCGTACCGGACTATGTGTCCTGGCCAGGTCGATCGAGTCGGGTCTTCTACGAGATACCTCAATCGGGTGCTCGACCATCCCATCGACGTACTGGTCGTGATCGAGGTGCTGTCGGACGAGTGCCTGATGATCGTGGTTCCTCATCTACTTCAGTCCGAGCAGCTGGTCGAGGCTTCCGTCCGTCTTTCCGTCCGTCGAACTTGCACCTTCTTCTTTTGGTTTTCGTGTCTTCTGTCGTGGACGACCTTTCCCTGGACCTATCACTTTCGGCCCGCCTCGTTCTCGTGTGAGTAATGATCCTTGTATTTTACTGCTTATTAATTGTCCGGTTGTCGCGTTATTATTATTTTTCTCACTGTTCTATGTCTTTTTTTTTGCCATTGATTTATAGTCTTTTCGAGGCGTAATAAATGCAAGATATCTTAGGCGTAGTCGGACGCCTATTCGTGGTTTTGTCGAGACAACGTCATCAATTTCGGGTCTATCCGGTGTGGTCGTGCAGGGCGTATCCCAATTCCCGTATAATCTCTCTGCAGCATCCGCTCCTTATGCACCATTGCCCCAAATAACGAGTGCCTTCTCAACCTTCCTTCCGGTTCGGTCTAACGAGGAGCGCTCCGGTCCTGGAGCTTTCCCATTACTCGTACAGCCTCCGCGCGCTTCTACTCGTGGTTCGGTAGCTACGTTTGTGCACAATGGTGGGTCGGATTCACCGCGAGAGAATATAACTGAGTGGGCCGGTTATTGGTATAATAGCTCTACAATTTCTGTTCCCGAGTTAAATCCCGTGTCGACTACTGGGAATAATTTTCACAAAAGTAGCTTTGCTTATTCTGGGTACTATCCCACAATTCTAGCTGATTCGCGTCTGGCGAGTCCTGATACGTCCACTGGTGCCTTGTATGCGGAGCTGGAAAATCGCGAGCTTGCGTTTATGTCCACCCGGGTTCCGTTCATCGAGACAGTGCCGTCGCTTGAGGTCCCCCGCGCGGTGCCTCTACGCGAATCTCTATCTAGGGACGGAAACGTGAATTTGTCACCGACGTCGCTCGCGCGACCAACAGAGCCGTCTGTGATGGAGATCAATTTATCAAGTGATTCGTCGGATGATCTTCCTTCTATTTATTCAACTAGTTTATCGAGTTCGTCGCAAAATACCGAAGTCATCGCGCGCCCGTCTTCTCCGCTAAATAATTCCGAGCCTGTTCTGATACCTTGCCCTATTTGTTGCGATTTTATGTTTATGCCGATTTATCAATGCTTAAATGGTCACTCGGTATGTAGTTTTTGTCGGGATAACTGACAATTGGACTCTCCATGCCAAGTCCTGCACCTTTTCTCCCGTGGGTGCTTCTGCCTCGCCGTTTCCTTCTGGTTCGGTGGTTCGTACTTTTAATCGTCGTATTGTGACTGACAGCGATTCCGACAGTTCAACTTCTCTTGATTAACGTTTGTTCTCGTAATTGCGTGCTTTGCTTGTGCTCCCAGTCCTAATCACTCATTTCTATACACTCCAATCCTTGTTTCAGGTTCAACCAGAACTCCGAATCCCTTATGAGCCCAATCGAACGTTAGGCCCTGCGCGGCCTAGTCCGGATCTGCTGAATTCTTGGGACGACCTTCCTCAGGATGACGGAATATTGATCCATCTTCGGCTCAGGTGCCGCCTAGTCCGACCGCTTCCGTGCCGGACGATCTACTGGGTAATCTGTTCTTGGATTCGGATAACAGTAGTATCTCCGACGGTGCTCCCGAAGCTGCTGAGGTTGCCGAATCAAGCGAACTTGCTGCTGCGGCGCCTGCTCTCACGACTTCTTCGGCGGAGAATCCTGATGAAGCGGAGGTTCTGCTTCGTGATCTTTTCACCTGTCCTATCTGTGATGATTTTATTTATCCAGAGTGTGATAATGGTCACGCCGTGTGTTCCCGCTGCTTGTTCCGCTGCAGGCGCAGCCCTGTATGTCGGGCATCAACTCCGGTCTGGAGAAACCGTCTGCTTCAAGGAATCGGGTCTAGGATGCGCTTTCCTTGTCGCCATCACCATCTGGGTTGCCCTGAGGTGCCAGAGGCTTCCGCCTGGCTTGAGCATAGCGATGCTTGCTCTTACGGTCCACGACCTATGAATCCGAGGACCCGTCATCATATTGACTGGCGTGCATCCGACGATCGCGATTTTCCGTGGTGAAACGCTTTATTTTGTCATTCATAATTTAAGCTTTAATAACTTGTTGTGATTATATATGGTTAATATAATTTCAATTTTTTTTCTGGGAATTCTAGTGCTTAGTCATTTATAAGTCCTGCTTCGTTCCAGTCGATATCCTACTTGTTTTCTCACATGAATTCCCTTCTATATTTTTTTTATTAGTTCTCGTTGTATCTTTAAATTACTTGGACTTTGCGGCGTCCGGGGGTCGCTAGATGTTCGACTGAATGCCCTCTCTATTATACATTGTTTTATGCGGCGTCCGGGGTCGCTAGATGTTCAAGTTTTTCTCCCCCTTTCATATTATTAAATCCGAGTTGATTTTAGCCTCAAATCATATCAATTATTTTAATTATTATTTTAGACCTCTTAGCTCAATTATTGAAATACTAATACTAAGAGCTATTCGTCAATATCTCCTTATCTCGATTCCAGTACAATGTGATTATATTATGTTTAAATGTTTCCCGAAACCATGATTACTGTTTACTTATTATTATTGCATCCTCCTCAAGAGGAAGCTTTGTAATAGTAAAATTTTCAGTTTTGCTAATACTTCGTGGAAACGCATTTAGAGGTGTTTGGAGTACGAATCATACGTTTTTAGAAAATGTCCGTGCGGATGGCTGTGCGTGTGCGTGTGTGTGTGTGTGTGTGTGTGTGTGTGTGTGTGTGTGTATGAACGTATACCGCCATAATTTTGGAACCATGCGACGGATCGTAATAAAATTTGACATGCATATATTTTTTCTAATTCTGAATTTAGGTCATTTTTTGTTTTATGATTCTGACCATTTTATGGCCATATTATAGCCATTTTTCTATTTTTGAAAAAATATTTTTGCTTTTTTATAATGATATGATTTATACAATATATTCAACAATAGTGTATCTAAAAGAACATAAATTTGTCTACTTTTTCCCGCAAGATTTTCTAGATTGACTGATCTGTTCATTTTTTATGATATAAAAGGTAATTTTTCGATAAACATATATAACTCAAAAAATAAATAGTTAAATGTTTTGAAAAAATTCATGACAATAAAAAACAACGATATCTACTAGTTGTAAAAATTTTAAGCAATTTTGGCGACTAGTTTTTGAGATAAAAATCAAAAACTAAAAAAAATGTTTTTTTTATGTCGTACGATTACGGGAGTAAAAAGGTTTAAATTGAGTTGAAATTTTAGGAAAAGATTGATCTTTTGATCACTTCGGCTAGGTTCTTTTTGTAGCTTATGAAACCTTTTAGTTTAAAAGATATTAAGATTCAAATTCTTCAACTCTCACCCTGTATACTCTGTGTGACTGAACATTATTATTTTTGTTAAACCATATAATTTGATAATTAAAGCTTAGTATATTTTGAGAGTTTTCATGGGGGGGTGCAGCTCTATCCTTTTGATATCAATCTTAACCCCCAGTCCCCTGATACCCCTCCCCTACACGTGTCTTCCTAACCTATCCTTTTAGTATCGAATAGTAGCGAATATTTAAATGAAAGAATGAGTTGATTGTCCCATGTAATTATCTTCCACTAGAAGAATAGGAGGAAGCTAAGTGCCAATGACTTGGCAGCGGTTTTTTTTTGTTGATATATCCTGATGTTTTTGGCGTCTTTTAATCTTTATCACTATTTTCTTGTTCCATTCCCTGTATATGTCGTATAAGCTTATGTTAACTATTCGCGTTTTATCCCCTTTTTGAATTTTTGCATTATGCGTAGAGTAATTTATAGCTATTATTTCGCATAGGCCCTTGTATTCGGGTTTAAATTGGCCTACCTTGGGTTCTTTCAGAACATAAACCATTTCTCCCTCCCTAAAGTGTTTCACATTTAACTTCCTATCATAATAGTATTTTGAGCGGTATTTCGATTGTATTAGATTCATCGCGGCCATAGTTCTAAGTTGAGTGTAAGCTTCTGTCGTGTCAGCAAGGTAGTCGTCGTATGTCTGTAAATGCTCGCGTGGTGGGAAACTTGACGGTGTTCGCGCGCGTCGGCCGAAAACTAATTCATGCGGTGAATATCCTAGTCCGTCGTGTTCTGTGGAGTTATATGCGTGCTGTGCTAATGGTACGACTTCATCCCACTGGTCATTGCCATCAATGTACATTTTAATGTATTCTTTGAGCGTATGATGCATTCGCTCTATACCTCCGTTGGACTGTGGATAGTACGCGGTTGTCGAGTACTTGTTTACTTTAAATATGCGCGCGAATTCTTCTAGCACTCGTTTCATGAAATGTGCTCCTTGATCGGATATTAGGGTTACTGGTGAGCCAAAGTAACAGATTATTTTTTCCGTGAGTGCTCGTGTCACTTCCCTTGCTGTTGCGTGCTCGACTGGTACTAATATGCAGAATTTCGTAAAGTTATCTTGGATGGTCAATATCTAGCGGTTTGCTCTCTCTCTCTCTCTCTCTCTCTCTCTCTCTCTCTCTCTCTCTCTCTCTTTCTCTCTCTCTCTCTCTCTCTCTCTCTGTCGGCTCTGGTGAGTACTAGTCGCTTTGCTGTGTACGCCTACTTTGTACTGCTTTTTCTGCCGCACTCTGCCTTCGGGCGCCTTTTGTTACAGCTTGTTGCACGCACCTTAATGCAACCTTCAGAGTGATATATAATTCACTGGAGGCTGCATTCTTTTCTCTTCACCATCTTCGCTGCAAGCATCTGCCTCTTCACCTAACCTCAATTTGCTCGGCTTTGTTTTCTTTCCTGCTTGGCTTGGTTTTTGCTCTCCTCTCAGCCTCGACGCGACATCTCACAGGACGAGGAAACAACATCTTCACCCGCTCAGTCACAGGTTGGTGCTCGGCTGCTTCAGCTCTCTCTTTCTCTGCAAACACCACCGCCTAGTGCTACGTACGACAAGCTCTCAGCTTAGTCGGTAACTTACCAACAACGGAGATCTCCACACACGCTCTACATTATCGACTGCCAGTAAGTTACCGACGAAATGAGTACAAGTGGAGTAAAGCCTGCGGATCCACCTTCGATCATTTGCGATAAATGCGACAAGCCCATACAGACCAGGGACCCTAAACAATGTCAACTTTGTCACAACTTCTTCCACACAAAGTGTATTGCATTCCGGTCCCTGCCTGTGAAGGGCGTTGCGACGTTTGCCTGTGAGACCTGTGCTGACATGTACACCAAGAGAAGGCTGGAATCGTCACTCAACAGCAGCACCCAGACCGTCTCTAAGGGCAAGGCCAACAACACCACGACCAAGAGAAAGCCCCTCTCTGCGCCCCCCTCCACCAGTACATCACGCAATCAGTCGCCGGCGCGTCAAACACCGAATACAGCTGATGTTACACTGCAGGACATCCTCGCAGCGTTGACGGAAATACGCGCCACGCAGGACGAAGCGGTGAAGGAACAAAGGGACATGTTCAGGAAGATCTCTGGGCTAGAAGAAAGGCTTGGCCCCATCGAGCTGCGTCTCAGAGCCCTCGACGATCTGCCTCTGCTTCAAACCCGTATGGAGAAGGCAGAGCAGAGCATCACGGAACTCAGGGCGCAGCTACAAGATCTGTCCGCAAGGCCTCTCCCTACGCTGCCCAAGGACGGCAACAACAACAACAGCAACAACAACGCCGCCACGCCTGCCACTGTCATCCCTGCGGAGATCGCCAGTCTGCGCAGTGAACTGCAGAAGGTAAAGCGACAGCAGGAGACTTCTGCCAACAACACCGTGGTACTGACAGGTCTATACTACACACGTGAGACCTGCCTCGACCTACTGGCATTCTCTGTGCTGTCGGCCCTAGATCCTTCTGTCCTCAGAAGGGACATCACAGGAGCAAGGGTCATGGGAAGAATTAACGCAGTTACTGCCACCTCGGCTGCTGACAGCAGACTTCCACCGATTACTATCACCCTGTCGTCCCACGCCCTTGTTCGACCATCCTTGCGAAATTTAAAAAGGGTAAACTCTATACATCAGAGTTAGACGCTGGCATTCTCGAGGAAGCAAAGGCCCTAGCCCCAGGCCATCAAGGGCTAGTGAACATAAACGAGCTGCTTCCTCAAAAGACTCATAAGCTTCGCATCAGGGCCAGACTGGAGGCCAAGAAGAGGAACGGGTGCAGAACCTATGTGCGGGATGTAACGGTCCACATCCGTTCTACAGAGGACACGGAAAGGGCCACCGTCATCACCAGCGACGAAGACCTGACAAATTTTTTGTCCCAGGGGCCGCCGGACAACATAACCACTGAAGACGCTTCATTTAATTCCACCTGCACCACCATCAGCATCATCTACTACATCATCGGCCACATCCTCATCAGTCTCCAAGGTAACTGTCCAAGGGTTTAAGGGCCTGCCACTTCAATGCTAACTCCCTCACGGGTCACATTGAGGCGGTCAGGCTCTTTTTGTCCACTCGTCCTTTCTTTCACGTAATAGCTGTGACTGAAACCTGGCTAGAAGAAAAGGTTAAAACAATCCCTTTACTTGATGACTATATACTATATAGACGGGACAGAAATAGAAATGGTGGAGGTGTGTCCCTCTACATACATAAAACTTTGACTGCTTCTATCATTGCATCATCTGACGGTACATGGTCTGGCAGGCCGGGGAAGCCGGAGTATCTCTTCTACGAGATTTCTGCTAAGGGAGTATCTCCCATCTTTGTCGGCGTTGTTTATCGTCCACCACATGCCCCTTTCATCCAGGGCAATGATTTCATAGAGAAACTCTCTACACATATGCACTGCTACTCAAACAAGCTGATCATGGGCGATTTCAACGCTGATCAACTCTCCTCTTCCGAAGATGCTAAGTTCATCAGAGCCTTCATAGAGGAGAACTCCCTACAGTCGGTTCCTTATCGCGCCGCGCACCATAAACAGGAATCCGACACCTGGCTGGACCTCTGCTTGATAGACGAGCAGGATCGTCTGCTCGAACACTGGAAGTCAGACACACCCTTCATAAACGGACATGACCTCATAACGGATACTCTCGACGTACAGATGCCACGACACGTACCTAAAACCTTCACCTACAGAAACTACAAAGGCATCTGCGCCGAGAAACTGAGGAACCACCTCGGGGCATGTGACTGGTCATCCCTCGCCACCTCATCACTCGACGAATGCATTGCTGTACTCAACACCAACTTAACTAACGCTGTAAATCATCTCGCCCCATTACGCACAGTGACACCTGGACAGAAGCGCCACCCGTGGTTCACCACGGCTCTTCGTGGACTTGTGAGAGAACGAGACAGACTTTACAGGCGATTTCGCAGATCACGTCTCCCATTAGATCTATTTTTCTATAGACTCGCTAGGGATGATGCTCACAGACAGGTCGAGGAGGCTAGGCTGAACTATTATCATTCACGCCTGTCCTCCCTGACAGATGTCGGCGAGATCTGGAGAGAGCTAGAGAAACTTGGAATAACATCCTCCAAGCTAAAATCACCTTCTCACTTCTCAAACGAAGACCTCAATATGCATTTAAGGGGCATTTCCAACAACCCGCAAGCTCCTGCTGTTGACGATTATCTGCGTACCCTCGAGAGTCTGAACTTCCCTGAACATTTCAGTTTTAGGGAGATTACGGAATCGGACGTTTTAGCTGCAATAACGCACTTTGACTCCCAGGCCAGAGGTAGCGACGGCAACCCACAGGTTGTAATTCACAAGGCTCTGCCAGTACTCACTCCCATTCTTTGTCATATTTTTAACCTGTCATTGAGCGAGTCGTGCTTCCCCTCTGACTGGCAAAAGTCTTTAGTGCATGCACTAAACAAAGTCAGCTCTCCTACATCTCTAACTGACTATCCTCCGATCTCCCTTCTATGCTTTCTGTCAAAGGCGCTGGAGTGGCTGGTGCATAAGCAAATCTCTGAGTACCTTGAGTCCAGGCTTTTTCTGGACGATTTGCAAACTGGTTTTCGCACTGGCCACAGCACTCAGTCCGGCCTACTCAAGCTAACGGATGAAGTCAGGCGTGGCATTAACAAGAAGGTAACTCTTCTTCTTCTTTTCGACTTCAGTAAGGCCTTTGACACTGTATGTCACGTCAAACTTCTCCGAAAGCTAACACACCTGGGTTGTCTCATATATTACAGGCAGAAAACAGGCAGTCGTTGGTGATGACGGCGAGCTTTCCATTTTTCGCCCTCTCAACACGGGAGTACCGCAGGGATCTGTCCTGGGTCCTCTGCTATTCTCCCTGTACATCAACGACATCAGTTTCTGCCTGGACCCCGATGTATCTCATCTCCTCTACGCGGATGACTTGCAAATCTACAGCCAATGCCACCTTGAGGAGCTCGATTCTTGTTCCGCGAAGATGTCAGCTAACGCCGAGAGGATTACAGGTTGGGCTGCACAAAATCATCTAAAGCTAAACGTTCTTAAAACACAGGCGATCGTCCTGGGCTCCCCCCACTACATTAACGCTTTACCAAATGTCGCTAACACCTCTATCAATATAGGGGGAGCCCAGGTCGAATATCAATCGTCTGTGCGCAGTCTGGGAGTGGTGCTCGATTCTAAACTGAACTGGAAAGAGCACGTCACACAACTGTGTAAACGTGCTCATTCACTAATGTATAGGCTATACTTCTTCAGAAAGAGCACCAACCAAGAGTTGCGCAAGCATCTCGTGCAAGCACTGCTGTTTCCCATAATAGACTACTGCTCTCTAGTATACTGTGACCTTACTCAAGAACTTGACACTAAACTACAGAGACTGGTGAACACAGGAATACGTTACATCTTTGGTGTAAGGAGGGACGAGCACATCACCCCCTACAGACGTGAACTGCAATGGCTCACCACCGCCGGGCGTAGGAAGTACTTTGCGGCCTGTTTTCTCAGAAAACTTTTCAACACTGCCACACCATCGTACATCTTGGCCTTCTTTGACTTCCACGTCGCACTCCGTCATGTGAGGGGTGAGGTGACTGCCCTGGACATCCCCCCCTTCTGCACGGAGACGCTGAGGAACTCATTCCATATCAGCGCCTCATACCTCTGGAACTCCTTACCATCTCATCTTCGTGACAATAGATCTATCACCCAGTTCAAAATGCAAGCTAAGCGCTACTTCCTCGCACAAGAGAGTACATAACATTCACAAACAGCATTCGTCACCCATCTCTCGCCTCCATTACTCTCACACTCGTTCACTACCCTTTCATCAATGAACTGTTATTTTACTTATTACTTTAATTAATGATTTGTACAAGAATAAAAATTATCTAAATCTAAAAATCTAAATCTGAGGCATTGGTCCTCAGAAGTCGATCGATATCTTGTCGAAGGGATGGGACGGGGTGTCTGTTATGAGCATTAGTAATTTTGTTTTTACTCGAACTAGTTTCTTCTCCTGGCATCCCGCGCATCCTCGAACAAATTGCCTAACCTCTGCTTGCATGTTTCGCCAATAGTACTCGCCGGCTATCCGGTTGTATGTTTTATTTGTTCCCTTATGGCCGCCGATTGATGACTCGTGATATTCTTTGATAAGCCTGTATCTATCCTCGACTTTTGGTACTGGCAGGTTATTTTTGAATAGAACAATCGATATTGCTTTCCCTTTGAAAATTTTATTACACTGTTCGATTACGTGTTCCCAGTCTGCGAGTGTAATTATTCCTAAGTCTCTGATAAAACCAAACGTCGTTATTCTGTGTTTTTCGATAAGTAGTTGTAGTGTCTTTATACACCCCGTAATGTCCGGTCTTAAGGGCTTGTCGTGCAGGTGTTTTTTCAAAACTATGCCGAACATATACATATCTCTATGTTTTGTTAGTATTATCTCGCCGACTGATCGTTGCGTTCCTAGTATCTTCTACATGTACTGTGTTTCCACTAACACCAGATGTATTGACGGGCCCTTTCCTACTAGGCATAGTCCAGTCGAATTAGGTTTTGAAGATAAAGAAATTAAATCTTGAAATGTCTTTGCACTTTATGGCGGGGAAGAGTATGCAGAATCATAATATCAAAAACCGCTGCCAATTCATTGGCACGTAGCTTCCTCCAATGGAATTTATTATTTCAATAAATAAAATATTTTTTTAAAATACAGTATGTGAATGCTAGTTTAAATATTTCCAAATTTAATTATTTTGCTGTAGAAGCACTAGACACCCCTATAAGAAGAAGCCAAATTTTTGAGAAAAATTGATTTTATATTTCAGCTCTTTACTTGAGAACTGATTAACAAAATCGTTAAAAATTTTTACAGCAGATAGCTTTTTTTATGGTGAATCACCAAATAAAATTTTGATGCAATTGGCTACATTGTTTTAGAGATATGAGGAATCAAAAAAATTTCAAACAAAAATTAAAACCTTGATATCTTAAGAACCATAGGGGTTTCAAAGCTGCGCAACGAACTCAGCCAAAAAACATAAAATATCAAGTGCAATAAGGCCTTTTTACGCCCGTAATCGTGGCACAAAAATAAATCATTTTTTCAGTTTTCGATTTATTACTGAAAAAATAAGTGGTCAAATAACTTGAAATTTCAAAGGAATATAGTTCGACACATAACCCATTAACATGATTTTTTTCGTGAGGTTATGATGTTTAGTTTCAAAGATATGAATTTAAAAAAAAAATCACCTTCTTCATGTTATCTGCCGAACGGAGCGGTAGATCCCGGGGACCAAACGGGGAAAAGTAGATAATTTTATTACCTTTCAAATACATTTTAGCTGAATCTTTTGTAACAATGGAATTATTGAAAAAAACGCAAAATAGTGTTTTTCAAAAATCAAAAAATGGCCACAAAAAGAAAAATAGTTGAGAAAATAAAAAAAAAATGTTTTTCCCGAATTCAGAATCCAAAAATAGATATGCATGTCAAATTTGATTGATATTGACGGAGTAGTTCCAGAAATATTGCGGTATACACACACACACACACACACACACACACACATCCATACAGACATTTTCTAAAAACACGTAATTCGAAAATCAAACATCTCAAAACATGTTTCTATTCGATAGTGAATCTTCATCCAAGCAGCATCTTGCAAGAAGAATGTATCAGCACATCAATAGAATGAGCAGGAGCAGCATTCGCAGGAGTACTCCAATCCAAAAAACCGCTGCCAATTCTTTGGCACGTAGCTTCCTTCAACCTTATGTATCGCTTTAATATCTAAATTATTTTTACTTCATATATAATTCTATAAAGTTTTTATGCTTTTTCGTTTGATGGATAAAATTATTTCGAAATAATTATATTATATAATCAATGCGTAACTGAAAATATTGTTTTTAACGATTTGATAAAACAAAAAACAGAAAAAAAACTAGCCGATAATCATGATGTTTTAACGAAAAGTTCAAAATTTAGTTTCCGAGATATGATGATAAGCATATAGTTTGCGGAACGTATCTAAAATCACCAGTGATCGAAAAATCGCCATGAATATACGCACATGCGTAACTGAAAATCTTATTTTTAACGAATTAATAAAACAAAAACAGCAAAAAACGAGTCTAAGTATAGATTAAAATCCATTAATGGAAACTGAGATCGAAGCGATACAGTTTTCAGTTGTATAGAGTATACAGGGCAAGAAAACAAAATTTTGAAGCTTAATATCTTTAAAACTAACTGGTATAGAGAAAAGAAAATATCGTACGACGCTACAAGCCTATAGCGCGTTATGTATATGTATACATTACTGTAGTCGTAAGGACAAGCCGCGTGAGTGTCAGCTGTGTTGGTGTGCGTTATTTGTATTCTATTTATTATTTTTCATTTATTTCATTTAATTACTCTCAAACGCTATTAATTTATTTAATTTTGTCTCTTATTTAATACACTAGGAAATCTAAGTGCGCTTCGCGCACCTCTTATTATACCATCAATTTTATCTTTCCAGAATTATTTTAAATTTTGCCGCCTTTTAAAGTGTTTTTAGGTTATGTAATAATATTTGCGTTTCTAATTCGCGTTCCTAAATTCTTGTACTAGGCGACTGGACATTAATTAAATGCTTCACATCACTTTTTAAAGAGAGGATTATATAAAAGGAACTTCATTCCAACCGGGTGTCCCACCGACAACTCTCCCGTTTTTTTTAATTTGTTAAAAAAATTGTTGCAATTTGTTGTTGCTGTAATAAATTACTAACTTTTTTTTAAGCGTTCGACTGCTTAGTTTTGAAGTTATAAGAAATCGAAAAAATTTCAATAAAAAGTTGTATCATCGATATCCCAGAAACCATAAGGTTTTGAGAGCTGCGCAAAGAACTTAGCCGAGACGCATAAAAAGTCTACCTTTTCTCAAAATTGTAGATGAATTTAAGCCTTTTTACTCTCGTAAACGTAGGACATAGAAAACTCATTTTTTTCAGTTTTCTATTTGTTATTCATAAACTACGTAGTCAAATAAATTGAAATTTTTGTGGTATATAGCTTGACTCAGAACCTCTCATCATATTTTTTTTTTGTGAGGTTCTGATATTTAATTTTGGAGATATGCCTTGATTCGCAAAAATCACCTTTTTCGCCTTTGCTGCCAAACAGTGCGGTCGATCTCGAGGGCTAAGCGGGGAAAGGAAGGTAATTTTATTCTCTTTTAAATGTACTATACCTGTATTTTTGTGTAACATTAAGATTATACGAAAAATGTAAAAAATAATTTTGCAAAATGCATAAACAGCCATAAAATGAAATTTAGTTAGCACAATTGAAAATAACTTTTTTTCCCGAATTCAGAATCGTTTCTACAAAGTTTTAGCGAAAGTGAAAATTTCACTATTACAAAGCTTTCTCTAGGAGAAAGCAAAGTCCACGGCCCGCAAACTTTGTATCTCCGCTCATCCAGGTATGTCGACTGTCTCCGCATCGCGAGGTAGATTTGATGGATCCGCACCTCGTTTCTTTATTAAAGTAGTGAAATCCCCAAAACAAACATAACTGATGTCAAGAAATTGTCTTTTATATTTTTTAGGTATACGCATGCAGGTAATTATTTTATGAAATAAAATAATTTTTACTTCAATTCTTAGTTGATACAATAGTTTAGAATAAATAGAATTTTGAATTACTCATTTAAAATTTCGCTCCATTGGTCCGATTGTAATGATTTTTTTTTAATTTTTGTTTTTTTACGTACATAACAATGCAATTGGTCGCGATTCTCAAAATGAAAAACTCGCTGAAATAAAGCATCTATCAACTGTCATTTGTTGATAAAAATGTTGTAAAATATTAATTTGGTGAAAATTCTTTTTTAGCATTTGATAAAAATACCATATACATAAGCTTCCGATTCTGAATGGTTTCATTAATTTTCATAAAACGTCAGAAAATTCGCAGCTACTCGAAGTTTATGGACAAACAATTTTGCAATAGGCCGCCATTTTGAGATAGGAAATAGTATATTACGATACATGTGACTTATTATTATTATTATTATACACGTGACTTATTATTATACATTACTTATTATTATACGATTTAAGTCACAAGTATCGTATACTATTTTATAGCTCGTGTGACATAAACCCGCCACCCACACGGGGAAAGGAGCAGAGCCGCCCCCCGCCTAAAAAAAGATAAATAAAAAGTCGAAAAAATTAAACGAACTATTTTATAGCTCTTTAAAATAAAAATCTATGTACAAATGAAAGCATTCAAACAAAATCCCTTCATTCATACCAAAAGTATAAGTATACAAAGCATGCTTCTAAAATTTTAACCCAATCAAACCATGTGGTCACATATATGGACAGTGCCAAAATGCTCAAAACAGTATACGGAGATTCACCATGAATAAGTAGGTGCTAATATGGATGTACCATGGTAAAAATACAGGTAATATAACCTAATATTAGTATAAAAATTATATAACAATTATAATTTATTTTTGTTATTATTTATAAGAAGTTTATTCTTCAGAGTTTAAAGGTGGTGTGCCCCCTTAAAAGAGAGTAAAATTACCTTACTTTTCCCGCTTAGCCCTCGAGATTGACCGCACTGTTCGGCAGCAAAAAGCCCTACCGCCCGTCCATACTTGATGCAGCACTTGTATACCTATCCTTTTGGTAACCACCTCCCATCCCCTTCCCTATATTGCTTCTTTCTAAATAAAAAGTTATAATCAAATTTTTGGTTCTACCCCTTTAACTGACATTTTACCCCTCAACCTGATTGACTCATATAGAGTGCATACATCTAAACTCTCAAAACGTCAAGGAATATCATACATCCGTACAGATTTTTTAGAAACCATGCAATCATCTTCTACTAGCGGAATAGGAGGAAGCTAAGTGCTAATTACTTGGCAGCGGTTTTTGCCATCCGCACGGACATTTTCTAAAAACGTATGATTCGTACTCCAAACACCTCCAAATGCGTTTCCACGAAGTATTAGCAAAACTGAAAATTTTACTATTACAAAGCTTCCTCTTGAGGAGGAAGCAAAACTGACAGTAGTGTAAAGCACAAGTCGAGAAACGGTGTGAAAAAGAGAGGTGTGAGAAAGACGAAAAAGAAGAGACATATAACTTGTGATAAGAAGAAGAATTCTGGGAGAGGACGAAAAAAAGTAGAACAGCTCGAGATATTTTTGATAGTTAAAGATAGCGTTCCTACACACTCATTTGTGCGAATGTCTAAAGTCCGAGCTACTATTGTTTGAAATTCGACATACGAGACTACAATCGAGGGTTCACACTGGGTTCAATATAAACCGATATCATCTTTGACCGACGACTCACCGTCACCGATAGAATTTGTGATCACCGGGAATAGTGATAAATACCTCGATGTAGCTCATACAATGGTCAGTCTTAGTGTCAATTTGAGATGCAGCATAGACGAAGAAGATGTAGCTGAAGCAAACCGACCAGCTTTTAGACTTATCAAACCGAGTAGGCACAATCAATAATTTGATGCACTCACTGTTCAATCAAGCGGATGTGTTTTTTAATCAGAAACCTGTGCCGCTGCCTACCAACGCTTGTAAGGACAGGGCATACATAGAAACATTGCTGAATTGTGGACCTGCCGCTAAATCTTCTCACTTGTCGACTGTCTTGTGGTGTAGCGATACGGCTGAAGAAATGAACGACACGGAAAATCAGAACGAGGATCTTGTGAAGAGACGAAAATTTCTTGCTCCAAATAAACCTGTCAAGTGGACCTTATTGGGCATCTTCATACAGATGTGTTTAATCAGGAGAAGCTGCTGATCAACGCGGTCGAAGTGAGATTGTGCTTACAAGGAGAGCTACTAGGCTCTGGGAAAGGGATTCCGCTAAGACTTTCAGATATGTTTTCTGGTAATTAAAAATTAAAGAGAAACCAGTTGTAGTTTGATCTCATAGGCCTTTATTCGGGAGTTATAGCCAATTTGAGTGAATTTTAACAAAAAAACCTAGTACATTTAAACAAGTATAACTTCTAAGACATAATTCCTAGAGCATTCTGTATAAAATTTACTTCAAGTACGGAAAATTTCCTATAAAATGAGGTGATTACAAAGGCCAAAAGATTATTTTCTTCAAATGATACAGCTAATTGAAAATTTTATCGTATTTCTGACTTAGAAAATAGTGTACAGAATAATCGTGAGAAATTAAGTAAAATCTTTCATTGCTTATATTTTTTGAAGAAAATGATATTTTTGTTTCAGAAACCACCTTAATTAATAGGGAACTGTCCGTACTTAAAGTAAATTTTATACAGGATGCTCTAGGAATTATGCCTTAGAAGTTATACTCGTTTGAATGAACTAGGTTTTTTGGTTGAATTTGACTATACTCCCGAATAAAGGCCCATGAGATCAAACTACAACTGCTTCCTCTCATTTTTAATTACCAGAAAACATTTCTGAAAGTCTTAGCGGAACCCCTTTCCCAAAGCCTGGTAGCTCTCCTTGTTAGTAAAATCTCGTGATAACTTCTGTCTAATGGATCCATCGGGCTGCTATATTATACACTATACTACCATACTACTATACCAGACGTGTAAAATCAGTCCAGGTATATTGCTAGCACACGCTCAATCACTCGCCAAAACCACGGCTAAATATCCCTTGACACGTGTAGAAGTCAAAGCAATCACTATGCACGGCGGTGTACACGCGGAAACATTTGACAATATTATATTGGGTCAGCCGCCAGAGAGAAATTATCCTAGGGTTTGTTAATAACGAAGCTTTCAATGGCGATCGACAGCTCAATCCCTTCAATTTCGAGCATTTTAATATAAATTTTCTAGGTTTGTAAGTTGACGTACAAACTGGTTTACAGGTGCCTTCAAGACCACTGCAATCGGACATAAGAGCAAATAATCTATACGTGAATGCGTATCACATACTATTTTTTAGTACAGGTATACACTTTCTTAACGAGGGTGATCAAATAACGCGCAAATCATATCCTCGTGGTTACTGCCTATTTGCCTTGGATTTCTCTTCAAAATTATCTGCTAATGTCTGCAGTCATTGGGACTTCGTCAAGCACAGTAGTGTTAGATTAGAAGTACGTTTCGCCGATGCTCTAACAGAAATAGTAAATTGCATTATTTATTCAGAGTATGATAATATTATGGAAATCGATGCTTCAGGGCAAGTCATTGTCGACCTCAGCAGTTAAATCCCAGATGTCGAATCTCTCTACTACTAGGAAATGAATTTAGGAGGCACAAACGTGGGATAAGGTTTTCAAAAAAATTCTCAACTCATAATTGATAAATAAGCGGCAACGTTTGTCCCTAATGATGACCTCTTCAAGCCTTCATTAAAACAAAGAATAAAAACATATGCATGCATAAGAATATTTTTACAAAATGAAGATATCATATACTTTGTTGTTACACAATAATCAAAAAATTTATTGTCATACCATAATAATTAAAGAGATATCACATGAGAGACGAACACCTCACTCTCGTCGTTAGTATTCTCAGTCAGTGGAAGTCGCATAAGAAACACAAGTATGTATAGAGTCTACGCAACGGAGATACTCGAAGGTACCCGAGCTCACTTATTACGCATCTATAGACGGCCCATACATAACACAAGGAAATTTGAAAAAGAGAGAAATTATACAGTGACAGAATCTGATTTATTTAAATATCTATTTAATTTATTATATTGTTTTTTAATCATGTTCAAGTCTTCTTGTTTGTTCATGTTATTCTTGTTAATATTAATAAATATACTTTCTGAAATTAATCTTTTGAAATTATTTGGCTCTTTACCTAAAATTTTTACATAATCAAAATCAAAACTATACAAAAAATCATTTATATGAGTAGGAATTGGTAATATTTTATCTAACGGCGTTTTTTTGTGCTCATCTATTTTCTTTTTTCAAATTTCTCTTAGATTGGCCTACATAAGCAGCATTACAATCAATCATTGCACGGAATCTCGTATACAACATTGGTCTTATTTTTACCTAACTTAGTAATACTATTTAATTTATTTGACATACAAGGAACAATAGTAAAATTATACTTTTTAAAGGAAGACTTACATGTAAAAAATAATTTTTCATGAAACGGAATCGACATAACATTTTTCACTATAGACTCATTTTTAATTTTTGAATTACCAAAAGTGTGATATCTAACGCGATAACGGATAAAACTATCAATAAATTTGTTAAGTGACGAAGCTTCCAGAATATAAAAACCATATTTTCAACACCTACACAGTCAGTATTTTTGTAACCCTTGTTTTTTGACGAAATTGTAAAACTGTGTATTTGATTAAATTGTAAAACTCTGTGTATACGTGTAAGTTGCAATCTATTAGACAAAGCTTGCTTCAAAGAAGGATGCCGATGGATACTTTGTCCCCTACACCATCTTTAGATCATGAAAAAAAAGCGTATTTAAAAAAAAATTAACTCCCTTACTTCAAGGGAAGCTGAGATATTCAGCGCTGATGTTTTCACCCCCAAACCTTATCAAAAACTACAAATTCTCAAAATCAGAATCTTTGCACCATTGCTTTTTAACTTTTTGCGCGTCAAACGAAAGATCTCGATATAAGCTACTTCCCCAGTGAGGTTTTGAATAGGCGACGTACCATTGAAGCTGTTTTTCAGCGCAATATTCACATTTTTGCAAATCACCTCCAAGGTTTTTCGATAAAAGACCATCCTTTGCACCATTATTTTTTAACTTTTCGGGCGTCAATTGAAGTATCTCGATAGAAGTTACCTCCCCAGTGAGGTTTTGAATAGGCGACGAACCTTTAAAGCCTATTACCCCCAAACCCGTAGGGTAGTTTGTGAAAATCCGGTTAAGAGTGCGTCACCCATTCGAAACCTCACTGAGAAGGTAGCTTTTATCAAGATCTTTCGTTTGACGCCCGAAAAGTTGAAAAGCAATGGTAGAAAGATGCTGATTTTAAGCATTTTGTAATTTTTTATACGATTTGGGGCTGAAATTTCAGCGCCGAATATCTCAGCTTCCCTTCAGGAATAGGGGTTAATATTGATACAGCGGGCCCACTGGCAGGTTAAGAGAGCAACAATGGATAACTTACTGACGTCGGTAAGTTATCGATCTCTTGGCGCTAGTGGCCACAATGTAAATAGTCTACCAAAGCGTAGGTAGATATCGTGCAGGCATTTAGCATTGGAGGCGGGGTAAGCCGTGAGTATAAATAGAGCCCGCAGCCAAACAGCGGTCACTCTTGAACTGGCTTTCCTGCTGAGTACTTGAAGAAGGGAAGATCTCGTCTCTTACTCCGTTTCCATGCTACCTAGTATTCAATGAGCAAAGAGCTCTCGAACAGTGGTATAGCGACATTCCTATTTCCTATTAGTTTGTAAGAGCCATGATCATGTATGTATTCTTCATACAGTCAATATATCTAGTTGAATTTATTCATTGTTAAATATACATTTTACCTTCTTTTATCTCCCTTCATTCCTCCCGAATACCTCTCAGGATCAGGATGGTAGAACCCTGTTCTTAAGTGAGGTTATTCGGTCACTGGTTAGTAGTGGTTGGTAGATCCTCACATACATGTCTGAAGCTGCGTGGCTAGCCTAAGTGTGTGGAGTGTGCAAGGTAGGGCCCCCTTGCCTTTCCCGGTGCACACGAGCAGCTTCCCCCTTGTGAATACTCACTACAGGGGGTAGGAACTAAACACACGATCACTCAACCGACAGTGCAGGGTGATTGCGCGTTTGATAACAATCTTCGAGTGTACTCTCTCCTCAATTGACTAACCCCGAGTCCAAGATACTCTCTCGGTCCCCTACTAACACCCCGGACCGTTTCAATTTTTTTCAAAATATGCCTTTTTCATGATCTAAACGATGGTATAGGTTTGATACGATCCCTGAGGGAGCCTATATCCGTGGGCATCCTCCTCTCGATAATGCACAACATATCGTTTCTATTCAAATATAAAGTTGTCACAAGTTCGTTCGTTCGCAGAGTATGCACCGGCAACCTGATATATGAGAAAGCAATCCCCAATAATGACTCTGGGCCGTATGCAGCTAAGTTCACGCTCCTTTGACCTTCGGATCAGCTGATTTAATGATAATGTAGAAGGAAAGACGTTGAAACATTTCGTTTCGTTTTATATAATAATTAATATACTTGTTGATTTTATTATCTTATTATATATATAAAGTTTTATCTCCGAAATGTCTATTCTGAAACTACGTTTTCCAACAGAAATTGTTACCGCACTAATTGATATATACATATATATTTACTTGAAGAATAAATACGTGATTTCAGCATTTTTTGATTATATACTCACATATTATAAAAATAAGCAGCTTTTTCACTAAGATTTTTGTTGGAAATCATAGTTTAGCTCAAAAAACATGCTAATAAAGCCAAAAAAAACTTACTAACAGTAATGATAAGTATTTTTTTGTATATCGAAAAATCCGAACACCAATATAGAAGTAAATATGTTACGGGCGCCGCAGCTTCGTCTGCTTCTCAAACTCGCCTTCGTGGCGCTACCGCGCCACTTGATACATATAATACTTATTATTAAAGTACTACTATGTTAATTGAATTAAATCAAAATAGTTTCTCTGCCAGTCCGATGACAATGATCACGTTTTCTAGCATACTCCATAGGTTTTTCACAAATATGGAAAGATGTAGCTTGCTGGAAGGACTGCTCTTGCTCACAAGTCAATTTCTCAATAGGTATCAGACACCAAAAGACTGTTTCAATATTTTCTTTCTCAAAGCTTGATGATGCTGATAAGCATTTCCATCTTCTATATCTTTTAGAATGCATTTAAAGTAGGCATATATTACAAATGGTACTTTTTCATTATTATAATTTTTAAACTGTAAAATTGAGTTCTTAGACCCTGGCAAGTTAACTCGACACTTATTTATATGTGAGCAGTCGCGCTCATGTAACTGTAATTGCATTTCGCTGCGGAAGTAAGCATCGAATACAAATATGTAATTTAACTTTTTGTTCGGTAAGTTGTCCAGATACTAAGCAAGATAAAACCTTGATTCAGACGTTATGATAAGTTTTAAGTCTATCATCAGCTTCCTCATCTGTTTCCTCATCTGTGTAATAGTTTCGTGAAAGTAAAAGATTGGCGTGAGTTTCTCTTTTACATGAAGTTAAGTAAATTGGTACAACTTTAAATGTTCTACCAAGTTTTTGAAGTGAATACTTCTATAGGCCCGTTGGGTACATTTCGCTGGGGAGTGAATCGGCGAGCGGCGAGCGTCACGGCGGCGCGACAGATAAATTCGTCACGAAAGCAGCGGCAGCTCTCTCCCCCCACCACGCACTCTTCGCTGCGCATATTAGCGTGCTCGCACAGCTCAGCTCTCCCCTTACATATCAGCCGCACTTATTTACACATACACTGCAAGCGGCTATCGGGTTTTGTATGTTCTTCCCGCTATATTTTTCTTTTTCTTCCCTTTTCATGGCGCTTTAATGAGGATTTTATGTATTAGAATTAACATGCGTTTAAACATCTATATATTTTTTCATCCTTCACGCCGCCATATTGATTACGTGAGCTCTCTATAGTTTAAACGTATCATTAGCAAACCGAATTTTCAAAACAATAGTACTTAACAAATATTGCAGTAAAAATCGTAACTTTTGTACTTTTGTGTAAGATTTAACTTTAACTTTATTTTAAAAAAAGTTTTAAATATCATGTCTGTTGAGGTTTTAAATATCATGAGGTGGTTTTTGAAACAAAAATATCATTTTCTTCAAAAAATATAACTAATGAAAGATTTTACTTAATTTCTCACGATTATTCTGTACACTATTTTCCAAGTCAGAAATACGATAAAATTTTCAATTAGCTGTATCATTCGAATAAAATGATCTTTTGGCCTTTGTAATCACCTCATTTTATAGGAAATTTTCCGTACTTGAAGTACATTTTATACAGGATGCTCTAGGAATTATGCCTTAGAAGTTATACTCGTTTGAATGAACTAGGTTTTTTGGTTAAAATTAACTAAAATTGGCTATAACTCCCGAACAAAGGCCTGTGAGATCAAACTACGACTGGTTTCTCTCATTTTGATTTACCAGAAAACATGTCTGAAAGTCTTAGCGGAATCCCTTTACCTGAGCCTGGTAGCTCTCGTTGTTAGCCAACTTATCACTTACTATAAAATTTCATAATGTAACATACATGGTAAACGTATTCCTAACATAACGTTGCATTAAATCGCGTAAACTGATGTGTAAAATTAATCTTTACAAAGTATCTCAACCTAGAAAATCCATCAGAATTTTTAATTTTGAATAGAAATAAATCGCTGATTCACACAATATCTAAATTTCAGAATTTGGATATGATAAAATTTTGCTGATCTTCGCTACACCATCGCTATCACTCTAACCGCTGCCTAAAAAGTACTCACCAACCACTGAGCAAGCGAGAGAGAGCATTTGTCCCGTACGCTGCTGTATAATCGCCTACTAATGCTTGGAAATTATGAACTTTATAAATCAAGAGGCGCGACAGCGCTGCGCTGGCGAGTAACAGTATACGAAGTATGACGGCGCGGGTCGCGGCCCTTATATACTTTGATATTGGGTTCTCTAACCTCAAAATAATTTTCCAAACGCATTTATAGCATTACTATTGCACCTATGCCTGTTGTATCGCTATCGACTGGACATCTATTTACCTAATCTTTTTCGAGAAAAAGAATTATTCGAAATGAATACTTTATTCGCGAAATATTGCATGCTGAAATTTAGCTCAGTAATTTTCTTTTTGTTGGGACGGTCTTCCTCTCCTGAGATTTTTCAGCCTTCCGGTCACGTGGCTTCCGGTCATTCGCGGCGCGAAAATTTGAATAGTCGAGAAAATAAAGCAATGAACCATCGATGTTTTAAGCAGCGCCTAATGTTAATTCGGTTATTTGCGTTCGATTCGTGAGAGCATTTACAAACATTGTAGAAAAATTTAAAAAATATAAAAATCTTCAGTCGTATTTCCAATATTATATTGGTTTTACTTATATAAATAGCTTTTGAACTATGGATTAAAAGTATATGATTAAATATACTTTTGGAAATGCCAAGGAAGAAGAGTAATTTGAAATTTTACTTATGAATCCAAACTATAGTATCAAGTAAGAATTTAAGTAAAAAATATTTTATTTTATAAAATAATGTATCTGCATGCGTATACCTGAAAAATATGAAAAACAATTACTTGACATCAGTTATGTTTGTTTTTGGGATATCGCGACTTTTGTAAAGAAACTTTTACTCGCGAATATTTTACCTTTTAAAAGGTTTTTTTTATAGAATTTTATATACATTAATTTGAAAAATCGAATTGCACTTTCAATTAAAGAAATTAATCGCAAATTCATTCAATGTCTAGAGGAAGCTTTGTAATAGTAAATTTTTCAGTTTCGCTAAAACTTCATAGAAACATGTTTTGAGATGGCGTAGGCAGAGCAAGCTCTGCACAAGTGGCCCTCCGTCACCGAAACCCCACAGGCTCCATTATTAAACAATACTTTCGTGGGACCCGTTAATTAGCCTAGCTAAGTTAATAAGCCTGGCTTCTTCTTTAGGGTTTGACATTTCCATACATCCCCCATTTCGCCTTGTCTTTCCCTTCTTTTCTCTTCGTCCTTTCTGACTTTCTCGAGAATGGTCTTCACGTAGTTCTTTACTGCGTACCATCCATCCTCCGATGTCAGCATAGCCGTCATTATTGACTCCGGCGTCATTCTTGTCTGGAGGTAGCACTCGAGTACTTTTCGTTTCCTTCCCTAGCTTCGAATACGTCCTTCCTTTCCAGTGCTAAAAGGTCAATGGGCGGCATACCTGCTATAATGCAGACCGCATCGTCCGATACCCTACGGTAAGCGGACGCCACTCTTAGTGCACCTTACCTGTACACGGTAGTTAACTTTCGTGCATGCGATTTCACCCGCATAGCCTCTGCCCAAATTGGGGCTGCATATAGCATGATCGACGTGGTCACACTAGCTAGGAGTAACCTTCGCTTATGAGTTGGCCCTCCTACATTTGGCATCAATCGTAATAGGGCAGCGCCAACTTTTTCTGCTTTATTACTGACTATTTCCAGAGGTTGTTTAAAACTTAGTCTTGAATCTATGGTGATGCCCAAGTATTTGATGGTTGGTTGAGAAGCGATCTCATGTCCATCCACCGTCAGTGTAGTTTCCTCTATCTTCTTTCTACTAGTAATAAGAATAACTTCCGTTTTGTGACTGGCTAGTTCCAGACACGTTTCCGTTAGAACGATCGTGTATTATAAGGGTAGCTTCTTCAACTATGTCAGTCACCTCTTCATTATGTTTAGCTACTACCACTACCGCTATGTCGTTAGCAAATCTTACGACTGTTGCTCCTTCCGGTAATTGTAGCCTTTGTACCATGTCGTACATGATATTCCACGTCAGTGAGCCAAGTACTGACCCTTGGGGGACGCTTCCTGTAACTTTATAGGCCTTGGTACCGTCCTCAGTGTCATATAATAGGATTCTGTCCTTCAAGTAGTCGGACTTCATCCTTCTTATATATAAGGGCACATCCTGCTTCCGGAGTGCTTCGTCTATTTTACTCCATTTGGCTGAATTGAATGCATTTTTGACATCCAATGTAACTATTCAGAATATAGTACATTTGACTGTATGTATAGTATAGTTCGCGCTAGAATGAGTGAGCGCGTTAACGAGTGTGTGAGGGAGCGCACACATGCAGGTATCCCCTCTCGCGTATGAGTGTGAGTCACATGACTACTTGCGGTGTCGAGACTAGACGAGTCTCGCACATCGCTCTCTTGGTTCCGAGCCGTCGTACAGTACACATGGTGTACACGGCGTTATATAGTAGCTGTACATAGACTAGACGAATAAATCCACATTGTTATTAAATATTAATCCTCTGCTTTACCCCATTTATCCAACAGTAACTTGTAACGATGTGGACTTTTAGGGTAAAACCGTCGCGACCACACTCGCTAATTCTCACTCCGTTCGGTCTCGTTATCTACCGACCGAGATTTATTCAAGGCGCCAGGCCGGTGAGAAACCTATCCCGAAACTGCTCTGCTTCTCGCGTTGCCGAATATTGAGAACTCTTGCTCTCTGAGGAGATTCGGCCGAGGAAAAAGGGAAAATAACAACACTCACAATTAGCGACACTTTCTTAATTTATTATGCTACTAAAATCCGGCAGTGATTTACTCGACTGAGAGAAAGAATTCCGACTGTTAAGATTACAATCACGAATAGCACCGCGTCGATTATCACAAAATCTCTATTGAAAAACTCACTCAACTCTCGCACTACAAACTTCGGGTTACAGCTAATATCCGACAAACAAAGGCCACGAGGCAGCAACTCTGGCGATCAAACTTTTTCCGGCTTATTCTGTCACTCGCGATTACTCGAGGTTACTCACAATTCAACGACTACCTTTTTAAACTCAGCTTCAACCTCCTTCCTCCCGTTCTGATGCTGGCTCGTTCCCTGCGAAAACGCGCAAAAAAAAACTATCGATAACTCTATTAGACAAAAACCGGAGGGCTGTTGATCGGGCTGCTGCTCAGAACAAAGTGAACGAGTCTTCTCCTCGACTCGTGTCGCGTCGCCTCGCATAGTTTCTCGCGCATGCGCACTACATACATCCATACTTTATATCGTGATTACACGCTTTCTGGCAGAACATTCTGCTTATAAATATTGATTACATTTTTCCTTACTTCTCTATCGCATAGTTAGCATACTCTCATAATTTTTCGCTTTATTTTACAACGCCGAGTTCAATACTACAGACACACTGACTCACACATACATTCTCGCGACATACACCAACGCTCGCATCTGCGAGGAGTTTCCCCCTCCCAGCTGCCTACTCTTCTCTCGGCTCGCGCGGCTCCGGTGATGCCTGCACTGCTTTGGCTTGATGTGCATGCGTGTGCTTGAGCTGGTAGTGGTGCGGCGGGCTGCTATATACTTCTCTCTCTCTCTCTCTCTCTTTATCTCCCGGCTGCTACTACTGCTGTCTCTCTCTCTCTCCATGTGAGTTAACGGCTACTCGGCTGTTCTCGGCTCTCTGTTCTACAATGCATACCATCTAATATAAGTACGTATTACTGGTAATGCAGTTCGGACAGAGCCACATGGAGAGAGAGAGAGAGGGAGAGAGAGGACTATTTACTCCTTAGACGGTCACCCCGTCGCATTCCCCCTCCCAAAACTAAACATCTCCTGAATGTTCAGTTTTCTTTTACTTATAAAAAAAAACAAGTCACTCTCCCTATCTCTCTTTCTCTCAACTACTGTCTCGAAACTGCAGGGCTGTAAGAATGGTATGATTAGTTTAAATTAAGGTTAAGAGTCAACAGCCATAGAAAGGGGCTAAGGACCCGAAATAGATTAAAAATACTCATCTTTTGTATGTGGCGTAGTACCCTGGACTCTGACGGTGATGCGGACCCCTTCAGCTTACTGCTTCCTCGTTCGACTTCTGAGCGGTCTGGGCTGTGATCTCGGCCGCGATCGAAGAGGGCTCGATATGTATCTCTCTTTACGTCCTCTAGCCAAACGTCTTTATTGATGGCCATAGGGGTCGTGGTTGCTAAGTATACTTCGTTGAGACCTTTTCCTCGATCGAAAACCGTTCGGCAACTGACTTCTGTCCAAACGACAACTCTTCTTTCCTTCTTGGCTTTCAGATCTCCCTCTTCTTCGTGAACTGTCTCAAGATCCAAGTGCTGCACTTCTGGCTTTCCTGGCTTACTTACAGTCAGGGCTTGGGCCGTAAATACGTCCTTGAGATGCTGAAAAGTATTCTCTCTCTCCGACTCAACCCTCGAACCCACGACATCCTCCTTCGTCTTCTCATCTACGTCTTCATTCATGGCCTTCTCTTCACTCGTCAACTTCCTAATCTTCTTCTCCTCTAGCCGATCGTTGACTCTTTTCTTCAGAGTCGTCGACTTCTCGAACTTCTCCTCCAGCTGGTCATCGGCTTCTTCCTCCGAGATTTTCTCCACTCGAGACAATATTCCACGTAGTTCCGTGATATCGTTTATGGCTGTCAGTCGATCCCTTATCCTCTGTTTTGCAAGTCGGATTTGTACTGTATCTGACGGTGAACCAGTTTCAACGAGTGTCCTCCTTCTAAATACGTCCTTTCCTCCTAAACGGCTCTCCTCAATTGCAGCTAAACCCCGGCCAATATCGCCAGATACTCCGTCAAGCATGGCTAAATTCACCTTCGGTTCGGCGATCTTCACCTCTCTCACATCTTCTTCCATAACCTCAACTTCTCTGGCTGGCAAGAGAACTGCAGTGCTGTTCTTGACTGCCACTTCTTCTCGACCATCTCTCGCAAGTACTCCTTGCAAATCCTCAACACCCTCTTGCTCCAACACACCTTCTACAACCACGACTGCTTTTTCCGGTAACTCCTGAATTGCGTCATCTGGCTGAAAATCTGAAGTACTACCGGCATCTTGTCTGTTGACTTGTTCAGGCTGTAACACCGGCTGGGGTTGGGTTCTAGTTTGCAATTTTGTAAGTGGTGAGAGTGTCGGTTCTTCATCCGACTCGTTCTTCCTCTTGTATTGAGCTAGGTTTTCCCTAAACCTGCCACGGCTGTTAGCTGCTGGACTCAACATGACTGGCTGTGCTTTCGTATCTTCACAGTGATCTGTAACCATGGGCGATGATATACTCGAAGTTGGAACCACATCCAAATTCCACCTCACTGCACTATCACTCTTCTCATTTTCTACTGTACTACTGGACGGCCGGGCTGTGGCAGCACCAGCGGTTGTCCTGTTGCTGAGCCG